>ML685756.1:5214817-5292736 GCA_007922175.1 Pelusios castaneus | reverse complement strand
AGTGTTTTGAATCCTAACACCTATTTTGATTTGCTGTTACAGCCTGAGGCCTTGTACACACGATCAGATTATCGCGCATTAAAGCTCATTACCGCGCGATAGCAACAACGGCGTACACACGTGCAACAGGGCTCTTGCGCGTTAAGTGCCTTGTTGTCGCGCAATCCAACAACCACTCCGACGAGAGTGGTAACAGCTGTTGCGGATCATATATTGCGCGTTTGAGCTCGTGTGTACGCTTACCGCGCATTGACTGGAGTCCGGAACTGTCCCAGCATTCCCAAGTCGTCCTCTCTGGTCTTCCCCCCACCCGCTCTGTGGCCGTGACGAAACTGTCCCCGCCCTGCCCCGAACTTATTCCCGGGATTTTCAAATTTCAAGTCTGTTTCACTTCCTGCTCTCTTCCTCGTGGAGTGTGTTTGTGCTCCGATCATCAGTAGCAATGGCGGCCCGCCGTGGAAGACGCGCACCCCTTTGGAGCACGGCAGAGGTACTGGACCTGATCAGCATCTGGGGAGAGTCCGCCGTGCAGGCGCAGCTACGCGGCAGCAGGAGGAATTATGACACATTTGGCATAATTTCTCGGGCCATGTCAGAGAGAGGGCATGATAGAGACACAGTGCAGTGCAGATCAAAGGTGAAGGAGCTCAGAATTACCTATCACCGAGCGAAGGAGGGAAACCGCCGTTCTGGATCAGCGCCTGCAACATGCAGGTACTATAAGGAAATAGAAGCCATCCTCAGCGGGGACCCCACAACCACTGCCAAAAGTCCCGTGGACACTTCAGCCCCTCCTCGTCCGGTGATTGCCAGAGCCGAGCAGGATGAGGACGTTGTTGAGGAGGAGGAGGAGGAGGAGATGGAGGATGACACGGAGGAAAGCGCAACCGCGTGTAGCCAGGAGCTCTTCAGCAGCCCCGCTGAGACGTCCACCCAAGGCTTGAACTGCAGCTTGTTCTCTGAGGCGGCAGAGGGGGGTTCAGGTAAGTTTCTCCTTCATTCAGCTCTGCTCCTGCTAAAATATCATTGTCTGGGGTGGGGGTGCTTGTGGGTCCCCGCTGTGCACGCTATTTACTCTGCATTCATTAGGAGGGCATCAATACAAGCAGTGATTGTAAAATAATCATCTGCATTTAGGTCAGAAAAGGTTTCCTCGATGTACCTCCAGAGCCTAATACTCAGGTTAGATGGGAGAGCGTTTGTGTCTGCGCTCCCAAAGACGGACACTCTGCCTCTCCAGCTGCAAAGCACAGCCCTGGGAACCATGGCAGCACACAGTGCAGCAGCATACGGTCCCGGCCTGCTACCGGCGGCATGTAGGAGATGTATTCTAGATGGAAGGGGCACTCTGAGGAGAGGGATATTGGGTTCCATCTGTGTGCCCTCTTCCGATTCTTAGCCCCCGGTAAGCCGTCTATTAGAATGTACCTTGTCTGCTTCAGCGCAGCGTAGTGTGTTGACCGCCCTGTACCTTCCAGTGGAATGTGCTACTGGAAGGTTACATTGGCTATCTATGCTATGTGTTAACAATGTCTATATTGTTATTTTTGTATTAGAATTGAGCTTCACAAGGCCGGTGTCTACCCCAGCTGACCGAATGAGAAACATTAGGCGGCGTTCTCGAAGAAACAGGGAGGATATGTTTAACGACCTGCTGAAAGCAACACAAGAATCCGCAAGGGAGAATAGAGCCTGGAGAGAGGAATCCCAGCAGAGGAGGCAGAAACACAGGGACGAACTGATAAGCGTCATGAAGGAGCAAACAGAACTGCTAAAGAACATGATAGCTTTGCAGTCCCAGGCGATAAATGTCCGGGCTCCACTCCAGACAGTTCAGCCGTGTATGCCTCCCACACACCGCAGTCCCTCAAAGCATTTCTTTGAAGGCCACCCTCCACCCCGGTACAGGACAACATCCAGCCCCCCCCCCCCCCCAAGCTACTTTTACGAGACCCGGAGCTACACCAACCTGTAACCCCACCCCCATCTTTCAGGTTTCAATAAAAACAGTAACAAATACTTTGAAGAATGCATTTATTTATACACATTATTGAAATGATCCTAAGGTGCACCTCATGCGTCATGGAACTTAACTAGGGAAGGGCATCATTGAAATGCTCCCTGAGTGCCTCCCTTATGCGAGCAGCTTCTCCTTGTGCCACCCTAATACTCCTAGTGGCTGGCTGCTCGAATGCTTCCTCGAGGCGCTGTGCCTCCGTAGCCCACGTAGGGGAAAACTTTTCTCCCCTACTTTCACAAATGTTATGGAGGACACAACATGACGCAATCACGGCAGGGATCTGGTCCTCCGCCAAGTCCAGCCTCCCATACAAACAGCGCCAGCGCCCTTTTAAACGGCCGAAGGCACACTCCACAGTCATTCTGCAGCGGCTCAATCGGTAATTGAACCGCTCCTTGCTGCGATCAAGGTTCCCAGTGTAGGGTTTCATGAGCCATGGCATCAGTGGGTATGCTGGGTCTCCGAGGATGACTATGGGCATCTCCACCTCCCCCACTGTTATTTTTTGATCAGGGAAAAAGGTGCCCCCTTGCAGCTTCCGGTACAGACCAGTGTTCCTGAAAATGCGGGCATCATGCACCTTTCCCGACCACCCAGCATTGATGTCCGTGAAACGACCCTTGTGATCCACGAGTGCTTGCAGCACCATGGAGAAGTAGCCCTTCCTGTTTATGTACTCCGTCGCGAGATGGTCTGGAGCCAAAATAGGGATGTGTGTGCCGTCTATGGCTCCCCCGCAGTTAGGGAATCCCATGGCAGCAAAGCCGTCCACAATCTCTCGAACATTGCCCAATGTCACTGTCCTCCGTAGCAGGATGCGATTGATGGCTTGGCACACTTGTGAGAGGGCTAATCCGACGGTGGTCCTCCCGACTCCAAACTGGTTTGCAACGGACCGATAGCAGTCGGGAGTCGCCATCTTCCATACAGCAATCGCAACACGCTTCTCCACAGTTAGGGCTGACCTCATGTTGGTGTCTTTCCGTCGCAGGGCAGGGGCCAACTCTGAGCACAGTTCCAGAAAGGTTGCTTTCCGCATTCGAAAGTTCTGTACCCACTGCTCGTCATCCCACAGCTGCATAACAATGCGATCCCACCACTCGGTGCTCGTCTCTCGCGACCAGAAACGGCGTTGCACCGTGTGCAGATGATCGGTGAAGGAGCTGAGCAACGCGGTGCTGTTGCTCTGCATGGCATCGATCAGCCCCTGCTCCTCGGTGTCCTCATCTGACTCGGAGCTCATTGCGTACTGAGCAACAAGCCGAGATGTATTCAGAATGTTGAAGGTGACAATGGAGATCATAGCAGGATCCATGCTGTCGCTGTTGCGATTGATTGCAAGTGGTGCGTTGCGTCACTGCAATGTTGAAAATAGGCGCGAGTTGCTATTGGCAACGAGGAAGACGCTAGGGGAACACAAAGCACCATGGGAAACTGACACTTTACCCATGGCGCTTTGCGTTCCTTTCCTTCATCCCATGATTCATAGCGCCAACTTAGGGGAAAATGGAACGATGGGATAGGTGCCCAGAAGTCATTGCGCTCAACCGCGATAATGCGTGTAATTTTGTTGCGTTGCAGGGAGCAACGTGTGTACGCGTTGTCCCGCAATAAAGGTCATGTGAGTTTTGTAGCGCGATTGCCTTGTTGCGCTTTAATCTGATCGTGTGTACATAGCCTGAGCTGATGCTATGTCATACACTCCCCTGCATTTTATTTCTTCCCACTCTGTAACTTTCCTATCTTCAAAGCGTCTGACAAAGTGGGATTTTCTCCCACGAAAGCTCATGCGATTAATAAATCTGTTAGTCTTTAAAAGTGCCACAAGACTCTGTTGTCATTAAGTCTCCATTAACTCTTCCACGTCCCAGAGGACCCAGCTTTCATAGGCTGTACCCTATCTCCCCCAAGAAAAGATAACGAAAAGAGGGGTTTTTTTTCTCCACTTATCTTACTGAACGTCTCTGTGACTCAAGAGCCAGGAAGGCTTCCTGGGGTGCAGATTTTGTCCCTCTCAGTGTGATTATAAAATGGTCTTCTCCCCTAATGGTTTAGCTTAATGGCTTTGTTACCGTATATGTAAATGTACTTATGTTGTGCTCTGCCTATGACCAAACCGGTCAGACTGGTAATACACATTCTTTTGTCTAGGCCAATATGGGTTCACGCTCTGTCTTCCAAACACATTTTAAGAACATATTTCCAGCACACATCTATAATTCTTGGTATGCATTCTGTACATTCATCATGCAGTGAGTTGTGAGACCAGCGTGCCACCACTTTACATATGATATCTTACAAGACATCTTTGAGATGTATATTATGACAACAATAAGTTGGGCCATTGAGTGCGTCAGGCCTGATGTGAGTTACAGAATGAAGGGATCCTTCTGCTGCTTCGCACTGAAGGGCGGGCTGAGGTCCCTCACACATGGTCACAAAGTAATCATTTTCAACATTAATAACACCTAATTAAAAAAGAATCCTGAATTTGTTTGGTATCACAACTAAGTTACCTTACATTAGCTGCACTTTCTTCTCAGATGTGCTAAAATGAATATGAATTCATGATCATTTTCTCTTCTGCTTTATTTGTATTGGTGAAAGATGGTCCTGTTTGATATTTTTCAAGAAATAATTTTTCTGTCTGAATTCATAGTTCTTTGTATTGTAATAGTAACTGTACTTGACAGTCTTGAAGTGAACTAGAATGAGAGCTGACTTTATGTACAGACAGATTAATCTGAGTTTCATTTGAATTGCAGGAGCATACTATACATAGTTATTTCCAGTTCTGATTGGTTCGACATAAACTCCAGGCTCCAAAACTCTGTAGCCAGGTTTTCAAGAATAAACTCTCACTGGTTAATCAAACTTTTTGCTACAACACTTTTGGCTATGTCTACACTTGTTAATTTAAGTCAACTTAGTATGTCCACACTCAAATTTTAAGTCGACTTAAAGGGGATCCTACAAAATCGACCGAGAGCATCCACACTGGACGCCTAGGTCAACTTCTAGGGGCTAAGTGGACCTGGGACAGGTCCACGGTGGCAGGAGGGGCACCCCTTGCCAAGTGCCAGGGGGCTCAGCCTTTGCCCCATTGTACCTTGGTACAATGGGGCAAAGGGGGACAGGGACCCTGGCAGGGCATAGGGGCAGGGTGGGCTGGGCTCTGTCCTGCCCTATGGGGGGGCACGCCAGGCTGTGCCTGTGCCAGCCACCCTGGCAGGGAGGGCAGTGGGGAAGCCCTGGAGCCCCCTAAATCGACTTAGAGTCGATTTAGGGCTAATCCATGTCCACACTGGCTAAGTCGACTTTCTAAAGTCGACTTAACCAGCAAAGTCGACTTAAAACTAGGTTTTATAAAGTCGACTTAATTTTTCCTTAAGTCGACTTAAGCAGCTGCTTAAGTCGACTTAAGGAAAGTGTAGTGTAGACACAGAGTAAATTAAGTCGATTTAAGCAAGATTAAGTCAATTTAAGCACGCTTAAATCGACTTAATTTGTAAGTGTAGACGCACCCCTTGTTAGCTGCTTGTGGAAATAGTAGTCTTCTTTTAGTTAACTCCCGTATGAATGTTTTTTGCATTGCAGAGCTTTAAATAGCTGTGACAGTCACACCAACTACTTCCCATGGACCAGTTTTTAGTTGTGTTTGGTATGCTTCCAATACAAACACATTTTAGGGCTCTTTGTTATTGAAATGTCTAAAATTCAATGATCTTTAATCCTCTAATTATCCTTTTAACTTCCTTTTGCTTATTTTCACAAATTTCCCAATCTTTCTTCTTACTGGAGTATTTATACTACATTATTTATATTTTAAAAGCTTACTGCTTATTGCTTTTACTAACCTTGCATCCCTTAATCAGGGGGCTCTGGGACCTCTTTCTGGTTCAGACTTCAAGAGGATAAGTTTTAGTGTTTCCAACTGCTCCTTGAATATTTCCCTGCCAAAAATTCCTTCTCCTATATAATCACCTGAGCTACCCAGCCCCTCACATATGCATCCTTCTGTTAAAATGGCAGCAGGAGAAGATTGATACTTCTGGCAGCCTTTCTACTGGACCCCAGAACCTGCTGCTTCAAACAACATACACTGTATGATTTTGGTGATGCAGTGTGCTCTGAAACAACACCTGGAATGATTGAAATCTTTTGACCTGAGGACAAGGGATTGCACAGGCAGCAATCCTTCCAGTTTCTACATCCTAGTAACATGCTTCTCCCTTATTCTAAGTGGTTCACCTCTGTCTAAGAGAGTAAATTGTTTGTTCTCTCTGTTCCTTGATTATCTGGCCTCTGTTCTGACACTACCAGCTAAAGCTAATTGCTATTGTGGATTTTATGACATTGCCACTGTACTGAGTCTCAAACAGCTAAATAGCTATTAGATGGTAACACCTTTTGACCGCTATTTATCTGCATCTTATTTGAGCTAGTGACTTGGATGTGCAATGATGATGCTATTATCAGTTTCTGGTTGGTGCCCCAACGAGATGATCTTAATGAACTGAAATCATAACTTAAATGTTAAAATAATAAAGATGTTCTTTTCCCACTGATTGGTAAGCATCAAAGCATGAGAGAAACTGGTCTTACAGTATTGCTTTGGATGGTTTTCTGGAATGGGAGAGCTTTCATCACCAGGTTTAGGCAGTCAATTTACAACTGTATTTTCAAATACAAGTCATCATTCACACATGGCATGAAATTCTTCATGTGAGCTAACAGAATGTCTTACCTAGCAAAATGGATCACGCTTTCTTTTAAGCATCTCTCCTTACAGTTCTCAATCACAATTTATTCAAGCACGCACCACGCTGGGAGGTTGAATCGCCTTTGTGGCCCCTCATTTCATTTGCGTTACCAACCACCTGTGCTCTCATAACTCTTAAATGTTGCCCTTTGAAGACAAATTTTTGTCCTGTTAGCTCAGTCCTTTTACATAAATTATTATCCACAGAGCTCAGTGTGGAGTCTTCATAGTATAAATCCTTCTCTGTTTCTCTCTGGTTCCACAGCATGGTCACTCCTTTCTTTGAGAAATTGTATTTTGTAGTCATCGTCAGTGACATGAAATACTTGAAATCTGTTTAGATGGGATTTTCTCCCACGAAAGCTCATGTGATAAATAAATCTGTTAGTCTTTAGAAGTGCCACAGGACTCTGTTGTTATTCTGCAATACCCCTCTGGAACCTTTCATACATATTGCTCTTTTCCACAGTGGGCTTGAGTCAGAACTGCCAAGTTTAGTTCTGTTCCATTTGACATTTTGTACAAATTATTTAATAAACTTCATCTTATAAATAACACACTTTGCTCCAAGTCGTGGGAAGGGCAGGATAGAGAGCAGCACCAAACTTGGCACTCTAGTTGGGCAGGTGGGTGGGCTCAAGGTATCTGAGATGGTAACAGGGTGGGTATTTGCTGAGGCAGTTGTTTCTATAGGTTACAGTGCTCTTGGGTGCAGAGATGCTAATGGCAGGGGGTTGCTGAGGCGGAACAGAGGGTGCTGTGGAGCAGTAGCTCCTAGGGAACATAGGTTGTTGGGATAATTTGGGTAGCTGGGTATTTGCTGTCAGAAACTGGCGCAGCTGGCTGTAAGGATGCAAGGACTCCTCCTACAGCTGCTGAGGCCTGGCCCTGATCCAGCAGGGAGAGAATTGACGGCCAGCTGCCCCAAGGATGCCACAGCTGACCTAGAAGACAAAAGACAGAACTACAGGCAAATCCTTCTGCCTTCCCACAATTCAATTGGATGCTGGAGGATCTGGCTGACGATGCAGACTGGTGTGACAAGGTTTTATTATTGTGATATGTGACACTTAGGAACTCTGCTCATTCAAAGCCCATTGAAGCTGATGAAAATACTCCCACTGTCTTCAATGCACAGTGGATAAGGTCCCACATACTGCTTCCCCTGTACAGTGGCTACAGTCCAAATTCCAATATCCTCTAATTCACCTTGCTGTCATTTCTTCTGAATATAAACGCACTCACATATGGTCAGCGAGCCTCTGGTAAGGTTATAAATCAGCTGAATAGTCTCATACCACAAATAATTGATATTGATTGCAAAAATAAAGCAATCTTGCTTCATCAAATCCAGTACATTTAATTGTACTCATTACTTCTCTGCTCTTCTTGTATCACATTGGCCTGTATTTTTAGGATATACATTTTTGTGTACATTTAATGCATGTGAGAACTGCTGAATGGATTGCCTTGGTAACAGAAGTTCTTTATGTGCAGGCTAGTTACAACATAACAGTGCAAGCTTCCCCATGCTGCCTTGACAACAACTCCCAACCCCAATTCAGTGTGACCAGTTCGTGGAAGGAGACAATCATTTGCTCGCAAAATGCCCATTCAGTTCTCACTCTTTCTGTTGAGGGTAATGAAGCAAACAATTGTAGTGGCGGTTTTCATGATGAGGACACTTGTGCACTGCAAATTGGACTGACAGCACCAAACTCATTTTATGTAGACCACCGGACAAGAATCAGAAGTAGTCACTTGGACTGACTACTTACTTAGGCTGGATCTGAGCACATGATATAAAGATGAAAGGCTTCATAACCCATTGCTAATTCATTGAGCCAGGCAGTTCCCTTCATAATGGCTTATTTGTGTCCTCACAACTGATTACTTTGAAAAGTATGATATCAAGAATAAATTATGATTTCAGGTGAGGAATATACAGAAGAAGCAGAGGATCTACTCAACAAAAATCCTGATTTCTTTAAAATATTCTCTGTAATAAAGAATAGGGGGAAGAAAAATACAGAAATAATATTAAGTGTAAGCAGAACTGTTTCGAAATCTTAAAATTCAAGGGTTTGCATGAGGCACCAGTTGCTGTTTAAACTCTGAAAAACTCTTCCTCCTTCCTGGCAACTAAAATATTTGAAGGAAAGTTTCTCCTTCAAATGTTGTGAAGCAATAGAGACATCTAGTGGCTAAGACCATTAAGCACAGCAAGTTTATGGATTTATAACTTATTTCAATCCTCCTGTCTTAAGTTGTAGCCAAAGAAACATTGATTTTCCGTTACTCAGATTTTGCATCTTTATACCAAAATATGTTTTAAAAAGTCTCACCTGTTATAAAAAGAAAGTACCATTCACTGTGATATCTTGTTCAGGTTGCCCAGAATGGTGAGCCACTGTGTTGCCTGCTCTGTCTCAGCAGAAGTGAGCTTTGCTGCTGCTAAGCTATGTGCCAGCACCCTGACACATCAGCTTGTCTGCCTTGCCAGCAAATTCTTCAGGACTCTGCCAGTCCAGATCTTGCCTTGCAACTAACAATCAGTAAACTGCAGTGTCCAGTCCTTTTCATTGGGCATTCTCAGAAATTATTTAGTTCTCTGCCTCTGAGAGACAGCCTGTTAGTTTAGCTGAGGACATCACATCAGTTTAACACATAGCACTCAGATAGTTTTGTATTAAAACAAGAATGAATTTAATAAAGAACCAAGTTGTAAATGATGATAAATAAGAATAGAAGACAGCTAGTTTACTAGTAAAAACAACACAAAACATGCTTTCTAGTGACTGAAATGTAACTTCAGCAAGTTACAGTCATTGTCTGTGCAAGTTTCTTATCTATAGTCAGTTGCAGTTACTTTTGGTTTTCAGGAAAAGAGGATCACTTTTCATTAGCATCTGTCTCCCCTAGGTGGTGGATGTCAAAATAGTTTTCTCAGTATGCTTATATCCCAAAGTCTGATGTCTCTTTGCAAGAACCAGGAAGGCTTACTGAGGATGCAGGCTCCATCTCCCATCATGAGCATTAAGCAGTCTTCTCTGCACTTGTTTAGCATGATGGCTTTGTTTAATGTGCATGTAGATGTTCTTTTCATTGACCTCTGAGGCATTATTTGGCTCAATTTACATTGGAGACATAAGAAAACACGCAAAACAATATTCCTTTGTCTGGACTTATGACTGCTTGCAAAACAATTTTGAAAAAATGTATTTCCAGGACACATCTATAATTCTTTATACACTGCACATATGTGCATCACATGATATTAATGACCAGTTGCCAGTTTGTATCCGATACCTTATGTGACACCTTTTAGTTACAGATTATGACCACAGTGACTTGGGGGCAAGGAGTGTGTCAGGCCTGACGTGAGTTATGCTATGGTATGCCCTCAGACAGTTGGCATGGAAGAACCCACTAGGTATCTTAAAACAGGCAGGGAAAAGAGAATTAAGGAAAAATGTACAGAAAATGAAACAGGTACTGGATCCAGCACTATAAGAATTAACTAATTCCTCAGCCCTGCAATAGCCAGTCTTGTTCTTGGCCTTCTGTGGCCTAGCCCTCTCTCCAAATCAGATACAATTTCAGCCTCCTTCCAGGGTAACAAAAAATTCAACTAAAGTCCCAACAAATATCCAAATAATAACTCTTATGCCCCTCTCAGGCAACACTGAAATCCTCTGTTTCGTAGTCCATTCTTACCTCTGCAGTTTCCCATGACCTACTTCCTCCTCATTAGCATTCTCCCACTGCCTCCTTTTCCTGCTGGGACTCTGGTGGTTTCTCTCAGGAATCTCCCTGCCCCTTGTAAGCCTACTCTGCTCTCTGTGGGTCTCTTCTCTTCCTTCTTGCCCTTCCAGGACACAAGCCCCAGAAGTGCCTACCTGGACGCTTGTCTCATAGGCTATGTCTACATTTGTAAATTTAGGTCGACTTTAGCTAAGTCGACTTAAGTAAGTCGACTAGTTAAGTCGACTTAGCATGTCCACACCTAAAGTTAAAGTCGAGTTAGGGGGGAACTTACAAAGTCGACCTAGAGCGTCCACACTGGACGCCTAGGTCGACTTCTAGGGGCTAGGGGGACCTTGGGCAGGTCCATGGTGGCAGGGGGGCACCCCTTGCCCAGTGCCAGGGGGCTCAGCCTTTGCCCCATTGTACCTGGGTACAATGGGGCAAAGAGGGACAGGGACCCTGGCAGGGCATAGGGGCAGGGTGGCAGGGCTCTGCCCTGCCCTTTGGGGGGGCATGCCAGGCTCCCCCTGTGCCCCCCCCCCAGCAGGGAGGGCAGTGGGGGAGTCCTGGAGAGCCCTAAATTGACTTTAAGTTGACTTAGGGCTCATCCAGGTCTACACTGGCTTAAGTTGACTTTAGGAAGTCGACTTAAGCCTAAAGTCGAATTAAAAGGAGGTTTAATAAAGTCGATTTAAGCAGCTTGCTTAAGTCGACTTAAGGAAAGTGTAGTGCAGACGCGGATTAAATTAAGTCGACTTAAACAAGCTTAAGTCAACTTAATTCCTAAGTGTGGATGCACCCATAGGTTTCAGTGCTTTCCTGAGGACTTAGCTCTATTCTTGTGCTGTAGCTCAGCTCAACAGCCCTAAACTGCTGGGGTGTCCTACCTCCTGGACAGTTCCATCTGATTGCATTCAGCTCTGTTTAAGTAGTCATCTGTAGCTGCGGTCATTCACTCTTCTTAATTCCCTAATACCCAGCTGGGAATCACTAATTGCTCCTAAATGGCTAGACCAGGGGCAAAGCTGACGTGTAACTGCTATCTTTTGGGCAAGGCAGAACCCAGATTGCTTTCTAGGATTAGCCAGTTTATGACACATCAATGAGATCATCTCAGGCCACTGGTATAGGCAGAAGACTGCTAGCATGTTTTTACATATAGAAGGGTGAGGCAGTGCTCAATTTCAGTCATTAGGATCCGAGCTGGATTTTAACCATTATCTGAACTGTTCATTCCTCGTTGTGCTGATTTCAGTAACAGTTATAGTTTAAATAGCATTTAGACATGTGGTTATTCAGCTGAATGGATAGGTACCCTTGACTGTGCCACTGAAATCTATAAATCTAGTCCTCCCTCCTCCTTTGACATCACAGTTATACATCTCATAATGCATTTTCCCAATGTGAAAAGAATGTTACTCTGTGTGCCTGGCCTCTGAGGGCTCTGTCCCCTTTAGCTTAGAGGTCATCCCTGCCTATATAAAACAGAAGCTGTGGGCCAGTCTCAGATCTTAACATGTGTTTTGCAGAGCATACAACTCACTGTCCAGATAGCTAAGCATTGAAAGCTTCCCAGCAACCACATACCTGCCAACAGTGGAAAAGTTGAAACAAATGAGCTTGGTTCGAAGGGAAGATCAAGGTTCAGAATCAGCCAAATACAAACAAAGGTGTATCATAAAGTGAAGAATCCACTGAACTGTTGTAATGCTGGGAAAAAATAACTCCATGCTAGAGGCCTGAGGGTCCTGCCACACCCCATTCCAGAAAGGAGCAGAGAAGAAGTCATCCAAGTAGCCTAGAGTAGTTGGAGGGATGCAGTCAATGAGAGAGAGTGCATGGATCAACCAATCAAGGCTCAGCAGGGCCATATAAAAGGCACTGCAGCACCATGAAGAGCAGTAATCAGTTGCTGTGTAGAGATGGAGAAGAGAGGACCCTGCTCCTGGCTGGCTGAACAAGCAGTAGGACCACAGACAGCTCTGTTGCTGGCAGGGAGTAGGGGAGTAATAAAGGAACTTCTAGCTAGCTGGGACTAAGCCTAAGACAGTTGCTGGCAGTGACCAGTGTGTGACAGGTCACTTCCAGAATCTGTCCAGTGTGCTGCTGTGACCCCCTGATCTCCACTCCTGAACCCTGACTTACCCTGCTATGCTAGGTGACCACTCACTCTTGAGTCAGTTCACACCAGCCTCCTGCATGTAATTGACCCAAGGCAGTGGACTGGGAACCTTCTGGCCACTCAAGGGACGGTCCCCAAGTGAGCACCCCCAAACACTACATCAGGAACTTCCATCCTGCAGGGATTGGGACCCTTCCGCAATCACCATAGACTCATAGACCCTAGTCTGTCCTTTTGACATTGAAATGGATGGGCCCAGCCTCTCTGATTCACATTCTCTAAAGACCACACAGCTTTAGATAAAACAAACACTAGTTTATTGATTAGAATATGATTTTAAGTGAGTGTATAGCAAATCAATGTACAATCATTTAATAAAGGACTCAGGAGCTACCACAAATAAATAAAAGATGTAAAATGCATGCTAATCTAATAACACTATTCTAAGATTACTCTTTAGTGTCTTCTCATTGTTACCCACAAGTCTGGCTGTTGGTGGTATTCAGTCAGCCTAGAGCCTCCTGGCCATGTGGATAGGCCCAGTCTCTTAGAGTTGCTCTCAAGATGGTCTTTCTCTGGAAAAAGCCAAAAGCTTCTCCCTCTCTCCAAGTGTCTGCATTCATTTTCATTTCCCCTTCGGTCCCCCTTCCTCCTGGACTGTGGTGATTTCCTTTCTTCTACCTGAGCCAGGGAGGTCAATTTGCATTGTCTTTGTCATGTAACTCTCCAGCCTCTGTGCTAGAGATAGTCTTGAGGGTCTGAGCTATGTAACATACCTCATATCTGTACACATACGTGATGCTGCAGGGAACATGATACCATAACAATATGGTAGAGCATTCAAAAGGGAACCTTGCATGGCATAATTGACATCAAATCATACAATTCCAGTGTAAAAGTAAACAGAAAAATTAAACAGATTATAGCTCATTGTGCATCACGTAAGCAGCCTAAAGTAGTTGCAGAGACGCAGCCAATGAGAGAGGGTGCAGGAATCAGCCAATCAGGGATGAGCAGGGCCATATAAAAGGCACAGCAGAACCATGAAGAGCAGTAGTCAGTTGCTGTGTAGAGCTGGAGAGGGGACTCTGGTCCTGGCTGGTTGAACAAGCAGTAGGACCACAGAAAGCTGTGTTGCTGGCAGGGAGTAGGGGAGTAATGAAGGTACATCTGGCTGGCTGCTGGGACTATGACCAGGGGAATGAGACAATGACCAGGGGAATGAGACAAACAGCCTTCCAGTATGCAAGCCACACAGTGTGCACCTGCGGCCTGCCAGCAACACTTGAGTTACACTTTGGCTCTTACCAGTGTTGGTTATACTTCATTTTTGGGGGTGGGTGGGATCTCCCTGGAGGTACTGTACTGCCCAGCCCTCTCCTGGACAAGCTTATATGAAGTTTGTTCTTTCTTTAATGGAAATAATATGTTCACAACTAGCCTCCCTTAATAGAATTTTCAAAATACTTCAATCTAAACACATTGGATTAGATAAAACAAGTTTAACTACAACTAGACAGATTTTAAGTGAGTACAAATAATGAGGCATAAAGGTCAGGAAAGTTTACAAGGAAAAATAAAGATAAAACACAACTTGTGCCTATCTTAACAATCTCTGTTAAATTCAAAGCAAATTTTCCTCACCTCATGCTTTTAGCAGTCTTACTGACCACATTTCTTAGGTCAGGACCACCCCCCTCCCCGAATCCTACAGATGCTTTGTCACATGAGGGACAGTGAATGCAATGGGCAGAGAAAGAGAGAGAGCAGAATGCCTTGCAGTGTCCCTTTTTAATAGTTTCAGTCCCCGCCCCCCCCCCCCGAAGAAAATTTCCATTTGGGTACCAAGAGACAAAGTCCATGGTAAAGGAAATTTTCGCTGCTTTTTCCTCATGAAACTGAGCCTTCTTTGTTTTCCTTTCTGCTTGATGACACTATTTACTGCTTAAATGCAACTTAAGGAGAGCACACATTTCATTTCAGACAGACCTGTTTGTCAACCTCAGTTTGGAAGATGTGTTAATAGCACCATAGAGTGGGATCTAATAATGTCACATACAATGTTACCACACATTTTACCAGGACATTAATCACCAGCAATTATGAGTTTTCAAATGATACCTCAGAAGGCATAAATTATGCAAGTCTTATTACAATAGTGGATAGGGTGTGGACACATGTATATTCTGTCACACTATCATAGTTAGACTTCTTTTAGTTGATTTGAAAAGGAATCCCTTTAATATAGTCTAGTCTTGAAGTCATTTTCTTCAGTGGCATGCTGACAAACCCCATCCTGTGTCACAAATCCTGTCTACATGAACAAAATGTGGTATAACTACATCAGTGAAGTCAGGAGGTAAACCCCTAATGCAGAAGTGCTGCTCTGCTGTTAAGCAAGGTTTCAGCTGGTGCAATAGGGACTCTGGTAAACTAAGTCTCATTAGTCATACAGAGAAATAGCAGTGGCATCATCATTAGGTGGAAATAATTTTGCTGGCACAAATGTATCTTGGGCACACAGGGCCCTAGTGTGCTCCCCTGACCAGCTCTCTGATGCTTGTTGTTATTTATATGGTGATAGCAACAGGCAACCCCCTGGAGCCAAATGCCCAACACTTTTTGCAAGGTCGGGGTAAGCTGAACAGATACAGTGTCAGAAAGCTCCCTGGAATGTGCTCTGCTGCCAGCTCTTGGTTCTCAGGGGCCTTTGGAGGCAGCCTGAGCAAACAGCCCCCTGCGCCGGCCTTGCAGCAGGTGGCGCTCTTTCCCCCGGCTCTAAGGCAGAGCAACCTAGGTTCCCCGTCTCCAGCACAGCACGCGGCGCGACTGCGCAGTGGCGCTGCCGGGGGCGGGGCTGAGCCAAGAGGGCGGACGTTGACTGTAAAGCTGGGCGGTTGCAGCGTTCGCTCGGTTGGGAGGAGGGGGGAGTGCGCATGCTCGGCTCGCCGCCGGGCTGCCCTCCCTCCGGCGCCCCCTGGCGCCGCGCACGGGGAGCAGCAGGCAGAGCTGCTTCCGGTCTCCATTTTACGCCAACGGAACAGCTGAGCGGCTCCCGGGCTCAGTACGGACGGGCCCGGGCTCGGGCCTGTCTGCCGTTGCTGCTGCGGCGGGGGCTGGGAGTCGCCTCCGGCGATCAGGCCTCGCCTGGGGGCTGGGCTCCGAGCCACTGCCGCCCCCCGCCCCTGGTTACCGGGGAGTGCGAGGTGGGCCTGGCCCTTGTTGTGCGTGGGGGGGGTCGGTGTGTGACGTGCCTAACCTGCCCCTCTCCCCCCCTCCGGAGGCGGACACGGCCCTGGCGTGATTGGGCGGGGCCCCGTCCCCTCCCCCGCTCCCTGTGCTGTAAGGGCGGCTGCCACCGAGGCCACGGGGATGGGCGGCCGTAGCCACCCCGTGAAACTCGGCCGCGGGCACTGATCTCCCCCCTCGCCCCCGCGGCCATCGAGCTTCAGCGGCGAGCCCGTGCGAGCGGCATGGACCCAAGCCTGGTGGGTCACCCGGTGACCCTCATCATCAAAGCGCCCAACCAGAAATACACCGACCAGACCATCAGCTGCTTCCTGGACTGGACCGTGGGCAAGCTGAAAACTCACCTCTCCAAAGTCTACCCCAGTAAGCCGGTAAGTCGCTGCCCTGCCTCGCAGCAGCCTCGACAGGTTCCTCTCTGCCGGCACGAGTCTGTCGGAGATTTGTTTTGCTGCGACTTCTAGAGGGCCGTGGTCAGGGCCTCGTTCACTTGGTGCTGTACGAATACCCCCCTTCAACCCCCAAAACAAAAACAAAACAAAGATCCCCAGAACCCCCCAAACAAAGCTACCCCCAAAAAAACCCAAACAGGAACCCAAAAAGCCCTGCCCTGAAGAATTGGCAAACAGAGTAAACTTTGCAGTTGTCTTTGTGTTTTGATGGAAAAAGGAAGCATAATCAGTCATCTCCCTGTTTGTATATGATCTAAGAAGGGAACAGTATACAGTAGGTTTGAAAGGGACAATTGTTTAAGTAAAAATAACAGTTCTATGGCACTTTTAAAGACTAACAGTCTTCATCTTCAAAGTGTCTGACGAAGTGGGATTTTCTCCCACGAAAGGTCATGCGATAAATAAATCTGTTAGTCTTTAAAAGTGCCACAGGACTCTGTTGTTTTTCCTACAATAGACTAACACGGCTACGCCTTTGGAATTCGACTAAGTAAAAATAGTTTGCTAATGCATTGTGCAACAAAAATTGGGCATCTGTAGGCCGAGAGGAGCAGTAATTTGTTTTTGGGTAAACTTCTGAAAATGGAAGGCTTCTGGGAGTTGTTTGGGGGAGGGGTTTTAAATTGCTATATTTCACATAAAATGCAGGACAGTCATAATGCAAAGGATGGGTTCAGGAATGCTTAACCAATATTAAGACAATGCTAAAAGGAACGTAATGGCCAAACACCGCGTCTCCACCCCTCTCCTCCCCCCAACCGTTCGCCTCATCTTTTGATTGAGAGATTAGCTCTTCCTAACACTGAAGGCCATTGCTATGTTCTCAGTTCTTGCTGATACTTCTGGGACAAAGATGGGCAGTGGGTATCCTCATAGAAATACTTTCCATTTTTACTAACACTAAAACATTGTCTATTGTGATCGTCTAAAGAAATTTTGTGAATTCCAAATTGAAAGAATTTGGAACTTTGGGTTCCAAAGTTGTGCATGAAAAGAACTGTAGCACCCATGGGGCTAAGGAAAAAACTAACAGTGGTGAAATACATTGTGCATTCTTGATACAACCAGAATAATTTTTATTTGCTAATTAATTGCCATTTTAAATGGCAATTGTTGTCCATTTTCTTCTTAGGCACATTGAGAAATGAGTTGATTACCCAATATGTGTATTTTCTTGGGGAAAAAATAAAGAGCACTGAAGCATTTGGTTTTTTTAATCTAGCAGGGAAAGGCATAAGAAGAATCAGACATTTACAAATTAGAACTATGGCTTACATTTTTAAATGAGGAAGATTAATTGTGGGGAAATAAACTACCAAAGGAAGTGGTGGATTCTCCATCTCTTGGTAACTTTTGAACAAGACTGGATGATTTAGTAAACTTAAGTAAAAGGATTCAGTATAGGGGTACTTGGGTGAAATTTAAGGGTCTGATATATATAGGGAATTAGATTAGATGATCTGATGGTCCCTTCTGGCCTTAAACTTTATGAAACTTGTATAGATTGTAAGTTCTCTCAGGCTTGGACAGTTTTATTTTATTTTTTTGTATGGCACCTGTATGATGGGGGTACTTAGGCCTGATTGGAGCAGCTGGATTCTCCTGTAATACTGGGAAAAGAATAGAACAAAGGACATATTAGTTCTGCAAATGGCTAGCATCCAGCTACTGTAATAAAATTTCCAGCTGGTTTATTAGTTTCCTTCAAAAAGCGAAATTGTAGAATTTTGTTTTAATGGTAAAATTGTAGTAGCTTTGTGTTTGAAAAGAGGGCCTGTATTTTTCTGAGAATGAATTTAAAGTTCGAAGGAAAATAAAACTTGCGTATGCTTTGTCATGCAAGCAAATCATTTTTTATCTAGACTACAACATGATTATATTTTAACTCATAAAGTTACAGTAAGATCTGTTGGAGTAGTAAATACCCTGAGGGCAAAACTTGTGACTTTATCTGTTAATTACACGGTGTATGCAAGGAGTCTATACACCTTAAAGGAGATGGACAAACACCTTCAATTGGTTACTACTTTTTGCTCAATAGAAAAAACTTTCCTAAAATGTGTATCCAGAAACAAGTTTAGCAAATCTTTCCCTGGTCTGACATAGGCAAAGACTGAATCAATTTAGGAAACAACTGCATTGCATAAGGGAATTTATGTGCATTGCATCATTATTTTTTTCAGGGGACTGAGCAGGTTAGTGATAAACATTTGATCTTATTGAGCAATAAATTCCTTTTCAATGGGTCTCTGGATACCAAGAGACTTAAACTGCATCTACACAATCAGCACTACAGCAGCACAACTCTAGTTATATCATTATAATGCTTATAATGTGTACACTTACATACACAGAAGAGGGTTTTCTGTCCATGTAGGTAATCCATCTCTCAGAGAGGTGATAGCTAGGTTGACGGAAGAATCCTTTTATTGGCCTAAAGATATCTACCCCACCGGGAGTTAGACTGACATAGCCCTGCTGCTCAGAGCGTGATTTTTTTTCACAGCCCCAAGCTTCTAATTTTTAAGTGTAGCATGGGCATCAGCACAGGGACGAAAGGGCTTCTTTTAGCTCTGTAATAAATCTGCCTCCTGAGGGGCAGCAGCTAGGTTAATGGAAGAATTCTTCTGGCAACCTAGCAGTGTTTACACTGGGGCTTAGGTTGGCTTAACTAAATCTCTCAGGACTGTGGGGTTTTTTGGTACTCCCAAGTGATTGTATCTAGGTCAACCTAAGTTTTAGATGTAGAGCAGGCCTTTGTTTTATCTGGCCTATTAAATATGTTTCTATGTTAATGTAATCAATTTTGATTTTTTGCATTGAGAATTTCATTGAACTTATCATACAGTGATTAACTAATTCAGAAAAACAACCAGAGTCCTGGGGCACTTTTAAAGACTAACAGATTTATTTATCGCATGTGTTTTTGTGGGAGAAAATCCCACTTCGTCAGACGCTTTGAAGATGGGAAATTTACAGAATGGGAGGAAATTAAATGCAGGGCAGTGTATGACATAGGATCAGGTCAGGCTGTAACAGCAAATCAAAATAGGTGTTAGGAGTCAAATGCTGGGGAACAGCTCATTAGAGGAAGGTGAGGTCAAATCATCTGTTGTAATGAGAGAAAAATCTGTAGTCCCTGTTTAACCCCGAGGTAGCTGAGTCAAATTTGCATATAAATTCGAGTTCTTCAGTTTCTCTTTGAAGCTGTGATTTGTTATTCATCTGTTTCAACTCGGCTGTTAGCAAGTCCTCAATGGAGTGTGCAGAGAGATTGAAGTATTCCCCTATTGGTTTTTGAGTGTTGCAATTTCTGATGTCAGATTTGTGTGCATTTATTCTTTTGTGCAGAGATGGTCCTGTTTGTCCAATATATAAGGCAGAGGGGCATTTCTAGCATGTGATGGCATAAATCACATTGGTGTATGAGCAGGTGAATGAGCCCTTGATGGCGTAGGTGGCTTGATTTGGTCCTGTGATGGTGTCTTCAGTGTAGATATGAGGGCAAAGTTGGCAGCGTGGTCTGTTGCAGGGGTATGTTCCTGCTTTAATGTTTCTGTTGTTGGATCTGTAGTTGCTGGAGATTATCCGTTTAAGGCTGGGGGGCACTCTGTAAGCAAGGAGAGGCCTTTCTCCCAAGGCTTGAGAGAGCGAGGGACTGTCTTGAAGAATAGGCTGTAGATCTTAGATGTGTTGAAGAGGTCTGACTTGAGGGTTGTAGGTGGTGACTAATGGTGTTCTGTTGGTTTTTTTTCCCCCTTGGGTTTCTCCTGTAGTATTTGACTTTTGGGTACCCGTCTGGCTCTGTCAATCTGTTTCTTCACTTCTGCAGGTGGATACTGTCATTACAGGACGAAATAGCAAATTCGACTCAGTTGCCTTGGGGTTAAACAGGGACTATGGATTTTTCTCGCATTACAAGAAGTGATTTGACCTCCCCCTCCTCTATGTGCTGTTCCCCAGTGTTTTGAATCCTAACATCTATTTTGATTTGCTGTTACAGCCTGACCTGATCCTATGTCATACACTGCCCTGCATTTAATTTCCTCCCATTCTGTAAATTTTCCCATCTTCAAAGCGTCTGAAGTGGGATTTTCTCTCACGAAAGCTCATGCGATAAATAAATCTGTTAGTCTTTAAAAGTGCCACAGAATTCTGTTTGTTTTTTCTACAATAGACTAACATGGCTACCCCTTTGTAACTAATTCAGGAAATTCAAATCAGTTGGAATGGGATTTATGGTATATGTTTTAGTAAGTGGTAATTGATGGACAGAGATTAAAGGAGCTGTTTTAATCTTTCTGTGGCATCCTATAAAACAGTATGGAAAGTATTTAAGTTTAAAACCCCCTCCCCCAATAAAAATTTGGTAAAAATAGGAAACGCATCTTAATTATATGTAGACTTAAAAGACTTTAATTGACTGCATTTTGAAAAGTAATGTTTTTAAAAAAAATTTTTGTAGTGCTAACAAGCTTTAAAGAAAAACACTTGATATTGCTTTGTCAGAATTTAGTGACTATAGAAGTTTGAGAAATAAAATAATTTAATATTTAATATGCCAACAAAAAATAGACCAGTTCACAAGTGCTACATGTAGGTTTAATATTTTCCTCTCTAAATGTCAGTTAGTGATTGAAAGGAGAGAGCAATTGTCATCACTTGCTGATCAAATATAATAAGCTTTTCAAGCTGTTTTGTGACTTTGTAGATTATTGTTATACCACTTTTCAGAAAATGTTCTTTTGTGCCTTGCTTGGATTTATCAGCCTTTGGAAGAATTTTATTTATAAAATTAGAACAAAATAAAAGGAACAAATATGAGAATAACCAACACTGACTGATTCATAATCAAGTGTTGCTTCTTGTAATAATTTTAATATATCGTTTCTAATCTGTTTTAACTTGGGGAGAGCTTAAATTAGGTCAATGACATATTTACTTAAGTCACACATGAGGATTTTTATTTAAATTATTTCTTGTGGAAAAATGGGATGGGAAAAGCCGTAACTTACATGTCAAAAAATATGAATTTCTTCCAACCACCAAATAGAGATGCTTGATGAGAAGCAGAAAAATTTCCTTTAGAAAACATAATTCTTTACTAAATTCTGTGGAGATGCTGTCCTCAAAATTCTTTACATAAATAACTTGGACCATGTAGTGCAGAAATCTTTTGTATAGGTTACTACTTCTATGTTCTAGACAGTACTGTTGAGAAATTGAGCTCTATAATAGTATTCCTGATATTACTTTTCTTTGTACACTTAAACTCCAAAAAAAACATTTTCATGTCCTTTGGAAAAGGAAGACTGGAAAGGTCTAAGCCTCAGTCGGAATTACTAAACTAGAGACTTCAGATCTACATTTTGAGAATAAAATGAATGTATGCTAAATATTTTTTGGTGGAAAAGGCTAATTAGAAGGCAGTGACATGGATTTTGTTTGTGCAGTGGGATTCATTGGAGTTTTACTAATTAGGAAATATTCTAGTCATTTAGTTTTCAGTAAGATAGTCAGTTTAAGGATAATATCAGATAATTGTATTTGTGTTTATGTAGCTGTTGAGTGGGCAGTGGATAACTACATGATATATAAAAAATTGTTTTGCATTTGAATTTCTTATGTGAAGTTATTAAAGCAGGGCGCCTGTATTTGACCATGTAAGAGACTATCTCACGAATGGGACATCCCCAAAAACATAGAAAACAACTTGTACTGGCTTTCTATTCATTTTAAGGGATTATTTCCCTTAATTTTTAAAGCTTTTGGTGCAGATCAGGAACCATCTCTTCTCCAGCCCAGTGTCATGAATGGAGCTGTAATAGGGGGAAAGGCCTATGCTGCAGAAGCTTTGGGCCCCATAACCAATGGAGAGAGCAGTGAGTTCAAAAGTGTGCTGCGTTTAAGGTGCAGTGTGTGGCCCATTTCTTTGAGAACACGTTCCCCAAATATGGAGTACAACAATACCAGACTGCTCCTCTTTGAGGATGCCAGTGAACTAGAAGAACTTAACCCAGTGTCCCCCACACTTGTTTGCGTCCTTTCCTTCTCTCCTCCCCACCCCAGAGCTGAGATGCAGCTGGAAGCAGGGCTGGAGTGAGGCTGAGTGGTGCTCCCTCCTCACCTGCCAAGGGGGCTGGCCTGGGCATTGCTTCGTGCTCCTCTCTCTCCCCCAAACCATCTTCCATGCTCCCCTAGTGGGGTGCATCCCTCAGTTTGGGGACCACTGATGTAGCCTGTCTTTAAAAAGAATAGTGATTTTAAATCCGTAAGTCCCTAAGTACTTTCTTGCTGGTTTAAAATTTACAGTATCTGGAGGTGACATGTAAATAAATCGGTAATATGTGGTACACAGAGAGGAAGTTATAAAAATTGTGGCTATCCTGAGTACTGCTGGAAGACAGCCAGTATAATAAAGGTTTGATTGTGATGTTAATAAAACAAACTAAGATGCATACAGAATAGAGAAAAACAGAAAATATAATGGCATTATTATAGAAATCATGGTTTTCTTGTACTTATCTCTAATTATATCCAGTCCGTTTTTTAACCTGCCCCAAAAGGGTATTGAAGAATTAGAGGTGCTACAGGGATGGACGTAAGGAATCATTTGGGACATGGAAAAACCTCGTGTGAAGAGGGATTGTTTACCTTAGGGAAGAGGTGAAGAAGAGAGAACAAGTATATACAGTAATGAATGCTATAGCAACAGTAGTTCAGGATTTTCAGTTTGTCATTATGAATCAAAGAAAAGGGGGTATTCAATGAAACCGAAAAGTGGGAAATTCAAAACAGATAAAAGGAAATACTTTTTTTTTTTTTCCACACCATGCATAATTAGACTGTAACTCATCATTATAGGAGGTTCTTGAGGCAAAAACTAGGCTAGGTTCCAAGAAAGATTGGACACATATAGCTAATAAGACTATTTTAGAGTTGTTACAGTAACCAAATATAATAGCAAGTGTTACCTTTTCATGACGATGAGTCAAGTCTGTGTGCTTAAGACAAACTGTGGTGTTTTTGTTTGTTTTGTGGTTCCTGACGTATTGAGGTAAGCCCTCTGGGTCCTTTAAAAATTATCTGTGGTATTTTTCTTGTGATACAGTCTTTGTTGGTCTCCAAAGAACTCTTTCATCTTGTAATAACTACACAAATATAGTCTTGTACTGTCTTTTCTGCAGTAAACTCTATTCTTGTAATGGCTTTCTTTATCTGCTTCTGTGTTGTAAAAACTCAGTTTTGAATATCAATAGATACTATAGCCTCAATTTCTTTTATAGTACCTTTCCTTCAGTTCTATTCAAAACAATGTGTATTAAATAAGATGAGTCAAAGCTAAAGTTACTGTAGTCAGGGAGATTAAAAACTAACAAATTAGGAATGGTTTCTTAAAAGAATTTAATCCTAGCAATTTCTTTGGCATAAGCTTTTGTGGGCTATAACCCACATTTGACGAAGTGGGTTATAGCCCACGAAAGCTCATGCTGAAGAAAATCTGTTAGTCTATAAGGTGCCACAGGACTTTCATTGTTTAATCCTAGCAATAAAATTTGGAAGAACGTAGTCCGTGTGCTGCAACCCAAGAATAAGTTGCTCACAATTGCTGTTAATCAGTTGGGCAGTTACTACCTTTTGCTGGTAACTTAAATTGGAATCTGCATTGTGAAGAGGGCAATCAGGTGTGTTGTCCCTATTTTTCAGTACAGTTTCTACCTCTGGGTTGTACTTCTAAGTACATCTGGAGCCATCTGTTTTGAAGAAAAACATTCAGATATGCTTATTGTATTGTCTTTAATGAGCAATATATATTTTTAGGTGGCTTGTAGTGATTGACTTGTGCCACCTTTTACTAGGGTATCTTTTATTCTGCACTGTCAGCAATTTTTCCATGACAGTTGAAATTACAAGCCACTGAAATGTGTTTTGCAGACTAACAGTAGGTTGTGGGAATTGGCAAGAGATTTTTTTATCTGCAAATGTTGTTTCCAGCTGTAAATCTGTACAGCTGGAAAAAGCTAAATTCCTCTCTTTGTCCCATCTCATAGTCTACAAAGGATCAGAGACTGGTGTATTCTGGCAGACTGCTTCCTGATCATCTGCAGCTGAAAGATATTCTCAGAAAAGTAAGCTTTACATCAACACCATATGATATTTTATGCAAGACCATTGTGTGGGGAAATAGGGCTGTAAATGTGAATTGTTGTTTAACTTTCAACTTTCCTTTTATGTTGAGATGGCACATTTTATTAGATATGTAGTCTGAATGTGTTCAGGAAAACTAAGTTGAAAGTTAACGTTCCTCTGCAGAAGTACAGTTTTTGAAGTGCTGAGAGAGGTTTGCCATTGGTGGGGGAGGGTAGACTATTTTGCATTAATTCTTAATTAGTAGCATAAGGAATAGAATTACTGATTTTTGGTAGCTGGTCCAAGTGTTAACTCCACTCTTGGATAATGGCATATGTTCAATTGTAGCAGCTATGAAGAAGCATGGATCCTGCATATATTCACTACAATGCTGAGTTTTCATTGATCTGAAAACAAGTCTATTTATAGAGTCATATGTTTCCCTCAATCCACAGCAGAGCTATTGGAGAAATACAGAAGTTTTTTGTTTGAATTGTTGGTAGTGCATGGTTGTTTATATGTAGAAAAAATGTATCTGCATCTTTTAACGAGTCTTTCTGCTTGGTATCCTGATTCCTATTTTTGACTGCTGCTGGCTATGCTTTGCTTTTGATGATACTAACTTGATCGGTGCAGGGTTTTTTGGTTCTCCCCCCACCCCCCACCCCACTGGTTCACTTTACAGGTTGACTTGGTTTTACTAAATTAATTTAGTAAGCTGGCTGAACTGAATTTAAACTCGGGTCTCAAAAAAAGAAAAAATGCCAGTGCATCTTGTATTTGGTATCTAAATACAGAAAATTTGAAGTTGTTGGGGTGGAGAGAATAGCCTGGATCAGTACCACCAGGTGAGAGGAACTTGATCAAATTAGAATAGTATAGCATTAATGGACTGAGCATATTGATGTTTTTGAGAGATTATTTTGTACCAGGAACTTGGAGTAAAATCTCCAAATTTTGCCTGTGGTAGAAACCATAATACGTCTCATTCCTGAAGTTAGGATGCATAGAAAGAAATAAAGTTATCAGCTGAAGCTGTTCTGTAGGAATAAAGAAATACACTATTGTAAAATAAAAACATACAAACCATTTAATATATAGTACTTGAGCATTGGTGAGGATGAACTAACTTCTCTTACTGGAATTCTTTAAAGTATTGAAATCAATATATTATCAACTCCTGCAGTTTAAAAGAATGTGTCTTGTACGTAGATAAACAGCCTTGTTCAAATATCACTAGGGCCTCTCTGTCTGTTTCTTTCTTACAAATGGAGATATTTACCACATTTGTAAAGTACCTTGATGAGTAACGTTATGAAAAAGCTATAGAAAAGCAAAGTATTATATTAAGTAAACACTACCACTCAGTTGATTTTGAAGATGGTTTAAAAAAAAAAACAACTAGTAAAATAACGTGCTCATAGACTGAGTTGAACCTTTAAATCAGCGTGATGTCCTATTGTTGGCAATATATCTTCTATTCTTTTTTTCTTATTTTGTGAAATTATTAGTATCTGCTTTGCGTAAAAACTTATTTTCTATTATTGCTGATTAGTAATAACTAAAGGCCTGAATCACTTTTTGAAAAATACAGTGCTTTTCATGCCTTGCAAAGTTACAGTAGCTCTGTCATTTATAGATTTTTGTGATAGACACAGATAAATTGGCCCACTTATATATTCTGCTTTCTCTGATACATAAATTCAAGCCACGCTTCCCTGCTGGAGGAAGAACCTACCTAAGTAAACCCGCTCACCCGGGGGACCTGTCTGTGGACCTACAAACATTTTTCATAACTATTTTCAGCTGCTGTACATCAAATAGCTTTACTTAAAGGATTTGTTTCATCCCTTTATAACCCAGAAGTAAGTTGGGAGGGGGGCCATCTTTATCAGTTTAATTAGGAAAAGATTTTAACGTGAAGGGAATGGAGTGGAAGGAAGGGCATTAAAAGCTGTGATGGAAGAAGTGAAATACTCTTCTTTAGTTCATGATCGCCTTCTTCCCAAAATCTTTGTGTTGTCATTTGCTTTAGATTTTAAAGAAAAGAATCTTTAGCTCATGGTCTCTAATGCTTTGTCTGACTAGCCATCTGTTCTGGTGTCAGCTAAAGATTTGATGAATATCTGCTGAAATTTTCTTCTCTGACCTACTGCTGTCTTGACGTGGAGTGCCATCAGTTGACCAAAAATAGTAATTATGCACATGTTGAGATATCTAGCAACTCCTTGAGCAGGTACACTGAAAACTCGGGCATGCGTGTGTATAGCCTATCACTCCTGATGGCAACACTGCTCTCAAATATTGAGCTAGAGATGATGTTGTAGAACGGCAAGCATTCTGAAAGTTGCACCTGTCTGAGAGGAACCTTGTTAGTCAATATAGCGATTTTATTTCTTAAATTGGTCCAATTCCACTGCTCTTTGAATGTGACAAGTCTGAATAGCCCAGGAAGGTACCAGCTAGGGAGTGGAGGCAAGAGAGGAGCCTGAGATTAGGAGAGGCGCTATCTAGTGTGGGAGTATATAGTGATCTTGTAGCTGTGTGAGTCCTAAGGCATTAGAGAGAAAAGGTGGGTGGGGTAATATCTTTTATTGGAACCACTTCTGTTGGAGAGGGAGACGAGCTTTCAGTCTTCAACAAAGCTCGCCTTCAGGTCAAGAAGAAATCTGTATAAGGTTGAAAGCTTTTCTCTTGGCAACAGAAGTGGGTCCAAAAAAAGATACTACCTCACCCATCACGTTTCTCAAGAGCAGTACTGGCATTTGTTGGGGTTTAGCATCAGGGTGGTTGTTTGCTTGTTTGTAAAACATTGGAGCTTTTCTCTTGCCAACAGAAGTGGGTCCAAAAAAAGATACTACCTCACCCATCACGTTTCTCAAGAGCAGTACTGGCATTTGTTGGGGTTTAGCATCAGGGTGGTTGTTTGCTTGTTTGTAAAACATTGGAGAGAATAGAGAATGCAGTGTAAAAACCTTTCAGTTGTCTATTTAAGAATTAAATCTGGTTATTTAGGTGTTAATGTTCTGAGCTCTAACCTTGTCTAAAAAATAAAATACTTCTAAACTTATCCTGATAACAAATGCAATAACTGGCCATCTTCTTTGTGCATGGAATGTGCTGCAGCCTGACTTCGGTATTGTGGCAAGCTCTTGGATGTGAGTCCTGAGAGAGCCCGAGTTTGCAACTTGAATATAGTCAGAACATACCTAAATGTACATATCCATAGGAGCTATTTATTTCTGTGTATTTTTTCCTGCGTCTTAAAAGAATACCTGCAGATGGAGTAGTCTTGATCTCACATTCCTATTTGCAAAGCAGCGTGTTCTTGTAAACTCCAACTCTCTGCACAAAACAAGAATTGTTGATCTACGAGCCTGACTGCCACTGACTCATGATTTTGGGCAAGTCATTATAGTTCTCTTTCTCCGTTTCCCCAACTAAAATGGAGATACTTTATGTACCTCGTGGGTCAGAACTGAGGTTTGTACAGGACTTCAACAATGCTACACAAATACTGAGTACTTATTGTTTGATTGCAATAATTATATTTAGCACAATTCACACATCTGAGTCGAAATACTTAAGAGCATGCTTTCCATTTCACAGATGGGAAAATTAAGACATGGAACAGTAAATGGCTTTTTCAAAACTATTATCATGAGTTAGTGGCAAAGTTAGAAATAAAATGCAATCTGTTTCCTAGTCAGATATCGTATCCATTGTACTATGCTGCAGCCCTAGAGGTGGGGGTAAGAGAAACTTATACATTAGAATACACACTGTTGTGCATATTGATGTAATGACTTGCTAAGAAAATACTTCATCTAAAACATGGAACTCTATCATGTTGATCTTTTGGCTTGTATAGGTACTAGATTTCATATCATGCTGCTTTATTTAAGCGTGAGTTTACTTTGAAAATAGGTTTTTAATCCCATTTATCCTAGAAACTTCCCAAATATTATTGCTTAAACTCTACAATTTCTTTAATTTTAGCAAGATGAATATCATATGGTTCATCTAGTATGTAGTTCACGGACCCCCCCAAGTTCTCCGAAACCCAGCACCAGTGCTGTGTGTCCTGGAGCATCAACATCCAGCAGCAGCTCAGTGAGTTGAGTTTTTTTTGCAATGTGAAGTTCTCTCATTTGATTGTGATGTGTGTTTTGTCAGCACTTCCCATTAGCTTTTTAAAAACTGACTGTAAAACAATACAATGAAAGTGAAAAATGTGTTTATAAAAACAGCCAGTTTTAAACTGTCTACTTGGCACAATTAAACGTAGGTATTTAAGGGCAGTGCTTCAAATATTAAATTTGTAATACAAAAAAACATGAACCCTGTTTTGGTAATTGTAAGAAAATTCTGAAATCTCTGGAGTCTTTATTAGAGGATGAAATTTGTGACTTTAAAACAGCTCCGTATTTTTTTGTGTATTTTAAAAATTTCTTCTTTCCTGAAACTCGAAAGTGGGAATTTTCTATACTGTATTTGTCTGCATTAGAACAACAATTAAAAATGGTTCTAAGAGATGTCTTTTCCTTCATTATGGCAAGCCTCCTGCCCTTAGGAGCCTTCTGCCTCCTCCCTCTTTTCCAGGAGGGCCCCAGCTAAGACTTGTGCACATCACCTGTGTTGTGCTGATTGACTGTCAGTAAGCACAAACAGTACTTTGGCAGTGGGTAGCTGTCTCCTTCATTTGTCCCTCTCTGGAAGGCTAAGACTGTCCCCTCTTTGACATACCTGTCCTATAAAGCATACAATTAAGACTTCCCCCTTGTCCTCAACTAGCTGTACAGCATAAACAATCTCTGGACACTACTTGAGTGTAACAAATTATTCAGAAGGATTTTTTGACTTTCTATTCTACATTTATATTGTTTCATTTTGCTTCCTTTATTAATGCTTTGTATTATAAACTACCTGTATGCTTGTCTGCAGAGTAATTTCAAATCTTGTAAGTACACAGTGCCAAAATCCTAATGTAGTGGAAAAAGCATTCATCAGAAAGCAGATGGATTTTACCCATTGTTCTTTCTTTATTCTATTTTTCAGTTGACATTTTAGTAGGTAAAACTCTCTTGCATTTTTCTCTGTGGACAGAGGTGCTTGTATAAATATTTTTTCCCATGCTGACTTGTTTGGCACATTCATCTTATAATTGCAGTTCTTCAGAGTTAATTTAGTTTGTGTGGGTTTTTCTAATGTAAAAACACTACTTAATACCTAATATTAGGAGTTGGAGTTTAAGAAAGCTAATATGATGCATTTCTAGCCAAATTCTAGTCCAAATGGCTGCTTATGTTAGAAAACTTGCTACCCTGCATTATGAACTTCATTTTTGAATGTCATAGGGTGACTGGCCCCTTTGAGGGAAAAACGGGGGGGCATGTCCCCTATATCTGATATAATTAATAAGCAGCTTTCCAGCCTGAAGTGGCAGGAATAAGGGATCAGATGATAGCTTAATGGCCCCTTGGCTCCAGAACAGGAATAAGAGAGATCACTATGATGTGGAACCACAGAGAACAGCAGGCAGGCTCCCGTGGAAGGCGCTAAGCCAGCATCTGCAGAAGGTTGGGTGCTCCAGGTAACCACCTTGTGCACCAAGTGATCTAGTCTAGAGCTAGAAGGTCTTTGAGAAGTAGCCCAGAAAGGGGATGGGAACAGGGTGAGGGCAGGCTGAAGAGAAGAGCAGAAGAGTCATCTTGTTTGTTTGGGGCTGAATTTTTGGTACTCCAGAAAGGTTTATATTTGTTTGTGATTTGGCCAGAGGTCTAAGCCACATCACCAGAACTGACTGGTGTTTTATGTAGAGCTAGTGGGGAGTCTAGAGGAAGGAAATTGAGGTGGGGAATTCCTATAGTGCCATGCTCAGGGGACACTTACAGGATAGGCAAAATTAGGTTGTTCAGTTGTTGTATAAAACAATGAGACACTGACAACTAGTCTCTCTTCACTGTTAAATATTTGATTTGAATTATAAAGTGCTAATTTATTATGGGCTAGACAGCTCCCATTTAGGTTTTTTTCTGTGGGAGCTGCTGGGTTCTGAACATTTTTGAAAACCTGACTTCCTACTTCTGTGTCTGAATAGACAATTGAATCTTTTTGGGAAAAACTGTCCGAATGATAGTTCCTTTAAAAAAAAAAAAAGAAAAAGGAAAAAGTTGCTCGCTGCATGTGTATACACCATATGCAATTAATGAGACTTTAGAGAACGCTTAAGAGCATGTCTTCAATGTAAATATAGAACTATTGAGTCTTCCTATAAGTATGGGGAAAAGATTAAAGGAAGCTCTTTTATTTTAAGAACTCAGAACATTCAGGATCAACAACTCCATCCCCCACAAGTCAAGAACCTTTATCTACATCTACAAACTCTAGCTCAGATGGAGTGAGGCATCGTAACCTTCCACAAGCACAAAGCAATCCCGTGTTAAGCCACCAGCTCCCATATTTAATGCAAAGGTAAGTAAATTGGAAATAATCCTCACCATCATGGCATAGTGCTGTGTAAAATATATATTTTTGCTGTAGATGCTCCTTTTAACTTTTGCGTTTTCAGTTGAAATTATGGTTGTTCTGTACTCTTTGATGGAATGTAATTACATTAATTGTAATTGTAATTAATATTATGAGTCTGAAAATTCCTATAATCAATCTTTATGTAACTCCCTGGATAAGCATTATCAGTGCTGCATTCCAGACTGTTTCCTTTTCTGTCCTGTCCTCATGCTTCGCTTATCCCCTTCTGCTCTTTCCCAAATTTACAGAAGCCTTTACAACCAAATGCTGTTTAGAAAGTAAAACAAAGAACTAAAAAAAATTAATCTTAATTGTTTTAGTCAGACTGAAATACCTTGCCTAGTATGGCCTACAAAACTTCTAAAAAAGATGAACACTGGTAGCTGACTAACTTGTCTGTTAGTTCTCTTGATTTTTCATGTCCCTAGGACTGTGACGGCTTCTCAAATCCTAACAGATCCAAAGTGAAACCATAGCTTTCACTTATGGATGGGTTCTGTGAGCTCCCCAATTTTTATTTTTTCCCGAAGAGTGTGTATGTAAAAGGTCTTTGGTTTTTGACATGGTGAGATGTCAGTTTTCAGTGGCATTTTGAGATATTTCACTCATTTAAAAAAAAAAGTCAATTTCTACTAATATGTAAGGTAAATGCTTAGTGTTGTACTAATGGTTGTTCGGCTGATTACCATTATTACTTTGGTTCTCAACAGACAGCCTCAATGTGTGGGTTGCAAGCACTTTAGGGAAATTTAATTCAAGCAGCTCTTTTCAGTGGCATCTCAATTTTCATTGCTTTTAAGGTTTTAAAATCTAGCGTTTATCAAAGGGAAGTTTTAAGTAGAATTAACCTAACGTTTTCTTAAATTCACGTATGCGTCCACCACACCTTTATTTTGTTCATCGGCCAAAGGCTTGTTTCTGTTTGACTCTAGGGCACCATTGTGCTAGACACTGTTTAAACACACAAAGATATTCCCTGCCGCAGGGTTTGCAGTCTAAGATGAAAGACAACAGTTGGAAGCAAAAATTGATAAAGGAGGCACAAGGAAACAGTGAGGCGGGGCTTGTTATGACAAGCAGTGATCACAGCACACCAGCTGCATATAACCATTATATTTTATGGGCATCACAGTAGAAGAATTTGAAGGAGGACAATGAGGTGGTCTTTTGGATGCTAGCAGGAAGCTCCTGCCTTACACATGGGCTGGTAAAGGAGAGTGCATAAAGAAGGTTCTTTGAAATATAAGAAATGAGCAATGAAAATGAGTATCATTGGCAGAATAGAGTCGGGAGTCAACGTACAAGAGGGATAGGCTCTGAAGGGACTTAAAAGCAAAGACAAGTTGTTTCCGGTGGTAGAGAAGAGGGAGCTAGTGGAAGGTACAAAAAGAGAGGTGATGCATTTATAGTAGTGAACCCAGAAAGTGATCTTTGCAGCAGCATGTTGTCTATAAAGTGGGGTAAGCTGAGAGTTGTCAAGGCCAGAAAGGAAGAATTTGGAACGGTTGAGATGCCTGACAAAGAAGGCTTGGATGAGATTTTTAGTTGTGTGGGTGGACATTCTTCTTTCTGCAAGTTCTGGCTGTGAAACAGATTCGGTACAGCTTTGGTTTTGAGGCTCTAGAGCAGGCGTGTCAAACTCATTTGCTATGGTAGGCCAGATTTGACTTAAATGTACTTTAAGTGGGCTGTACATACCATAAATCAAAATAGTAGGGCCTACACTCTCACGGATCACAGAGTGCTGTGTATGTGGGACTGCATGCTGTGATATCACACTTTCTCCCTAACAGCGAGAGTGGTCTTGTGGTATTACGGAGTGCAATCTTGCATACACAGAGCTCCGCAGTGTCACGAGACCTGACACTCTCGTGGCATTCCAGAGCACTGGGTACACAAGATTGCACTCCGTGATACTGCGAGAGAGATCTCTGTCTGCTAAGGAGAGAGTGTGGTCTTGCAGAGCACAGATGCAGGCAGGATGGAAGAGGTTGGTGGGCCATATCCAGCTTGCAGGCCGCATGTTTGTCACCCCTGCTCTAGGTGGGGTAAAAACCACTGGGTTTTGTAAATGATCTTAAAAATAAGAGTGCCATGTATGCATTACAGAAGTATTATGTTGGAAATTTTAGCGTATATTATGTGTTGCTTACCTAAAATGAGACTGTTTAGTAGTTTGGATAGAAAGTATCTTGTTCCACTGAAAAATTGTTTTCCAAAGTATGTAGGCACAAACTACTTGGACAACACAACAGTCATCCTTCAGGTAGGTTTCTGTGCCTTATCTATGGGTAGCTTAATCATCAGAAGGCATTTTATTTCTATCCTAAAGGGATATGTTCAAGTCAAAATTCTTCCCATAGAAATAATCTGTCTAGTTTTTCATCTGAGACGCACCCTTTGATGAAAGCCACTCTTTGTGTGAACTGTTACTTAGACTGTCTCAGACTGGTTTCAGTTTGGACCTTACTGGGGTGTCAGCTGCAGCCGCACCTACAAAGCTGTGCTGTAACTATCCAATGTGAATGGTGCAGACGTGACTATCGGGCAGTTACAGCAGGTGTGTGCTGCAATTTTCACCCCTGTAATCTGGACTGCAGCGCCATGTAGACAAGCCCTGAGGAAATGTGGGTAAATTTCGGTAGGAGTGTGCCTTTTTTGTCCCAAGAGGCTTTTGACGTCAGGTCAGGAATGCGTAACTGTATCTTGTCTAGGCACAAAGTCACTCAACTTGTACTCCCTCCTTTGGCAACTTGTTTCTGGTTTCTAGGGATTTTTTTATGTTGAGAACAGACTTCCATCTTGTATAGAAATGCTTTTTTCAAAAGCAATATGTAGAATATATGCAAAGAGACCAGGGAAGTTAACTTGAAGTTTCTGCCATCTTGGTATCTAAGCACATTTAGAAGATTAGAGGTGACCGTGATAACACTGGGGAAGCGGTTTTGCTGCCTGTTAGGCAGTTTGGGTGGTAGATGGCTTGACTGAGTAATATAGGAGAAGAAATGGGAGGAGCCCCCAAAAACCTGAGCCAAAGGATATTGTATAGATGTGCACCCCCACTGTAGAATAGCATTATCAAATTCCTATCTGGTGTGCTATATGTAACTGGCCTTCATGATGCTTACACTCTGCAGGGTGACTTGATGCACTGCTGTCTTAGCCTGAAACAACTCTAAAGTGAGCCAGTTTATTGCAGTGAGGTTTAAAATCTGAAGCCCAGTCACAGCAGTGGGAATCGTATTACAAAATAATGTTAAGCACACATTTGCGTGTGCAAATAGTCAAATAAAAAAGAGGCAGACAACTGCTCTGATTTTCACTATTTTACTTCACTTAGTGATAGTGAATAGAGTAGTTAGTTAACTAAAAGTTGAGTTGCTCTATAAGGATCCCATATTGTTTGTGCTAACCTGTGGCTACTTAAAAATCCTCCTATTGAGCTATATGACAGAGTATATAATCAGCAGTCTCTACAAAATGAGTTTCAGTTCTGCTATAGAACACCTTTGTATCCAGGACAACCGTTACTGCTCACTGATTCTTCAAACAAAGTGAAATATTGGAAAGATGGTGGGTATTTGCAAAACTCAATTAATCTTCCATAATTATTCTTAACCAGATGTGTTCTGAATAAGAGTTGCATGAGATCTTGAAAAATACTTATCACATCCTAGGACTAAGCCTACTTGCCACAGTTAAAGCTGTGTGTGAAATTTCCCCACCAAATTTCCTATTGCCACATATTCACTTCCAATCACATCAACAATGACAGTCCTCATGTGCTAATCTTACTCTTCCCAGAATAAAATAACTTCCAAAACCTTATTCCCATATATAGCACATAAGTACATTTTGGGTTTCTCCTTTACGCTCCATTTAAACCTGGGGAACCTCCAAATTAATGAACTCTGGACTCTCCTTCCACCCTCAGACTCTTAAGGAATATTGCGTTGCTTGTCTCTTTGCTGGGATGTTCTGAGGCTGCACTCGTTCTCAGACGTGGCTGGTGTCCCTTGACCTCCTCTCTTCTATAGGCTTGGTTTTCCTCCACTGTGAGCATAGCAGCAGAGGCAATTCCAGCTTGTTCTGCTTTGCTTTCCTGCTCCTCCATTGCTTCCAAACTACTGGACTGCTCTGTTTCCTCTCCCATTGGGGAGGATGGGGGTGGGGTGCTCATGTTCCCTCTTTCTACTTCCCAGAGGCAGAGAGAGTGCTTTAGCTTCCATGTAGGAGTTTTAAAATTTTTGTATGTGAATTTAATGTATGGGAAAGTTTTTTTTCCTCTGGGGAATGAAGTTATTTATCCACAAATAGACTGCATGAGTAATGTGAGAGTAAGATTACCTGCAATGTTCTGCCAATGTTCTTACAACCATGATCTGAAGAAGCCACCTCCTAAGAGTGAGAAGGTAGCTTGTGTTCTGTGTCCACTCAATCTTGGGTGATTCTGTGGTTATGAATAGTAACATTTCTATCATTGCTTCCAAAGAGGGAAGTAATGAGAGCTAGTTTAAAAGTGCATTTTAACCAATTTACTTCCATTGCAGGGGCCTCAGACATTCATGTACCTTGGTCCCTCCTATTCTCTGCCTGTGGCATGTAATAGTTTAGTCTTCTGGGGGCTGCAATACTTCAATCTAATTTCAATTGTTGGGTTTAGCATCTGAGTGGTGGTGTTGGCCTGTGATATGCAGAAGTTCATGATATATGATCTGGTGACTTTTTCTGGCCTTTAATTCTGATAGTTTCCTGAAATGCCCGTAGTAATGGTTTTTGAACATGTGACGTTTTTATAAGGAGTGATATGCGCTATAATACATACAAAATCTTTGATCAGCCGCTTCAATTTAAGAAGTTATTTTTCTAATAATGAAATAATTAGCAATGATTATTTGGCCACAAACCCATTAGTCAGATGCAGCTAATGATAGAGCTTCTAGATGCAACAAATGTTTAGATTGGGAATAATGTTAGTTCATTAAAATGGATTGACCACATTATTGTGGTGACATTTTGTCTCTAACAAAGACTTCTTCATTTTTGCACAGAAATACTGTTGATGTGATAGATTAGGCATTTATCCAAAGGATGTTTTCAGTTTTATTGATGTCGATTGTCTCAAGTGGGACACATAAAAGAAAAAAGTGCTCTTTGTAATCTCTATTTTAAAATAATAAAATGTATTTGTCAACTGTTAACCATAGTCTGAGTGGGTTTTTTTTGGTTTTAATTCCCTGTAGCAACATAGGCAACCAGTTCCCAGGGCAAGGCGTTTCGACTGGATTTCCAATGTACCCTGCATTTAGCCCGTTACAGATGATATGGTGGCAACAAATGTATGCACGTCAGTACTACATGCAATAGTAAGTTACTTCGTGTTTTAGCTTAGTGTACCTACCACAATGGTGACCTGACATAAACGAAATATCTGCTGTCCATGTGGCTGAAATGTCTGTGCCTTGCCTCTTTTCTGTTTTGTCTGGTTTACTGTTTTACACTTAACTTAATTTGGCTATTCATTTTAAAATGACCTGTGCCTATTTCTAAAAATGTGTATTCCCTTTAAACAGTTTTGATTGAAAGTGGAATTTTTCTGTTTCACAATGTCTTTATTAATATATTCACCATTGGAAATGTGATGTAAACATTAGTCTCAGTGGGTTCTTGTAATGCCCATGCAATACTTCTGCAAGATGAGACTAGCTAGTAAAAAACTCAAATCACAATTATCATTAAAATTTTTTATTTTCAAGTTCTGTTTAGCAAGACCTAAAAAAAACCCACACATGCCAAGTAAATTGAATTCCATTGGTGTTTAAGCCAAAAATCAAGGGAAATAGTGCTGTTAAATGTGAGTGCATCATGCTGGATCAGAATTTTGATCCCTAAGGTAGATCTTCTCCTCTCTGCCACCTTACTTGGTGGTGGGGCTGGAACATAATGGTGAGCACATAACTACCAAGTGAGAGGTAATGTTACATGTCACCCTAACAATCTATGCTGCTGGATGCATGGTGTGGCTATAGACTTTGTCTCCTACTTTCAGCTTGTTGTGGCCAGGTATTGCAATTGAGATTCAGTGCTAGATATATAATCGTATGAGATCCTGGTGAAGACCTATTTATTACTTTATAACAAACTGGTGAATTAAAGATGAAATTTCCATGTTTTCCAAACTTTGATGCTTTATTCAAAAAGTAAAGAGCTTTTTACTTCAGCTAGTCCTATAAGTTTATTTGGGGGAGAAAGAGAAAAATTAGCTGAATGAATCTTATGGGTTTTTGCTTCTATATATTTGGTATATAAATAGAGGACAGAAAAGATGGTGAGAACTGCCATGTCACAATACAGAGGTACTGTAGAAAGAAGAGGAATTTCTTCTTTTATTATAAAATGCCTATGAAGTTAGTGAGCTTTATTTATAACATGGTAGATAAAATCTCAAGTTTCTTAGATGCTTCAGCTGCATTTTTCTTTGTACAGGCCAGTGGAAAGGAAGCTTAGGTTTAAATATAACTTCTTCTGATATAAATCTAGCTTTTCTGAAAATGGTTTTTTGAAATTTCAGTCAAGCTGCAGCTTCAGCCCAGGCGACATCCAGCCCTGAGCCAGTCAGATCAGCAGCTGCACAGCCTGCGACAAATTCAGAGCATGTTCCTGCAAATGAGCCCCCAGCAGTGCCAAATGTGGCAGCACAGGAGAACAGGCCTATAAATCAGAATGTTCAAATGAATGCACAAGGAGGTCCAGTAGTGAATGAGGAGGACTTCAATCGAGACTGGTTAGACTGGATGTACACATTCTCCAGAGCAGCTATTCTCCTCAGCATTGTATACTTCTATTCTTCCTTCAGTCGGTTTGTCATGGTGATGGGAGCCATGCTACTGGTTTATTTGTGAGTAAAAAAAACAAAAAATCATTTATTATTAGCTGTAGTTTAGATACACTGATAATCATGCTTCATGTATGACTGTTGGTGTCAGCTAACTTTTAAAGACTTGAAATCGGATCACTTTGCAAAATCCCAACCTAAAAGTGAGTGCCAAAGAATTTGTAGAAAGGAAGTTAATGATCATCATTGACAGGCATGTGCAGAAAGTTGGCTTTCAAACAGATAGGAGGAGGAACTGGTGTTCAGATGTAGTTTCAAAATACAGAATTGAGTTCTGAATTCCTTTTCTTCCCTGTGAGAACTGATGGGCATCTTACCTAAAGCATGCTGCCTTTTAGGTGTTAGTGATATCAACTGTTGCAGGGAAAACATATAATTATGGAAACTGAACTTAAGAGGTGAGTGAAGAAGGAATTCAATTTCATTCAGTAGATTTCAAAAGCATGTGTTTGCATTGGCCTAAATTACATATTGTTATCAATTGGTGATCTTAAAGATGAACTGTAAAGCTCTACTCAATTTTGACTTCAGCCAGGTATATTTACTGAATGTTCCCAGTATCTTATATGGGCTCAATGGAAACACACCAAGATCCACTTTCAGGGGCCTTATAGATCTCAGAAAAGAAAAGCTTTACAGTACACTCTTTTAAAAATGGAAGCTCTTGGCTTTTACCAAATTTCACTACACCTCAGTGTCATTGTTAATGAGTTTAAATATACCTTCTCAGACAGGGTGAAGGCACCTAGTGTGATCCGGATAGAAGTAGAAAGTGCCCGAGATACTTAATGATTACCTAGTACTTTAATCTTGGGCTATTTCCAAGATATAATTTTCAATGAATTAAACAGTAAAAGATGAACTGCATCTAATATTTTTGCTCTTTCATGTTTAACTAGGGGTGTCATGACCTAAAATATGGTTGATTCTGCTTCATCATTGTCCTGCCAGTGGTTGGTTAAGTTTTCAATAGTATTCTTCCCCCTCAAACCCCCAACAGTCTTTAATTGTAAAGACTTAAAAGTGCCCGTCAGAAACCTCATTAAAACTGAGTGGCTCAGGCACAAAATATTTGCATTTGACTATTATCACTGACATCAATGAAATATCAAGGGTTTTTGACAGGCAAGTAGGTGCCAACCCCCCCTCCCCCAACCAGCCAAACAAACCAAACCAAACCAAACAAACCCTTAGTGAACAGAATTTTTCAGTGCCGACTTCAAATAAACAGGCATTAGGGAGTTCTAAGGGGCGTTTTGTTCTATCTTTGGACTAACAGGATTTATTAATTTAGTTTTGTTACTAAGGCCTGGATCTATACTGCTGTTGGGAGCTGACTTGAAAAACAAAAGCTACATAGCGAAGCTTGCATATTTCCCATCAGTGAGCTTAGGTTCACATGGCATGGTGTCTTCGTGGTGCTGCGTTGATGGGAGATGCCCTCCTGTCAATGCAGCCTTACTTCTTTCAGGAAAGTGGAGCACAGGCATCAGCTGGAGAGCCCACCTGGGGTCAATTTGAGCTGGTCTCTGGCAGTGTAGACACATTCTTAGGACTGGTCTACACTCGCTGCAGTTTTCGGTGGCAGTTGAAGGGAGATACGCAAGCTATGTAAAATAACTTCTGTATCTCCCTTCGACTATCTAATCCCTACTTACTGTGGTGCCCCTCCCCGCTGCCCACACTGAGTCGAAAAGGAATGCCCTCCCTTTGACTCAGTGCTACTCTTTTCAAGGGGTGGACTTAAGAGGTTGACTTCCCAATTGATTGAGCAGGTCTTCACTGACCCACTCAATCAGTCTGCGAAGATTGAACTGACGCAGAGACTTTGCCACCGTCAGCGTAGACTTGGCCTTAAGGAATAATGGAGCCTGAACATTATTTCTAACAGTCTGTTCAGATGAAGAATAAATTCTGTTCTTCATCTCCAGGTAAGTTGAATAAGACTTGGGCATGTAGATAGCAGTTATTTTTCCATTAGAGGAGTAATTCATAAGCAGCTTTACAATTTATAGACAAGACTTTTTAATTGTTCATTTTATTAAATAGACACCAAGCTGGATGGTTCCCCTTTAGGCAAGAGGGAGGCCAGCAACAGGCAGCCAATAACAATGCAGAAGTAAACCAAGATGGACAAAATGTAAATAATCCCGACCTTGAGGAGATGGTAGGTGAAAGTCAACTTGGATTTTTTTGTTTTCCTGTGTTTACTGTCCTTCAAATAATTTCTATTTGTAACTGAATAGTAGTACAAAATGCAGTTTGAATCGAGAGGGGATGAGGATAGAAATGCCCTTCCTTTTTTTATTAAAAAAATAAGCTTAATACATGGGATGGACAGAAGGGAAATGAGCTTTTTGTCTTTAGCTGTTTAACAGTTAAAGCCTTTTTATGAAACCAGACCAGTGGTGGCCTCATCTTCATCTATAATATTTAATAGAGAATTGATGATAGGTTTTCTCACCTCTTAAATGGGTTTTATGTTTTAAGCTAATACTCCCTTCACAGAGAGTTGCCATTAATAGGGTTATTTTATGTATGAAAATATTTTCATTAATGTATTCTGTCTCTTTATTAAAGCAGTTAAAACATTTAGAAAACTTCTGTTTTAAAAGGAGCGTCTTATGGATGATGGGATTGATGAAGAGAGTGGAGAAGATACAGGTGAAGATGCCATTATGGAGCAGCATCCTGGATTCATGGTTTCAGCATGGTCTTTCATCACCACCTTCTTCACATCACTCATCCCTGAAGGACCTCCACAGGTTGGCAATTAGGTTCAAGAGGAACGGTGCCAGGCAGCATAAGCAGCTGTACATAGAAGTGGGAGTTGAATCTAGGGGGTATTTTAAATACAGTGCAATTTCAAAAGATTTATAATGTTAACTTTTTGATCATGGTGTACAAAAATGTGTATTTTTCCTTTTCAACTTTCTCGTGCATATGAATATTTTAAGCACAAGTGGACTACTAAATTCTTTTTTAAATTTTTTTCTCTAAATAAGAATTCAGTGTAAAGATACTGGTCTTCCATGTTTTATTTTAATTTTACTTTTTCATTACACTGAAACAGAAGCTTGTAAGTTGTGTGCACCATTATTCCTTTAAAGAGCTGTTGAGGTATAAATGTCAACAATAAAAACCTTTCAAAAATGATTTATCCTTCTGGTATATTTAACTTGACCGTGAGTCTTCCTGATAGTCTTAAACACTTTATAAATCCTAATCTGGGTTTTATGTTTGACAGTCCTGATTAAGAATGCTATTCAGACAAAGTATTACCTGCTAATGGTATGTTTTTCTTATGCCATAAAGTACTCAAGTCTGTAAGAAGCTAAAAAGCTTAAATATCTTGAGGCTATATAACCAGTTTCAATAAACTTCGGGGTGACTTTGTTTTAGACAGCTCTTCAAAGGAAATTAACAGTGATGGACTATGTCCTCAATGTTTCATACATACAATACTTATTAAAAAAAATGTACTGGGAAACAGACGTGTGTAATTAGTTTTTTAATAAAAACAAAACTACATTAACCTTTATGGATGCTTATTCCTATAGACATAACCTTTCACCTTATGTGCAAAAACCCTACACATAATTAAGGAAGAGAACATGTATCATTAAATTAAAATATGGTGGTAATAGTCATTGCATATAGTGAATAAAGGTATATATTTATAGTGGCAGAGGTAATGTGGTAGGTAGAAATCATTAAATTGAAAAACTACTTTTGAGTTCTTAATTTGTGTTGCAAAAACAAAATGGATTGCGTTCTTTTTGGTATAAAACCAAAGATGATAGTTTGTTTTTAAATGTGGCACAATCCCTTTATGTATTAAAGTCAGGAAGTCACTCTATCCTTACCCATTTTTAGTAGTTGAAATATGCAGTTAAATTTAAGAGGTTTTTAAAATTTTTGCATTCCCAGAACTCTGAAAGAATTGCATGTTCAGTGCTTGATTACTTCAGAAATGGCTGAACAGATGATGCTCACTTAAAAATAAAATAAGGAATTCATATCTTGCTCTGACCAAACATGAAATTTCTACCCAAAAGATGAAGCTAAGAGAATTAATGAACAAGTGAAAAAACAGGCTTTAGAATGGCCTGCCCTTATAGAATCATAGAATAATAGGGATGGAAGGGACCTCATGAGGTCATCTAGTCCAACCCCCTGCTAAAAAGCAGGACCACTCCCACTAAATCACCCCAGCCAGGGTTTTGTGTAACCGGGCCTTAAAAATCTCCAAAGATGGAGATTCCACCACCTCCCTAGGTAACCCATTCCAATGCTTCACCACCCTCCTAGTGAGAAAGTTTTTCCTAATATCCAACCTCGACCTCCCCAGCTGTAATTTGAAACCATTGCTCCTTGTTCTGTCCTCTGTTACCATCGAGAACAGCCTAGCTCCCTCCTGTTTGGAGCACCCCTTCAAGTAGTTGAAGGTTGCTATCAAATCTCCCCTCAGTCTTCTCTTCTGTAGACTAAATAAGCCTAGCTCCTTCAGTCTCTCCTCGTAAGTCATGTACCCCAGCCCCCTAATCATTTTTGTTGCCCTCCGCTGGACTTTTTCTAATTTGTCCACATCCTTTCTATAGTGGGGAGCCCAGAACTGGACACAGTATTCCAGTTGCGGCCTGACCAGTGTCGAATAGAGGGGAATTATCACATCCCTTGATCTGCTGGCAATGCTCCTACTGATGCAGCTTAATATGCCATTGGCCTTTTTGGCAACAAGAGCACAGTGTTGGCTCATATTCATCTTCCCGTCCACCATAACCCCCAGGTCCTTTTCTACAGCGCTGCTACTTAGCTGATCGGTCCCCAGCCTGTAGCAGTGCATGGGATTTTTCCATCCTAAGTGTAGGACTTTGCACTTGTCTTTGTTGAACCTCATGAGGTTCAACATTCGGCCCAGTGTTCCAATTTGTCCAAGTCTCCCTAGATCCTGTCCCTGCCCTCCAGAGTATCTACTATTCCCCCAGCTTAGTTATCAATATTAACTGTTGAAAGCTCTTCTGTAAAGAAATATTTAAGGCTTAAAATAAGTATATTTATTTGGATTTATACAATACATAAAGTATCTAAGCTTCAAGGCCCTTCTCACCTGTTAAAACCATAATCTTATGAATACAGAGAATAAAAAGGAGCTGCCCTCAAACTAGAATAGACATGAAGAACTAATCTATGAAGAACAAAATATCATTCACCAGTGCATAAATATCCATATGTTCTTAATGCTCTTCAAAATATTTATTTACTGCCTATTCTAGAAATAGTCTTTTTTTTTTAAATAGGCTATTTTGTTTCTTTGTTTTTCAATGGGACAGAAGTTGTAATTCCCTTTTTGGTTTACTCCCTTGTTATGCATTAGCACAAAGGTGCTCAAATGCTGCTTAAGTGATGGCTGCTTTGGCAAATTGGCAGGTACCTGAAACTCACCTATTGAATGAAAAATTGTTTGCAAGCATTCTGATCTTGAATAGAAAGACGTGGCTTATGGTGGCCACCCTAGCCGTTGTAGAACTAATTTGTGATATCCTATAGCTCTGCATGCAGAGGCATCCACATCTCCAGCATGAACCCTCCTTGCTTGTTCCCCTGGCAGTTACTCTTCCCTGCTGTCTTCCAAGCTGTACATCTGTAACATCTTCAGTGCTTACAAGAAGGTGGCAGCCCAGCACTAGTAGCTGCTCCTTACTGCGAGACAGCCCACATTTTTTTTTTAATGTTGCAACAAGCAAGTGCTGGCAGCTCCAGCTGGGATTAAGGGTGCCATTCCCGCAGTGATTCTGGCCTTAAAACAGTTATATTGGTGGCCAGTACAGAAAAGTCCCTGCTTTAATATAGCTAGACAAGCAAAGAAGAGAATTGTATGCAGGGAAGGTAAGAAGAATGATAAATGAAGCAGGAGAATCTGAGGGTGAGTTAAGTTGGATCAGGGGAAGGAGCCGCTTTCTACAGTTAGATCCAGATCCACAGCTTTGGAGGACTGAGATGGCCAGTCCTGAAGCAACCATGTTCTTAATAGCATGCGTGTCAGAACACTGATGCTTGAAACTCCTGTCCTCACTGTGTGTTGTGGGGGGAAAAGGAGAGAAATTAAAAATCTCTTACCCTTAGAGGGTGATAGAAGAGGGAGAGAAATAGAATGAGAAGGAGAGTGAAAGCTGGAAGGTAACAAGAAAAGACAAGGAGTATTGGGGAAGAAGTGTAGAGAGCTAGCGGGGAGGGGAGCTCACAAAGATGAGGAAGTGAGGGGGAGATAAAAGGGATAGAGTCAGGGTGAGATGTGTACCCCTTCAAGATCAGTTGAGAGGAGAGACCCATTGGTGATGACTATAGTCAATGAAGCATCAGTTTTCTGGTATTGATGGGTTGCAGATGGAAAGGACACATGATAAAGGAGGGGAAAGAATAAACAGAAAATGCTCTATAAATAAGTGGAGGATGGCAAAATGGAATAGAGAAATGGAAATAGAAAAATAAGCTGAAGTTTAATAAACTACTTAGTTATTCACATTTCTTATATTCTATCTTGTTTTAGGAGTTGGTCTCAAAAATACAAAATACACGCATGGCATCATGAAATTTTGCACTACTTTACATCACAAACAACCCCCTTGAAGTCAAAGAGGGAGTTGTAAAAACAGAGTTTGGCCCTATATCACTAGGCTTGTACTGTTTAACTCTTACATGCATTATCCACGAATGTTTTTTATCCCCAAAAAAGACTGATGTTTTGTTTCACTTTGTAGAGTGGCTGAGGGGAAAAACACCCAGAATATCAGACTGTTAGGTCTACACAGCAAATAAAAATCTGCAGCTGGCCTGGGCCAGCTGACTCTGGCTCATGGGGCTGAGGCAGGGACTGTTTCATTGCTGAGTAGATATCTGGACTCTGACTGGAGCTGGGCTCGTGAGCTGCAGCCTGAGCCTGGAAGTCTTACCTAGCAAAGAAATAGCCCTGCAACCTGGGCCCCATGAACCTGTGTTGGCTGGCAGGGGCTAGCCATGGATTTTTTTCTTTGCTTTTCATACCCTTAGAAGACCCATTACACATCTAAGGCCAACCTTACTTCACAGCCTCATATGCCACTGCTAGAGAAAATAAACTCTGGCTAAAACTGAGGCACTAACAAGACTACTCCATCTTAAATATCTTTGGGCTCCGTGAGGACACAGGAACAGTCACCACTAGTAATCCAACATGCAAGCCACAGGCATAACTGCACATCATTGTGATGTCCTCCCCTCTTTTTTTACAACCAATGTGTGCAGGCTAAAAAATACAGTGTTCACTTTCCCGGTGTCAGTCAAGCATTCTAGTTCATCAGCACTAATTGTCCTCAATTAATTTAAAAGAAGGCCAATGCACAGAAATGTGGAGATTTCTCCTCTTCTCTTTTCAAATAGCTGTGATCAAAATTTAGAGCAGATCTCTTTTCATGTTCACCTGCATAGCATGATCAGTAATAGTAGTATGTGAGCTCCCAGTTGGCTGGGAAAATATGCGTTATTCAGCCTCAGCGTGCAGTGCTCTCGTTTCAGATAACACATTGACATACAACATGCAGCAATGGCCATAGAGTATACTTCATGTGTTTGTTGCCTTCCAGCAATGATCTCCTTCAGTCTCACAAAAGCACACACAAACACTATTCTAGATGCATTGATTCCAAGGCCATGGCAGGGGCCCCTGGGATTGTCTAGTTTCATGCCTGAAATCCCATGTAACACAGGCCATAGAACTCTCCCAAAATAATTCCTAGAGCATCTTTCAGAAAAAACACAACCTTGATTTTAAAGTCTGTGAAATAGAATCCACCAACACCATACCCATCAATAATTCATTTTTTAAATCAGGGATGGTAATTATGCCTTATTTCCAGTTTGAATTTGTCTGGCTCTGACTTCTTGCCCTTGGATCTTGTTATACCTTTGTCTGCTACATTAAAGAGCCCATAATTAAATATTTATTCCTCATGTAGTTGCATATATATACCCATTACCCTTCTGTTAAGCTAAATAGATTGAACTCTTTGTCTATCCTTGTATGGCATGTTTTTTAATCCTTATAATCTTGTGGTGCTTTTCTGAACCTTCTCCAATTTATCAACATCCTTTTTGAATTGTGGAAACCATAACTGGATGTAGGATCCAGCACCAATTGCACCAGTGCCAAACGGAGAAGTAAAATAACCTCTCTGCTCCTACCTGAGATTCTCTTGTTTATGCCTCCAAAGATGGTGTTATCTTTTTGGCCACAGCATTGCCATGGGTGCTTGTGTTCAGCTGATTATCCCCCTCCATCCCCAAATCTTTTTCAGAATTCCGCTTCCCAGGGTTGAGTCCCGCATCCTGTAAGGAAGCCTGCAAGCTTTGTTCCCACATTTACATTTAACTTTAATTTAAATTTATATCATTTGTTGCACCCAGCTTCTCAGTGACATGTCCTTTCATTGTCTGCCATTCTGCTAATTTTTATGTTACCTGCAAACTTTGTCACAGCTGATTTTATGTTTTCTTCTAGGTGTTGATTAAAAATGTTACATAGTATAGGGGGAAGAACTGATCCTTGAGTCCCCAGTAGACAAGCATGTGCTTGATGATGATTCACCATTTACAATTACATTTTGGGACTTCTGGGCTATGTCTACACTGGCAATTTAAGTTGACTTAAGGAGGCTTAAGTCGACTTAAATTAAGCCGTGTCCACACTAGGCTTTCATTAAGTCGACTTAATAAGAACCACCTTTTAGGTTGACTTAAGATTGCTTAGATCGACCTAACCCTTCTTTAGGTCGACCTTAGCCCACTGTGGATGTTTAAGTCCACATTAAGTTTACTTAAGGGTGGTTAGGTCGACTTAACAAAAGTGGACTAAGTCGGTTTAAAGTTAAAGTTAAGTTGACTTACTTAAAAAGGTCATTTTTAAGTCGACTTAAAGTTGACCTTATTAAGTCAACTTAACAAAGTCGACCTAACTTTTCCTAGTGTAGACGTAGCCCTGGAGACCTCAGTTAGCCATCTTTTAATCCATTTAACATATGCCATGTTTATTTTCTATTGTTTTTAGTAAAGTTGTGCAGTACCAAGTCAAAAATCTTAAGTATGTTACATCAACACTGTTATTTTTCTCAAACTCCTAATCTTATTCAAAAAAGTATGTTAATTTGACAGGATCTATTTTCTGTACAAATGTTGATTATCATTAATTATACTGTCTCCTTTAATTCTTTATTCATGGAATCCTGAATCCTGTTATCATGCCTTGGGATTAATCCCAGGCAAGATGGTTCTAAAATTACCTAAAATTATCCCTTGTGCCTTTTTTAAATATTGGCGCAGCGTGAGCTTTCTTCCACTCTTCACTGGCAATTCCCCAGTGTTTCACATTACAGATCTAGTGAGCTCCTCAACCATCGCTACTTCAGTAGGGAAATTGCTCTTTGTATGCAAGGTCCCCCAAAATCACAGCTGTAACAGAACCCACTCTTTATTTTCCTGATAAGTGGGAAGAAACAGTATCTGCCTCGCCTGCCCTCTGTAAGCTAGAATTTTGAAGTATTCTGCCATGATCAGTGCCTGGTCAGCTGACAGGTTTTTTTACAACAAAGAAACTGCTGTAATCCACCACAGTGAGAAATCACAGTTCTAAAACTGTGATCTGATTTTTGTCTCTGTGGGTGGATGAAGTTTTATAAAGTGAGTTTAAAGTGGCCTAGCTCATTCAAACCTCAGCTGTTTTGGGATGCTACTAGCTCTGATCACATTTTATTAGTATGCACTTTATTCCAGTACACTGTAGTACACCCCCAATACATTGTCAGTGCAAGAAAATGTTTCCTATTATCTTCTCTATGCCACAAAGTTCTGTTGAACAGTGGTATTCTGCGTGGATGGCCAGCCTCTAGATGCTGTTTTGATTATTCTGAAGGCTGACATTATTTATCCACCAAACTATCATATAACAGCAAGGGCTCTAGAAGTTTGAGCTTCCCTTTCCTTATTGGGCTGAGATGGGTTAAACTTTAAACTTATTTTTAAAACTAGTATTAAGATATGGTGGCCAAATACAGTAGTTTCCAGAAGAAAAAACACAAATGGCTGTTCTTTCTGTATTTTGTTGAAACATTCTTAGTGAGCTAATCATACATCTCTGTGCAGATTGTAAAAACATTGTAAAAAGATCTATTATGTGGGGATCAATCAAAATCTGCCCCTGGATTGTGAGTGTACTTTTATTGTTACAAATTGTCATCAGTGTGTGGAATCATGAAGCTGAGATTTAGAGATTATTTATGCCAAACTTTGCTTGTTCCTTAGTTTGGATTTTTGTCCTATGCACTTGTCACCACTGGGTGGGAAGAGTGAGAGGCACAGTTGTTATGTTATCTTTTCCCAGATGAGCAAGGTTTGTCCCCAAACTGTTAAAAAGGGTGCTGGAGGAATAGCAGGGAGGAATGATGATAGACCTAGAATTCTACTTAGAGTAGTTCAAATATAACCTCATAGACTTTGTCTACACTGGGTTTCTGCCATTGATGTTTCTACTGTGCTGAGTTCCAAAGGGGTACCCATGTTAGTCTAGTTCAGCAAAACAAATAAGGAGTCCTGTGGCATTTTTAAAGACTAACAAATTCATTTATCACATTAGCTGTCGTAAGAGAAATAGACAATTTCAACAATTTCCACTCCACAATCAAACTTATTTTGGAACACTCCACATAGGAGATCCACTTTCTGGACACTACAGTGCAAATTAGTGATGTACACATAAACACCACCCTATACCGCAAACCTGCTGATCGCTATAGTTACTTACCTACGTCCCTTGAGCGTTCATCCAAGATACACCACACGATCCATTGTCTACAGCCAAGCCCTAAGATATAACTGCATTTGCTCTGATCCCTGAGACAGAAACAGACACCTTCAGGATCTCTATCAAGCATTCTTAAAACTACACCACCACCTGCAGAAGTGAAGAAACAGATTGACAGAGCCAGACGGGTACCTAGAAGTCAACTACTACAGGAGAAGCCCAAGAAAGAAAACAACAGAATGCCACTGGTCATCACCTACAACTCCCAAGTCAGATCTCTATAGCACATCATCAAGGATCTACAGCCTGTTCTACATGACGAACCCTCACTATCTCAAGCTTTGGGAGACAGACCTCTCCTCACTTACAGACAGCCCCCAATCGTAAACAGATGCCAGCAACTATAGACCAAACAACAGAAACATTAAAGCAGGTACATATCCCTGCAACAAACCACACTGCCAATTTTGCCCACATATCTGCACAAAAGACACCATCACAGGACCAAATCAAGCCACCTACTCCATCAAGGGCTCATTCACCTGCTCATCCACCAATGTGATTTATGCCATCATGGGCCAGAAATGCACAGTTGCCTTATACATTGGACAAACAGGACAGTCTGCGCAAAACAATAAATGGACACAAGTCTGACATCAGAAATCACAATATTCAAAAACCAATAGAGGAACACTTCAATCTCCCTTAATAGCTGTGCTCAGACAAATGAATAACAAATCACAGCTTCAAAGAGAAACTGCAGAAGTGGAATTTATATGTAAATTTGATTGTTTCCTCAGGGTTAAACAAGGACTATGGATTTTTTTCTCATTACAACAGGTGATTTGACCTCACCTTCCTCTATATGCTGATCCCCAGTGTTTGAATCTTAACAAAAGCTCTGATTTGCTGTTACAGCCTGATCTGATCCTATGACTTATATTTCCCTGCATTTAATTTCTTCCCATTCTATAAGCTCTCCATCTTCAAAGGGGCTGATGAAGTGGGATTTTCTCTCATGATAGTTCATGCGATAAATAAATGTTAGTCTTTAAAAGTACCACAGGACTCCTTGTTTGTTGTTCTTTGATGTAAATTCTTAGAAAAGACAATACATAGCAGTGCAGCGTAATTTGTATCAGAGCAGCTTAGTCTAGTTTCTAGTGGGAGTAAGCTACACTGATACGCAAATCATGGTTATGCTGGGGCTTTTTACCAATGCCACCAGTGACCTAAAAGAGTGTGAAGACGGGTGTGTATGTGTGAGATACAGCAAAACTCATTCACAGAAAACTTGTAAATATGACTTCTATTTGATGGAACTTGATGAGGGCGAGTATCATTTCTCATATCTACCACTAGGTGGCACTATAACTGCACCAAAGTCTCCCTCACATAAATTCCGTTTTAAACTTTCACTGGGAGAGACAGAGATCTGACAGAGCATGTGCATCTAAATTTCATCTGGGGAGGATAGTACTTGTTTAAATACTGGAGGAATGTGATCAGGGTTGGTGTGGTGGTGGTGGGGAGGTTGTTTTCTTTTGGGTTATTTTTGCCAGGCATGCTAAAAATCTGGTTTGGCTCTGGGTGTCTTCAATAAGATGTCATTTTAAATATTAGCTCAATTACTCAGTTAAATAGGTTTTGTCCAGGCCAGTTCAGTTTTCTATTCTAAGTTAGCTCCATTCTGTGACTTCCTGTAAACTGAAAGATTGGAACAAATTGATAAATTAAACAGTAATAAGTCACCAGGACCAGATGGTATTCACTCAAGAATGCTGAAGGAACTCGAATGTGAAATTGCAGAACTTCTAAACTCTGGTATGTAACCGATTGTTTAAATTAGCCTCTGTACCAGATAACTGGTGAATAGCTAATTTAACACTTTTGTTTTTTTACAGGATCCAGAGATGATCCTTGCAATTACAAATCAATAAACCTAACTTCTGTACCAGGCCACTAGGAGAAACTATAGTAAAAAACAAAATTATCAGATGAACACATGAACATATTTTGAGGAAGAGGCAGGACTTTTGTAAACAGAAAGCTTTCCTAACCAATCTATTAGAAGCCTTTGAGGTGTCAACAAGCCTGTGGCCCAGTATGATCAAACTGCTGTAGTGTACTTGGACTTTCAGAAAGCTTTTAAAAAGGTTCCTCATCAAAAACTTTTAAGCAGACCAGGCAGGGTAGGAATAAGGGGTCTGTTTTCACAGTGGAAAGAGGTAAATACGGACTCCGAAGGATCTGTACTTGGCCCTGTGCTGTTCATCATATTCAAAATGATCTGGAAAGGGGGTGAATAGTGAAATGGCAAAATTTGCAAATGATGCAAAAGTATTTGAAATAGTTAAGTCCAAAGCTGACTAAGAAAAGTGACAAAATTCCAGATAAAAATCAGTCTTAAGTGCAAAGTAATGCACTTTGGGAAAAACAATCCCACTTGTACATAGAAAATAATTGGATCTAAATTAACTGAAAGATCTCCTAATCATTGTAGATCGCTCTCTGAAAACATCTGTCCAAGGTGTAGTGACTGTAAAAAGCAATATTAGAAACCATTAGGAAAGGGGTAGATGAGGAAACAGAAAATATCATAATGCTTCTATATAAATCTATAGTATGCCCAAACCAGGAGTACTGTGTGCAGTTCTGGTCACACCACCTCCCAAAGATGCATTACAATTGGAAAAGGTGCCAAGAAAGGCAAAGAATATGATTAGCAGTATGAAATAGCAACCATATGAGAGATTAAAAAGACTGGGTCTGTTCATCTTAGAAAACAGATGACTACCGGAGGTTATGATAGAAGTCGCTGAAATCAAGGATAGTGTGGAGAAAGTGAGTAGGGAAATTCTCTTTATCCTTTAACATACCACAAGAACTAGAGGCCATCTGATGAAATTAATAGGTTACGGTTTAAAATAAATACAAGGAACTATTTGACACCATGTAGCAACCTGTGCAACTCATTGTCTTGAGTTGTTATGAAGGACAAAAGTATAACTGGGTTTAAAAAAGAATTAGATAAGTTTATGAAAATTAGGTCCATTAAGGGCTATTAGTCAAGAAGATCAGGGACTCAACTCCATGCTTTGGGTATCCCTAAACTTCAACTGCCAGAAGCTAGGACTGGATGAGTGGCACTGGATCACTCATAGTTGCCCTGTTTGTTCCCTCTGAAGCATCTGGCAGTGGCTGCTGTCAGAGAAGGATACTGTGCTAGATGGAACATTGGTTTGATCCAGTAAGGCTGTTCCTATGTTCTTATTCAAGCTTGGAATCATGTCGTGATCCACAGCCTTCATCATAAATGTTTTTGGTGGTGGCGATCGACATGTAGAAGTTTGTCCCTAACTCCCATCTGTTCGTGAGTGGCTTATGTCTGTTAGCACAAGGATTTATATCCCCTTCCTACATATGTATGCATTTAATACAATGTCATTATGTATGAGACCATCTGTATCAATGTACATATAAAGTGTTGGCAGCAATCTCTTGTGGCAATGAGTTCCTCAGGTTAATTATTTCAGAGTATAACATTTTCAGTCTAGAAAGTGTTGCCTCTCACTTGCATTGACTGATGAGAGACATGTTTGTTGCTGTCAGTCCAGTTTTCAGTGGGCAGGTTTCCACATCAAGAAAAAAAAAATCACAATTCAAGCCCTTGCTAGTAGCTGTAGCAGAGATGCTGGTGATTTAATTGGTGTGAAAAATGAACCTCCCTCTTACTCCCAGAAGTGGTCCTTTGAGCTTAATCTAAGGGCATGTTGCTAAAATACTGTGGGGAAGCTTCCATTGCTACTTCCATTTCTACATCTGTTCTGTGGACTGAGAGCTTCAACTTTCAAGGCTGTTAATCCAATAAATTTCACCAACTACATTCTGTGTCTCACATAGAAACATTTGGTAATATTTCATCTTAGTAAAGCACTGAAGCTGGGATTTTCCTGGCACATAATCTCAATTTTATGCAAGATGTGCTGGTGCTGGGAATCAGGGACTCTTCATTTTATTAATTTCTGTTCAGTTTTCCTGTCTCTTTTTCCTGCAGCCACATAGAATTGTAGCTTCATTGAAAACATCTTTCAATAATGAGATGTTCCTGCCAGACTTAGATCCTGTATGCTTTGTGTTATTCTAAACTGCATCTTAATTATCATACAAAGAGCAGCATGGGAACAATTAGGAATGAACAAGTTTGTGTATGACTTGTGAGCAAATATATTTTCCTTCTTTTCATTTGATAAAGGAACCCGTTATCTTAACAGTCGTCATCTAAGTAACTTCTCCCCCTAAACATAGTGTTGTGTGGTGTTGCTCGTGTGGAATGACTCACGTATTTCACCCCTTCTCCCCACATGTTGGTGACTGCATTTCACTGGTGAAGGGGGGAATTCATATGTTGTGTTCAGGTTCTTATCTTCATAATATCTGAGTGCTTTCCAGAAAGCAGAAAGTGACATGACTGTATGTCTAACCACACTCTATTTCAATACAAATCACAGGATGGATTCCTTAGAGGTTGTTTATTCTCTTATTGTTCAAAAGTTCAGGAACTTGGAGAGTGGATTCTGAGGATTTTCGGCTTTTCTGTATAATACCCCATGTCTCTAGCTATTTCAAAGGAAATGTGTATGGGTGAAGAACTAGGGTAGAGAGAACTATCAAAACAAAACAGAATCCTGAGGGTCTGTTCTTCAGCTGGTATAAACGGGCATAGCTTGTTGACTGCACCAGCTCAGGATCTGGCCCAAAGTCATCTACCCACAAGCAAGGCATGATGAAGGTATATAGTGTTACCTTTCAGCTGTCTCTGATTACATGGGACCATTTCCATGGCTAGAGTGTGTTCCACTGTAGCCCGTTGCATCTGATTTATGAGAAGTCAAACACATTATGAGAAATAGATCCAAATTTCCTTCCATCCCTCAGTGTTGTGATACCTTTTCCCTTCTCGGTACTGTAATTTAATAACTTTATATGTTAAATTTGAGAACCTGAATTATTGATGCATTGATTCATGCTCACTGTGGGTGCGTCTACACTTGTAAATTAAGTCGACTTAAGCTTGACTTAAGTCGACTTAATGTGCCCTACATCTACACTACACTTTGCTTAAGTCGACTTAAGCAGCTTGCTTAAGTCGACTTAAGGAAAATAAAGTCGACTTAAGTCGACTTTGTCGACTTAGTTAAGACGACTTAGTTAAAGTTGATTTAAAAGTGCAAGTGTAGACATAGCCTATGCTACTAATGTTTGTGCTTCTAATTCCCTCCCTTTTCCTCTATAGTAAGCATCACTCTTTGGTCTCTGCTGGGCTGATGGATACAGCATGGAGGGAGGCAGCTATAGAAACTGGTTCCGATTCTTTTGATGATCCTTTGGGGCAGTGGTGCTCAACCTTTTGTAGGTCGCAATACATCGTGACCCTACAGGAAACACCAGCCCATTCCCCCAGGCTGAATCCAGCCACGTCCCTGGCTCTCTGCGACAGATTACCGCTGTGTAGCAACACAGTAATGTGTCCCGACTAGGTGGTTAAGAACAGTTGCTTTAGGGGAATTTTGGGGGATGGAGGCATTCTCTTTTTACACTTTTTTTGATCCCACTTTATTGCCTACATTCAAGCACGTGACATCTGCACAGGCGCAAACCCCATTTAGTGTTCCTGGAAAAAGGAAAATGTTTTCTTTTGCTTTTTTTCTTTTCAGTCAAGTTGAAGAACTACACCTATGTCATTATATAATTGTCTTCTAGCTGGTTTCCTCCTAGATAATTTTTACAGGCTCAGAAATACCCTCTTTTCTTTCATTCCAGCTATGTATTTGTGGCATTTCTTTCTTTGCCTACAACAAGTCTGCCGCTCATCTAGCTCCTGTTGGTGCACCCATATTCAATTAATGGTGGCAAAGATAGTAACCTCCTTTGTAAAGCACATGGAGTACACTGCTGAAAAGCGCAGTATCAGAGCGAGGTATCATGACGTATATCCAAGTTCCATGAATGCAGTGGATTGTAACCTGGGGAAATATCTGCCTCTGTTTCTCCACATGTAGTAGCACAGCAATTTGAGTGCGACACTTCTCCTGAGGTGGACTTGCTGATGTTTCCACATTGTCCTGAATTTTATTGTTAGGTATTTGGTAATGTGGAATGCTACTGACTGACCTGGGTCTAATAAAGCCAGGTCGCATAAAACATCAGATTAAATTCCATCTATGATCCCAGATGAAAAGATAGGTGTTGATTTTTATCCATTTGCCCTTAATCTAAAAGATACTTGAGCATAGGCTAATAGTCCCACTGATTTAAAATGTATCTCAAAGAGATTTGCTTGAATCCACAAACCCCAGGAGTGATAGTGAAAGTTCACGCCCAGTGCACCAACCTTGTGTGAGGCTGTATTCACCACTTTAACGCTTAATGGCACACAAATCCTTGCACAATGCCAATGCATTATGGTAAATTTAATTCTGTCCTTAAGCTTACACTGTGGTGCCTTGATACTAATGTACACATATGTGCATCTAGTCATTCACTGTTCTCTAGGCCCTGCTATACTTGAAACACAAAAGGTGTGAGGCTAGCTTGATGAGTCATTATAGTGAATTTCTTGGGCTTAATTCAAATCCGTGAGTTTATTTGAATTTAGTTTTTTTGTGTTCAGTTTCTAATTCTAAAACATTAACTGTCATTAGAATCATAGCAGATGATGCCTCAGACTGACAGTTTTGAGCTGAATGGGTTCTTTGAAGTTTTTCCATTGATTTATATCTTAATTTATATAGTGCCATTAACTACAGAGGATTACAAATTCTTTTATATGCAAACCATGTTTGAGAAGTCCTTTGCTCACAGATGTCATGCAGCCTTCACTTAAAACCACCTCCAACAAACCAATCAAACATAGCAGCTGTTTGAGCCAATCAATCTACTCATCTGCTTAAAGCTACGTATGTGTTCAAGTGCTTGGCATGGCCTGTGGCTTAAAAGTGCAGAGCAACACTACAAAGGATTTGTGATTGAAACCACAGGCGAAGTTTAAAAAGGCAAACCATAATATCCAAAGTTGGAATTCGTTCTGGATACAGAAAATAACTCCCCGCTTGTGTGAAAAATCGCACTGGATTTTTAATGGGTGTCATTGATCAGGACCTCAATTTTATGTCTCGTCTGCAAATCTGAGCTAATAACAGTTGCTTGGAGGAAGGTGTCTAATCATTTTAGTGATCCTCCATTCCCTAGCTCATTAAAAACAATAAAAAAGAGCAACTCCATTGGCCTGTCTTGTATGGTTGAACCTGGTGATGAGAACACCATTAAGCCTCATCTATCCTACAGTTCTTTACCATATTTAAATCAAATTGTGACCTTTTGGGGATCACCCAGGCCAGTAAGGGGTTCTGTCACCACCTGCCCTGTAACCTTTAGCACCTTTGTACTCTGAAGCGTTGGTTAAGAGCCTCGAAACCAATAGCGTGTTCACAGTCAAAGGCTATGTCTACACTGGCAAGTTAGTTCGAATTAAGGAAGCTTAATTTGAACTAACTTAAGCCTTGGCCACACTAGGCTTTCATTAGTTCGAATTAAGGGCTTCCTTAATTCGAACAAATACATTTGAATATGCTATTCGAACTAAGGGTTAATTTGAACTAGTTAGTTCAAATTAACCAGTGTGGCCATGTTAGTTCGAACTAATTTCTTAGTTCGAACTAACCGGCCCATTGAACTCAATGCAATTCGTTATTCGAACTAAGCAAGTGCCATTCATGGCACTTGCTTAGTTCGAACTAAATTTTGCTAGTTTGAATTAAGTTCATTCGAACTCACTAAAATTGGTTCGAATTAGTTAGTTCGAATTAACTAATTCGAACTAACTTTACTAAGTGTAGACATAGCCACACCCTGGCTTCCCCCACTCTGGTTACTTCATGCCAGGGGACCCCAACAGCGCTTCCAGTCCTGGAGTCTCCCCAACTCTGTCCTTCCTGAGTTCTTAACTACCAGACACTCAGACTTTTCTCTTCTGGTTCATCACTCCCAAAGGAATGAAACCAGCCCCCCTCTCCACCTTCCCCCGTCATTCTCAGTTCACTTTGCCACACAGCCTCCACACAGTCTGCATAAGAGAGACTTGCTTGGGGTAAAAATAAAAGGGTTATGTAATAGAAAAATCACAGCTACAAAGATAAAATAATATGAAATAGCAAATATGTGTAAGTTACACAAAAAATAAACATAAAGATGCAACATCAGGCTTCATACTTTCAAGTTAGTTAAAATCCCTTTTCTAATACAAGTTACCTGTTGCCTCTGAACTGTTTCCTAGAATATCCTCTGCATATTAGATTCCTCATTTCATGGACTGCTTCTGCCAAGAGACTGACCTTCAATTTCTGGAGGTCTTTCACTGCTAACCTCTTCCATTTTAAAAGGGGGGGCTTCAGTTTTTATTCCCTTATGTCACTGTAACTATTCAAAGTAGGGAAATCCCCAGTTGCCTCAACAGAGATGACACATACCTGCTAATAGTGAGGGAAGGGGGCTCAGTTGAGAAAGTTTGAGTCATACCCTATTTTGGTGCGAATTTAATTTCCTATCCTTAACTTGTTTACTACAAATGTCATTGAGATAGATAGATAGATAGATCAGTGAGAATCTATGTAGTAGGGAAATATGCAGAAAAAATGAATATGATAAAACTTCACTTTGTGCAGTCCTGTAATCTAAAAAAAGTAAGCTCATTTCAACAAAATTTGGCACAAAGCCTAAAACATCATTCCCAAGCTGATATGTGATAAGTGTTTCGCACAAAGCACCTTTATAAGACTTTCAAATCCCTGCAAACTGGAGTTTATAGTGAAATACCTACAAAGTCAGATGGAGAGTAGTTACTAGTGGCCTCTTACATCTATATTACCTGGTGTTGAGTCTATGTCCTGAAAACATAGCCAGTTCCACAGAGGAAAAAGCTTTCAACTGAAGAACAATTTCTCATAGATCTCCAAATTGGGCATGCGCCTGTCTTGGAGGGTTGTAGAAGTGATGGAATCCTTGATCTCAGACACAGATAAGAAAAGACAAAGAAACATAGGAGACAAGAAGGATGTATAAATGCCATAATGAACTCGTGTGTCTTCAGAAAACCTCTAATCTAATGAGAATGGATTTTGTTTGGGAGATTGTACAAGTACAATTAATTATTCATGGCAGCGACATCATTAGGATTTCATTTTGTTTAAAGGCCTCTAAGTGACTTAGAAAATTGGGTTAAGCTGAAGAGGAGTTTCAGGAGAGAGACAGGGGAAAGCTTTTCATTATATTGGCTTTGTTTAATATTTTCTAGATAGATATAAGAAATACACACATTACACTCAAGCTCTAAAATCCCTACATTAAACTTGGACACAAATTTTATCTGCATGGATCTAGAGGTTCAGACAAAATTGGATTTGTAATGGATATAGAAATCATTTAACCTGCTTTTGTTAGTTAGGGATGGTTCCTCTATTTTGTAGAGGCTATAGGATTTGCATTTCTTCATCATTGTTAATTAACATTAGGGTACTTTGAGCAGAAGTTTATCAAAGTTTTCAGTTTGGGCACATGAAGTTAGGTACCTAGGAGGTAAAAGGAGATTTCCAAAGAGACAAATGTAGCTAAATGCCCAGTTTTTAGTGAAACCCCAACATGCTGGAGCTCAGGGCAGTAAGGTGGGCACTCAAGGTCTTTTACCCCTCCCTGCAAAATTGTACTACTGGTGCTTACAGACAACATTATGGCCATGGACTTTATCAACAGGTTGAAAGCAATGTACTCCCAGTCCTTATCTGTAAAGTCAAGAAAATTTTGGCTATGGTGCACCCAGAACTAAATCCACCCAATCACTCTTCATCGTGTTGGGAAGAGAACATTAAGGCAAAGTTGCCCAGCAGGAGATCTCAGGCTCAACACCAACAGTGAACAATGTACTATTTCACAGATGTGTCTAAATAAAACACCAAGTGACAAGTTAGGCCAGGTACACACTACAGGAATAATCGTGCAACAAGCCCGTTGAGCTTTAAAAGTCATGTGGTTTTTGTAGCGCAGTATCGCATCCACACTGAGCTGCTTGTGATGGAACAGAGCCCCCCTGCAATTCATGATTTCACAAGAAACCCAATTGAATTGTGGGAACCTATCCCACAATTCCATCCATCCTGATTCGGCACTAAGAATCCTGGGTAGAAGGAGAGTAGTGCTGAGTACCATGGGTAAAGTCTTGGTTTTCCCATGGTGCATTCTGTTCCCCTTGCGTCACGAGAGTTGCTACTAGCAACTCGCGCCCATTTTCAACAGTACAGTGTTGCTTCCCGGAACTCCTTTTTGCAGCAACATGGATCCAGCTCTGATCTCGACTGCATAATGAATACAGCTCGGCTAGTGGCACAGTATGCGTTCAGCTCTGAATCAGAACAGGATTTGGATGACCCTGGTCTGGTGACTGCCATGCAGAACAACAGCACCGCATTGCCGAGCTCCTTCTCAGAGCATCTGCACATGGTGCACTGCCGGTTCTGGTCATGAGACACAAGCACCGAGTAGTGGGACTGCATCATTTTGCAGGTGTGGGATGATAAGCAGTGGCTACAGAACTTTCGAATGCGGAAAGCCACATTATGGAACTGTGTGAGGAGCTAGCCCCTGCCCAGTGACACAAGGACACCAAAATGAGAGCCGCCCTCACTGTGGAGAAGCGTGTCGAAATCGCACTGTGGAAAATGGTGACTCCAGACTGCTACCAGTCAGTCGTGAATCAGTTTGGAGTTGGCAGGTCGACCATCAGGTTAGCCCTTTCACAAGTGTGCAGAGCCATTAATTGTGTTCTGCTCTGGAGGACAGTGACGTTGGGCAATGTGTGGGAGATCGTCGATGGATTTGAAGCCATGGGATTCCTGAACTGTGGAGGGGCAATAGACGGCACACACATCCTTATTCTGGCTCTGGATCATCTTGCAACTGAGTATATTAATAGGAAGGGCTACTTCTCCATGGTGCTTCAGGCACTCGTGGATCACAGGGGGTGTTTCATGGACATAAATGCGGGGTGGTCGGGTAAGGTGCATGATGCTCATTTTCCGAAACATGGGCCTGTACCGGAAGTTGCAGGCAGGGACCTTCTTCCCCGATGATAAAATTACTGTTGGGGATGTGGAGATGCCCATAGTCATCATAGGAGACCCAGCCTACCCACTGATGCCTTGGCTCATGAAGCCCTATACTGGAAATTTGAATCCAAGCAAGGAGCAGTTCAAGTACAGGTTAAGCCGGTGCTGAATGACCATGGAGTGCACCTTTGGGTGCTTAAAAGGCCGCTGGCGCTGTTTGTCTGAGAGGCTAGACTTGAATGAGGACAACATTCCAGCTGTCATTGCGGCGTGCTGTGTCCTGCATAACCTTTGTGAAAATAGGGGAGAGAAATTTCCCCCTTCATGGGACGTGGAGGCTGAGCGGCTAGAGTTTGCCTTCCAGCAGCCAGCCACTGGGAGTATCAGGGGGGCCCAACTGAGAGCTGTCTGCATAAGGGAGGCACTTAGGGAGCATTTTAGTCATGGGGACTTATAGGGTGCATTGTATCACTGGGCAGTAGTGTACCTGCACACTACTGGGTGCTGATTGGGGGCGGGGCGGTGCCAGTGGGCATGTACTGTACTATGCTTGAATGAGTGAATAGTAAACATGCAACAACTAACAATTATTGTGTATCAATAAAGACACTGTGCACAGTTCAAGTGATTCAATTTTATTATTATAAAATGTAAATAATTACAGTAAGCAGTGCCTGCACCAGGAGCTATAGATGCGTGTAGGTGCATGGCTCAATGCCATAACTTTGTGCAGGAGTGGATGTAACATTGTACCAGGAGGGTACCTGGCCTTCAAAGAACTGCTTTAAGGGAGAATGGGGCAGTGGGGACAGAAAGTATTGCTGTGGGTGCAGGGGCGGGCGAGCCTGGAGCAGCTGGGTCTGCAGACCAACCATGGTCTTCAGCAGTTGGGTCTGCTCCTGCAGGATGCTTATGAGGGCATTCTTCTGCTTCTGCCTCCTCAAATTGTTTTCCTTAAACTCCTGTCGGCACTCCTGCCTCCATAGTCTAGTCTCCCTTGCTGCTGCTTCGTTGGACTGCATCAGCTCTTGGAAGCTTGCAGTCTTGATGACTGCATCATCCTTCTTGCTCCTGCGAGGCCTCCTCCTTATCTGTCTCAGCCGGTCAGCTGGCGCAGACAACCGACTGGCGGAGGTCGTTTCTAAGGAAAAATGAAACATCATAAATAGTGCTATTGTTCTCACTTTGGTTAAAGAGCCGGTAATATGCTCTGCCGCCACATTCCGCAGTGCCCACGGGACAGGGCATTGCTAGGGACTGAAAGAGCTTTTGCAAAGGGAGGTTCGGATTGCCGAGACAAGACACACAGCTCCGTGAACTATTTCCATTGCTTTGGGTGATTAGTTCACACATGGCACGGCCATGGAAGGCGATATCTCACTGCTTAGAGTGCCCCTGCAAGCCAGAATGCATATCCTGCATGTCACTGGATATAAGCCAGGACCGTATGCAGCAGGCTTGTGCGCAGCCATGGTTCCCACTGCTGTGCTTTGCAACTGGCGAGGGAGAGTATCCGTCTATGGGGGAGGGAACACAGTTGGTCTCCCATCGAATTTAACTAGGAGGCTGTGGAAGTACATCCAGGAGACCTTCAGTGAGCTAAATGGAGAGGATTTCTTGAGAATTACAGCATGCATTGATGCACTGCTCGTGTAATGCGGGGTAGACCCCACCGATCCAAAAAACAAAAAAAAGAAAGGATGAAACTCAAAACACCCATCTCCCGCCTGCTCTTCATTTGCCTGCAAAGCTTATCCAGCAAGCACAGAAGCCAGTTCCAATGAAACTTACCAGAGCTCCCCTCTGCTGCATCCGAAGACAGCATGGAGAAGCAATCTGAGCAGCACGTGTTGGGTGGCGTGGAGAACAGTTCTTGGCTCCCTAGGTCGGCAGCACCATTTTCAGCCTCCAGGTCATCCTCCACCTCCACTTCCTCATCGACGAATTGCTCATCACCATCTGCTCCGGTATCCTTTTCAGTGGGGGGCGATGTGTCCACCTTGTAAAATCGGCATGTAACCGGTGCTGAGCCGGAGCGCCGGTTTGCCTCTCTGGCTCTGTGGTACGTTATCCTCAACTCCTTCATCTTCGACCTGCACTGAAGAGTATCTCTCTTGTACCCCTTCTCTGCCATGGCCCAAGAAATCTGGCCCAAAATATCGAAATTTCGCCTGCTGCCACGTAACTGTGCCTGCACAGCAGACTCTCCCCAGATGCTTATGAGATCAAGCACCTCGCCTATGGTCCACACTGGAGCACATTTGCCGCGTTGAGCCGCCATTGTTCTTGGAGAATACAGCTGCACTCCACGCCGAACAAACAGGAAGAGCAAACAATTCAAAAATTCCCAGGAATGATGGGAGGGCGGGTACAGTCACGTCACAGCCACAGAGCGCAGGAGGAAGTGCAGAAGGGATGGAATTAGAATTCTGGGATATTTCCAGAGGCTTCATATTGTGCGGCAACCATACACACACGAACTATTGCGAAACAGCTGTTCTGCAGTAGCCGCTAGCACCCTCGTTTTGGTGGTTTACATGTTGCTTGGTAAGATGGCTGTTACCACGCAACAATGTGGATTTGTGTGTGGACGCTGTCCTTGTTATCGCACAATAATGAGCGTTATCGCGCAATAACTCTGTAGTGTGTACAAGGCCTCAGTGAACAAGAGCATGCAAACAAAAGCGCTCTCAGATGTTTTTCTGCTGGACTGGAGGCAACATCTTCTATATACCTTCCCTCCCATTTGTCTGATATCTAGGGTCATGAAGATCAGATTAGACAGAGGCAGGATTGTATCAGCAGTCCCAACATGGCCTCATCAGTATTGGTAACTAGATTGCTTGCAGCTGGCCAAGAAGCAACCATATCTGATGCCTTTGTTCCCAGCATGGAAGTGAGCTAGCCTGCTGACTGCCATGGACTGTTTCTGCTCTCAGAGGGTTCAGCATCCCATTGCAATACAGGGAAGGCTGCACTCTGAAATATTACAGACAAAAATGGATGCTGTTGAGTATCCAGGCCCTGATAAAGAATTGATAATGAAGGAGCCCATTTGTTATGACACTTGTTGCACACAACTCTTTTGCCCCAGAGTGTTTCTGGAACACTTTATTAAGTGTACTAGTTTTCCAGAGTAATTCTGTAGTGTTCTCTCTTTTTCACTTTCCTGGCATTCTGTGCAGTATTAGAGCACCCTCTACACCTTCAATCTTAGCCTTACCTTCCCATAAGGTCTACATTGCAGCAATACCTGCTCATCACAACTACAATGAGGCCAAACACAGCTTTTCTCATCTACAGCTTCCAGGATCCATAAGCGCGTTGTAAATGCATTTCTACCTATGGAGAGCTCTGCCTTCCTGTGAAGCAAATCTTGTCCTAACAAAGTAGAAGGGCCTTCCTAATGAGCCTCTTGCTCAAGCTTGTCTCAAACATTTATCAATCAAAACAGTCTTCCTCTTAGCAATTATATCTGTTAGGAGGGTAAGCAGTCCACTTTGATGGCCATTTCACCTTAGAACTGTGGTCCACAAAGAACAAGAAAACAGAGAAGAATTGATCGGGGAAGTAGAAGTAAATGGCAACCTGGGCAGCAGCGACCATGAGATAGTAGAGTTCAGGATCCTGATCAACGGAAGGAAGGAAAGAAGCAGAACACACACCCTGGACTTCAGAAAAGCAGATTTTGGCTCTCTTAGGGAGCTGATGGGAAGGATCCCTTGAGAGGCTGATCTGAAGGGGAAAGGTGTCCAAGACAGCTGGCTGTATTTTAAAGAAACCCTGTTAAAGGCACAGGAAGATAACATTCCAATGTGCAGAAAGAACAGCAAATGTGGACGGCGACCAGCATGGCTTAACAGGGAACTCTGCGGGGAGCTGAAACATAAAAGGGAAGCTTACAAGAAGTGGAAGCTTGGACAGATGACAAGGGAGGCATATAAAGATATTGCTCGGGACTGCAGGAATAAAATCAGAAAGGCCAAAGGACAGTTGGAGTTGCAGCTAGCAAGAGATGTGAAGGATAACAGAAAGGGGTTCTATAAGTATACCAGCAACAAGAAAAGGATCAGAGGTGGTGTAGGTCCTTTACTGAATGGGGTAGGCATCCTCATGGTGGATGATGCGGAAAAGGCTGAAGTACTCAATGCTTTTTTTACTTCAGTCTTCACAGGGAGGGCCAGCTCCCAGGCTACTACACGGGGTAACGTGGAATGGAGAGGAGAGCGGCCCTCGGTGATGGAAAGTCAGATTAGAGAACACTTAAAGAAATTGGATGTGCACAAGTCCATGGGGCCGGATGAACTGCATCCGAGGGTGCTGAGGGAGTTGGCTGAAGTGATTGCAGAGCCACTGGCCATTATCTTTGAGAACTTGTGGCGAACGGGGGAGGTCCCAGAGGATTGGAAAAAGGCAAATATAGTACCTCTCTTCAAGAAAGGAAAAAAGGAGGATCCGGGGAACTACCGACCGGTCAGCCTCACCTCAATCCCTGGGAAAATCGTGGAGCAGGTCCTCAAAGAATCCATCCTGAAACACTTGGAGGAAATAGAGTGATCAGGAACAGTCAACATGGATTCACCAAGGGCAAATCGTGCCTGACCAACCTGATTTCCTTCTATGATGAGATGACTGGATTTGTGGATGCGGGAAGAGCCGTTGACGTGGTATACCTCGACTTTAGCAAGGCTTTTGATACGGTTTCCCACAGCATTCTCATTGGCAAGTTAAGGAAGTATGGGTTGGATGAGTGGACCGTAAGGTGGATCGAAAACTGGCTAGATCAACGGGCTCAGCGGGTAGGAATCAATGGCTCGATATCTGGTTGGCAACCGGTAACGAGTGGAGTGCCCCAGGGGTCGGTCCTGGGGCCGGTTCTATTCAACATTTTCATTAATGATCTTGATGATGGAATATACTGCGTGCTTAGTAAGTTTGCGGATGACACCAAGTTGGGGGGAATGGTAGATACTCTGGAGGGCAGGGACAGGATCCAGGGAGACTTGGACAAATTGGAACACTGGGCCAAAAGAAACCTCATGAGGTTCAACAAAGACAGGTGCAAAGTGCTGCACTTAGGACGAAAAAATCCCATGCACTGCTTCAGGCTGGGGACCGATTGGCTAAGTAGCAGCGCTGCAGAAAAGGACCTGGGGGTTATGGTGGACGGGAAGCTGGATATGAGCCAACAGTGTGCCCTTGTTGCCAAAAAGGCCAATGGCATATTAGGCTGCATCAGTAGGAGTATTGCCAGCAGATTGAGGGATGTGATAATTCCCCTCTATTCGACACTGGTCAGGCCGCATCCGGAATACTGTGTCCAGTTTTGGGCTCCCCACTACCGAAAGGATGTGGACAAATTAGAAAGAGTCCAATGGAGGGCAACAAAAATGATTAGGGGGCTGGGGCACATGACTTATGAGGAGAGACTGAAGGAACTAGGCTTATTTAGTCTACAGAAGAGAAGACTGAGGGGAGATTTGCTAGCAACCTTCAACTACTTGAAGGGGTGCTCCAAAGAGGAGGGAGCTAGGCTGTTTTCGATGGTAGCAGAGGACAGAACAAGGAGCAATGGTTTCAAATTACAGATGGGGAGGTCAAGGTTGGATATTAGGAAAAACTTTCTCACTAGGAGGGTGGTGAAGCATTGGAATGGGTTACCTAGGGAGGTGGTAGAATCTCCATCTTTGGAGATTTTTAAGGCTCGGTTAGACAAAACCCTGGCTGGGGTGATTTAGTGGGAGTGGTCCTGCATTTTAGCAGGGGGTTGGACTAGATGACCTCGTGAGGTCCCTTCCATCCCTATTATTCTATGATTCTAAGGTCACTATGAAGCCCCATCTCAGCTTCATGTCTAAAATAATCTGAGATTTCCACCTCTCGCAATGTATTTCACTCCCTATGTTCTTTCTCAGGTCCTATTCCCCCCTGTGGGAAACATGTCTGCATACCTTAGATGTAAAGAAATCTCACTGTTCTTCCTATTAAAGACCAAGCCCTTTAGGAGATCTCATTGGTTATTTGTAGCATGTGGGGAGAGATGACTGGTAGAAACTACTACCAAACAGAGACCCCTTATTGGATTAGGAGATGTATAGAACATTGTTCCATCTAAGATGGAAAACCAGTACTTGATGGTTTAAAGACTGACCCAACGAGAACTCTTGTAACTTTTATGACATGTGTAACCTTCGGGTGGGCTAAAATTAATTCAATTGCCCTTCTCCAGTGCCTCACAGAAATACACCCCAATCCCTGTGGGGAAAGCAGCTGGAGACCCAGGATCTAGTCTGTATGGGTCTCACAGCAAAGATTGCTGAGAGTTACCACCCCACATTAAAATACTACTAAAACCAAACATAACAATGAACTTTATTAACTAACTAAATAAATCTTATCCTAAGAAAACAAAATACAATTAACCAAGAACAGAAAACCCCTACAGAAAACCCCACATGAAAGATACCCAAGAGTCCCAAAGTCCAGGTGGAGTTCACCCAACTCTCAGCTACAGTCTTTCTTTGAGTGAGCTGTTCTCTTCTTCTTTCTTTGCAGGAATCTTCTGTAGAATTCCATGCAGGCTTTTCCTTCTCCTTTGCAACCAGCCCTCAGTCCCATATGCATGTCTGCAAGGTCTGTTGCAAATGACTCCATTACAGGGAGAAAACATCTTGTTTTCCTGGCTCAGCTTCTCTCCTGAAAACTGAGCACATGGGCTCTTCTCAAAGCAGCTCTAGCCTGCTGTCTGCACAGACTGCTGCTCTCATGCATTCTGACTGACCGCACCACATCACACCAGCAGGGCATCCTGTGGAGCATGCTCAAAAATGCTACCACTCCCTGCTTCTCGAACTTTCTGGTTGTGGGTAGCTAATCTGCCCAGCAACAGTAACCCACCCTCAGGTCTCAAAGAGAGAGCCTTTTTTTTAGGCATATGGGTTACACATGCATTAGGATGGTTTCCCTGGTAAAGATATGTAAAGCAGTGGCTTGGAGCTCAGCGCACACCTCCATCAGGCACTGCTCCTTCACCTTAGTGTCATGCTCTGAAGCTCAATTTAGCAGAGCAGGTTAGCTCAGAGCTACTCACTCATCATCCTGGTGGTGCACTGCCTGCTGTTCTTCTCAAGCGAGCCTGCACAGAGACCCTCAAAGAGGAAGGAGAGATTCCTTATTAGCAACACTTCTTCAGTAATCATCTCTATGCATTTACAGTGTCTGCCCACTTTCTCCTGTAGCTCAGAGGTTTAGATCAGAGTTCTTCAATTTAAAGGCAAGAAACCTAGGTGGTTTGGGCTGAACAACCTTAGTCAACAATGTCACTGTCACATGAGATCTTTCATGAACTCCCCAATGGACACAGCATTTCAAGATAGTTCTGCAGCTTTTCCCCAGGGATGTCCTATCCCACAGGAGTAAATGTATAGAAGTGACTCACTAAAAACAACAGCTACTGGTAAGTAACTTCTCCACATCTGTTTTGATTCCATACAGACATGGAGAGAGAATTTCAAACACTATATTATGCAGTTTCCAACCAGTTCTACTGTTTGGCCTTCTGGACAAGTGGGCCAGATAAGTGAAATAAGACCTGCAGCTAAAGCTTAAGTGTTAGGGTTCTGGGGTGTTTGGTTTTTGTTTCTTGGAACATAAGACTTGAGATCTGGTTCCAGCATTTCATGCACTCAATTAGCTGATGCTGTAGTATTTGTATCTTCATTCATGGATATGTTGCACTTCTTTGAATTGCTAACAGTGTGCTCATGAAGAGAATTTTGTATGTAAGTATGCTAGCCTGGGAACCATCTAGGAGTCTGACTGTTTAAAATGTCTGGTTCTCTTTTTATTTTTACTTCTCTTACTGTTTATTTGTTCCTTTCCTTGTAATTCTCCCTGTTAACTCATGCCATCATTCAGGGACAGATTTAAATTGAAGCAGACAGTCTCCAGTTCTGCTCTGTCCCTCGAACAGTTAGGTTTGTTTAAATGTGCTGGTGGGAGAACGCTTGGTATGAATGGAATGCTTGTGTCTTTATTTTTTGTTTCGTATCATGTGTGAGGTGCCCCTGCTCAAACTCGAGCTGTTCACACACCCATGGTGGTTAAATCTCTATTATGACTGGCTAAGGCTGCATAAATTATTTATAGTAGTTTACTGATGGCAACCAGGAACAATGGATTGGGAATCCAGAGCAATATGGGAGTAAGGCTGCCTCTTCTTATGTGGACTTATACAACGAAAGATCCTTTGGGGAATGATGACTCAGTGTTGGGTCATATCTATTGAAATGGGAAGCACATGTCTTAAAGCAAAGATTTAGCAAAACATCCAGGATGATACACTGGTTTATGCAAGTTATACGGGGCCTAAAATTGAGTAACAGCCACCATAGATGAAGTCTTATTCAGAGAGAGACTGCTTGTTTCCCAATCAGTACCTAACTAATATTGGAAGTGAAAAAGCCAGTTGAAGTTATATAGGTAAAACTGCAGGGGCAATTTAGAATAGGTGTAACTTAATTACCATTTGTTCAAGAACATAAAGTTAACATTTCTTCTTTTATAAGAGCTGCCTTGTAGAAGGATCTACAATGACTACAAGAAGACATGGCCTTAGTTCTACTTTTAATGTGAAAGATGACATCTGCAGCAACACAGTTCCTTCAGCACTGTGCGAGATTATTGAATCAATCCTGGGTCAGACACAAGAGAGTTGACTACGGCTGAATCACTAATCCTGTTTCCTTCAGCACTTGAGTTTTCCATGGTTGATCTCCTACAACTATATTTATTAATATTTTCTCAGTTTATAATTTTGAAAAGGTGTCAATCTGCTACTTAGGTTGCCTTTGACAAGCTCCTCCCACACCACAACACACTAGGATAGACTTTCTCCAGCTAAATTCTATCCTCGTTTGGCAGTCAGGCCAGTCACCAGTATCTTCAGATGCCTGGATAAAAAGATGTGCCTTTCAATGTGCAACGGTAGTCAGCCATCCCTGACTTTTTGGAGCAACAGTGGAGGGTTGTCCCACAGCTGAGGGTTTCTCACGTGGAACGTTCTACCACCCACCCACTTCCTGTTTAATTGAGGGTACTCTGACTTCAGCATCTTAGCTGACCACCACTGTGGTGGTATAGCATAGAGAGAGGAGCTCTTTCAAGCAGGCAGGTCTCATCCTACCTAGGACTTCAGAACTTGATCCTATGAGATGTTAAGCACCTCCAACTCCCACTAGAGGCAAAAGAAATTGAGGATGCTAAGTACCTATCAGGATTGAGGCCCTGTAGAAGAAAACCATCATCTTGTATGAATATTTACTATTACAAAACAACTGCCTTAGCAGTAAATTATTTTTGTGAGTGTAACTTTAGGTCAGTGGTTCTCAACCAGAGGTACATGTACTCCTTAGGGTACACAGAGGTGTTCCAGGGAGTACATCTACTCATCTAGAAATATGCCTAGTTTTTTTAACAGGCTACATAAAAAACCCTAGCTAAGTCTGTACAAACTAAAATTTAATATAGACAATTACTTGTTTATACTGCTGTATACCATACACTGAAATGTAAATACACTTTTTATATTCCAATTGATTTATTTTATAATTATATGATAAAAATGAGAAAGTAAGCAGTTTTTTCAGTACTAGTGTGCTGGGACATATTAGTATTTTTTATGGGTTATGAGTTTTTTGTATTTTTATATCTGATTTTGTAAGCAAGTAGTTTTTAAATGAGGTGCAACTTGGGAGTACACAAGACAAAACAGATTCGTGAAAGTGGTACTTTAGATGCCCTAATTACAGGATTCCCATGTGGTGGTGATCAGTTTTTTTTTTTGTTTTTTTTTTAAAAGGGTGCTGGTACTTGGCCAAGGATCTGGGGCTGCTGGGGGCGGCAGCAGGAACAGGAGCCGCATTGCTGTGAAAAAAAGGTGCCTGAGTACCATCCCAGAAAAAGCCCTGGTGGTGATCAGCTGACTAGTATTATCACACAGTTTGTTACATGTGTAATGATTAAGTGGACATCTTCCATATCACTGATGGCGTGCTCAGAAGTGCTGACTTCTCCCTTCTGCTGCAGTTGAGGGGCATTGAAAAAGTCTTCCTACAATGCCATATCTTAATCAGGGCACGTGGAGGATTGTTTAATTCTCTGAGTCTCTCCCTCATGATAGGGTTTTCACATTTTAAACAAGCAGGGCTTGCACCTTCCCCCTAACTCCCCCTAGATGGAATGTGGCTGCTGCTTTAATGTTTATTTAGTTTTCAAGAAGTAGAAACCACAGAAGGAAAAAATGTTTTTAAATAATAACATTTTTCTGCTGATGACTTTTTGATGACATTACTTTGGTGGCGAGACACTTGACTTTGCAATATGGAAATAGTCATTTGTTTCCCATATGAAGAGAAAATTCAAGGCAAATAAATCGGTCAATTTATCACTTTCATTTCTTTCTTATTTTTTTTTAAATTCGGTTTTACATTTGCAACCAGTGAGTAATGTACTTTTGGCTAATGTCTTTTTTTCCATTGAATGGTCCTGAGTGACTACCGTACATTTTGAAATAGAGGTGAAATGTGACTTCTTACTGTGGCTCTCCTGGCACAAGGCATCCATTTAGCCATGCATGTTCTCTCACGGCAAGGGCCAAGTGTAACTCTGTGCATGTGTGTCTGAAAGAGTAGGCCGAAATAATTTCCTTTTAAAATTCTCTCCCACGGTCTCTGGTTTTTGTTCAACGGAATTTGGTGGCATTATTTTGGCTGCTGGGGAGTGCTGATATTTTTCTAATTTGTCATTATTAAATCCAACTAACCTAGCGATTCACTCGGGCCCAGACTTTAAAAGGTATGTAGGCCTTGCTGTGCTCAGCATTGCAACACTTTTCTGATTTAGGAGCCTGCATCTCATTTTGAAAAGGGATTTAGGCATGTAGGAGTCTAAATTCCATTGATGCTTAACTTCCTTTACAAAATGAGATCTAGGCCCATAAGGTATTGTAATCACAGCAATGCCTAACTACTTTTAAAAATCTGGGGCTCGAGCACTGACTTTAGCCCTGTTCTTGGTCCCATGGAAGTGAATGGCAAAATTCCCATTTATTTCAGTAGTGCAGGATCAGAGGCTTTAAGTATAGGTGTAGTCTGGTTGAATTCAACCAGCACATTCGTAATTGTCCCACTGAATCAGAGCCAGAGTGAAAATTCCCTGGACATTTACACATTGCTTTATATAAATAGATCTTGATCCCACGACTACCTAAGCATATGCTTACCTTTACACATGAGTCGAGCTGCTGGGCCCAGGGCAGCAGCACAGGTAAGCTTAAATTCCATTGATTTCAATGAACTGTAAATCCACACCTAAAGTTGATGGAATGTTTTACTATTGTGTGATGATAGGGAGGGACATAAATACATGTTTAACTTTAAACCTGTGGTTAAACATTTTGCTGAAGCCCACACTAAGGCTGCGTCTATACTGGTAAATTAAGTCGACTTAAGCTTGCTTAAGTCGACTTAATTTACCCTGCGTCTACACTACAGTTTCCTTAAGTTGACTTAAGCAGCTTGCTTAAGTCGACTTAGGAAAATAAAGTCGACTTAATGAAAATTAAGTCGACTTTATTAAAGCTCCTTTCCACTAGACCTAAGGCTTAAGTCAACTCCCTAGAGTCGACTTAAGCCAGTGTAGCCATGGGGTAGCCCTAAGTCGACTTAGGGCTACCCCAGGGCTACACCAATGCCCTCCCTGCCAGGGTCCCACCCTGCCCCTATGCCCTGCCAGGGACCCTGTCCCCCTTTGCCCCATTGTACCTAGGTACAATGGGGCAAAGGCTGAGCCCCCTGGCATTGGGCAAGGGGTGCCCCTTCTGCCCCTGTGGACCTGCCCTAGGTCCCCCTAAGCCCCACAAAGTCGACCTAGGCATCCAGTGTGGACGCTCTAGGTCGACTTTTTAAGTTCCCCTTTAAGTCGACTTTATTTTTAAGTGGAGACACAGTAAGTCGACTTAACTAAGTCTTGGTTAAGTCGATTTAGTTAAAGTCAACTTAAATTACCCAGTGTAGACATAGCCTGAGAGTGCAGAAGAAGGGAAAGAAGGATGTATGAAGGTGCTGCCTTTTGATAGATACGGTTAATTAGATTGAGAAATTTGATGTGGTCCCTGGCATGGTCAGATGCTGGGAAAGGGTTTAAGGAGAGAAGTGAAGTGAGAGAAGAGTTGATGCGGATTGGTGTAAATGGTTTGGGGGGGGAGGCAAGTAAAGCTGTTTTGAAAGAAAGATGTTTTCTAAGTGGCTTGACTCAGTATTCATATAATCTGAAATGGTTTTGTACCTGAAAGAATATATGGAAGTCAGTCTAAAAGGATATTCTCTATTTCTCTGTTAGAGTGTGCCATGCAATGTGCACAGTGATGCAATAGAGATGAGACAGGAAAAAATGCTTATGGCCCAGATTATCAAAAGTCATGAGTGATTTTTGAATGCATGACTTGAGACATTTTAGGCTACATCTACACTATATAGCAGTAGAGGTGGTGTCTGGGATATGTGGAGCTACACGCCACATGGAGACCCGAGCTACATCCATACTGTTGTGTATAGCTGCGTGTCACTGAAAGGCTTTGGCAGAGGGTTGCAGCTGGAGTCTTTCCCTGCCGTTGGAGTCTTTCCCCATAGCCTCCCTCTCCCAGAGTCTTTCCCAGCTGCCATTGTCAGAATCTTTGTCTCTTGTAGGGAGGCAGTGTGACACTATACTGCCAAAAATAGCTGTGTAGATGGGGAGGCTCTACTTGGGCATGTAGGGTGCATCTACACTTACAAATTAAGTCAATTTAAGGAGGCTTAAGTCAACTTAAGTTACTCCGGATCTACACTGGGCTTTCCTTAATTCAACTTAAGCTGCTCCTTAAGTCGAATAAATGAAAAATTAGTTCGAATTAATAACACCTCGTTTTAATTTGAACTAGCGCTTAAGTCGACTTTATTAAGTCAACTTAAGCCAGTGGAGACACGGAGTAGTGCCTAGGTGGACCTTTTTAAGTCGACTTAAAATGTTAAGTCGACTTAATAAGGTCGAAAAGGTGCCACGTCTACACTTGAAAAGTTAAGTCCACTTCTGTTAAGTTGACTTAATAAGGTCCACTTTAAGTCGACTTAAAGTGGACCTTATTAAGTTGACTTTATACAGTCGACTTAACTTTTCAAGTGTAGACATAGCTGTAGAGAGCCAGGTGGGTATATCCTCAGATACATACCCACCAGCTTCAGGTGTGTCTTTACTTTCTTAAGCTGTGCCTCACTGTCTATGAACTACTATTTATATCTATGCTAGGGTCCTGATTTTCAGGCGGTGGGTGCTCAAAACTTTCCGAAGACCAGGATCCCTGAAGGTTTTTCAGAGGCAACCAAATGTCACTTTTGTAAATCTTGACTATATACTTTCATATCTTAGACCAGCATTGATTAGGTTAGATGGTGACTATTTGACATGGAATGTATGTGGCTATTTTATAAATCAAATGTAAGTTAAAGAGGGTACTTGAGAAGTACAGAGTGTGTAAATGCTTCACAGCTGTAAATGTTCAGTGCCAGAACATCTCTTTAATTTATTTGTTTGGCTACAAGTTCACTTCTTTTCAACTGGATATGTGCAGCAAACACAACATTCTTCTTGCTATATAGCTATATAAAAATATGGGCCTCTCATTGCTAGACACTCCCTATTGATTATTCCCATTCCTTTGCTTAATTAACTAAAGAAATTATTTATATATGTATATATATACACACACTGAGAAATGTTATATATTATACCCCTATTTTAACACATACCACTGACTGAATTCCTTTACGCAGTTTATACATTTTACAGCTAAATGTTTAGTCCTCAAAAAATAACCCACCCTCTTGAAGCCAAATGCTTAGCTTTCAACACTGTTTCCTTCATACCAGGACCAGAGTGGGATTCCCAGCTCCAGGCTGATTCACAGCTCGAGACTGAAACTAAATACAATGCCTTGGGAGAAAGCCCATCATTTGCAAAAGTTGGGCAATAGGAAATGTTTCTTGTGTTAGCTCAGCTTGCGGCCACACTAGGAGAATTTGTTTTCACACCAAACAGATGACTGATTTCTCTGTTTTGGAAAGGAAAACCTGTTACTGATCTTTGAGAGGAAGGACTGTACCTTGGCAGTGGCTCTCTTGACAGGGAAGAAACCAATAATAGTACAGTATAGTGTTATAATTACAGCACTTACCTTGTTCTCGTTCACCCTCTTGTCCCTTCTCCTGAAGTAGTTTAAAGGTTCTTTTAATAATTAGGACTAATGATACACCTTATATTACTCTCTCCACATGCAGAAAGAATGACAGTGTATAGAACTGAAGGAATTACATTTACTATTTGGTATCTTTGCTTTCCAAATTGAAGGGCAAATCATGGTGGCTCCAGCTGAAAAATTAAGATCCAGATCTATATCCTCAGTCTGAGGCAGTTTGGAGACAGGATTTTAGTCAGGCCTATTATGAAGGTAGGGGTTAGTTGCAAAATATTAATGTGGATGAGAGTTTGCATGTAGCTCACCGCTAAGATACAGGGGAACCCACAGCTAAGTGTTTTGGTTTGGCAACAGTAAGAATATTAAGTTGATTTTAGCAGCATTGGAATTTTGGTTGCAGTAACCTATATGCAACTCTATTTATTGAACTACAGCCCCAGTTTCATTTGGTTTTGACCTCCCATTGTGCAAGGAACTAAGAATCCTTCCTGAGGTACTGGAGCTGAGCCTTGGCACAAATCTAAACACTGGGTCGATCGCCGTGTGTGGCAATGAGACTGTCGCCCCAGGCTTGTAAATCACCACCGTTAAAGAGTATGAGGCCAGCATTTTTGTTGTTGTTGCAGATATTGTCCGCAATGTTTTCACTTCTTGCTTGTGGGTGATGAGGGACGTCATCACATGAAGCCTGGTTTTGTTTAAATGAGATTGGGTGAACTTTGTGTGTCCAGGGTGTAGCACTTGTTGGGACTGTTGTTCAACTGTTTTCTAAGTAAAACAACTCCGAGGCCATGCTAGCTAAATGGCAATAATGTCATTTCTTTCTACCCTAGCTTAGAGTAGTGGAATCTCCTAAATGTCATCTCCAAGGTAATCTCCTGTCCTTGGTTTCTGCAGAAATGTATTGTTTTGAAAGAAGGTACTATCTCTTGGTGATACCTGGATGAATCTGAATCAGAGTAAACTGGGCTACTTTGGAGAGATGGCAAATGCATAGCGTCTCAATCATCACCTTCATAAAATTACTGTAGTACTCTACAGTAATGTCCATGACCCTTACATCATATAATAATGTTACTGCAATTCATGGGGCCATCATACTAGAAATTGCTGGGCTGCCAGAAGGATGATGTTGACTTTGATGACAAGTTCCAAAGGGGTAGCTGTGTCAGTCTAGTTCAGCAAAACAAAGAAGGAGTCTAGTGGCACTTTTAAAGACTAACACATTTATTTATTGCATGAGCTTTCGTGGGAGAAAACTCACTTAATTTTCTCCCATGAAAGCTCATGCAATAAATGAATTTGTTAGTCTTGAACAGTGTTACCAGACTCCTGGTTGACTTTGATGGCATCTCTTCAGTGAGAGAGATGGCTATGGTTGCCTGTGTCATAAATCCAGGATTGTAAATGAAAATTGCTTTAAACTTTCACCACAAATGGTTAGTTTGGTTTTAATTAAAGATGCATACAGATCCAAGCTGGGTATGTAAGCATTCTTCACAAGGACACAAAGCCATATAAAGCTTAAAGAGTATATGCAATTTGTATACATTTACTATAAAAAAATGGTCAGACTTATTTTCAGCTATTCTTTCTCTAAATTTAAAGGGTGTGTAATTACAAAAGTTTTATTAAAAACAAGCCAGCAGACAAGCATTCTGCAGTAGATATCTCAGTTATGTGCTTTATATACACATGGGAAATAATTTTTCTACCCACGCAGTAGAATTCTCGTAGTCAAGATACCTCATTGTGGGTATGTCTACACTGGAGGCTCTGTTAAGTCGACCTAACAAAGTCGACTTTAAGTCTATTTAAAGTCGACCGTGTTAAGTTGACTTAGAGAGTCCACGTTGAAAACCTCTGTTGATTGCCTGCGTCCATATTGGCAGGTGCTTGGTTGATGGAGGAGTGGTGCGTTGTGGGTAGCTGTCCCACATTACACTGGGTCTGGAGGCCAATTAGGTTGACTTAAGGGCACTCCCTGTCCCCACTGGCTTAAGTCAACTTAATAAGGTTGATTTAAGTGGTAAGTTGACCGTAAGAGGTGGTGTTATTAAGTCGACTTAATAAAAGCCCAGTGTGGACACAGGAGTGTGTTGGTCGACTTAACCTTCCTTAAGTTGACCTAAGGCTCCAGTGTAGACGTACCATGTATGTTTTTTAAAAAATAGCAAACTAGTGCTAGTGAAATGCAGCCAGAGCTGTGTTGAAACATGGAAGCCACAACAATGATACAAGCAAATTATACAATATGTCATTTATTTACTGGTCTTTGCTAGCATCAACAATAAACATTTTTTCATGGCACATGATTAATGAGGATCTGACTCCAAAGAATACCCCTTTTTCCATCAATGTTTTGAGTTGGACCCTACCTACTGTGCACCCTGCTTTAACAGCTGAGAATGCAGGTCAATGAGGGAAAGGAAATACCCCTCATATGTTAGAGAATATGTTGAAAATGTTTCTTTGCAGTGCCTATTTCCCCCTATTGCTGATATCTGCATCTGCCTATAACTGGTTTGGAAGATCCCACTCTTCTTCTGCAGTACATGTAAGGCACCTCTATCCTAAGTGTGACAAAAGTTGCAGTGAGATTGATTGAAGAAACATTTGTTTATGTAGCTCATCTATATGATGACTAAGCACATCCATGTGGAGGCACTATTTCAGATAGAAACACTGGTGTATACCAACATACAACACTGGGGTTTTTTGTGCTCCATTTTGTGCTCCTGACTCACCTATCCCATAGTGGCCAAGCTTGTGGGAATCTGGACTTCTAAGCAGTTACCAAAACAGTGGATTGAAGCATTCTGGGAATTCTGTATAACTGACTTAGAATTCTCCAGGCCTAGGAAGGATTCACACCATTACCAAAATGGACCACAGCATGGACAGCACCATGTAGGAATCGGGCTGGATCATTACCCATGACAGTCAATTTCATATGGGGATAGACTTAAGGAACATCCCTGATATCATGACAGCATGTTACAGAGGCAGGAAGACAGGAGGTGCGAAGGGGATTAAGGCAGAGTCACCATGGAAATACGACTTTTGACTGAGATAATGGAGCATGGAAGATGCTACTTGTTCTGTGCATCTTGATTCTCCGTGCCAGTCAATTCTACCGTTACAAGAACTTCATGGGAGGTACCAGTAATGCCAGCTTCCAGGCTCTGAGTGAATCCAAACACGGCCAACAATAAATTAGAATGGAACACGGTATGGTACTTTATATGGATGGCCTAAGATCTCTTAATAGCTTGTGTCTTTCCCCATCAAGTTCAGCAGCCAGCCATCAGTTTCCAAATTCCAAAGGGGTAGCCGTGTTAGTCTATTGCAGAAAGACAACAGAGTCCTGTGGCACTTTTAAAGACTAACAGATTTATTTATCGCATGAGCTTTCGTGGGAGAAAATCCCACTTCGTCAGATGCTTTGAAGATGGAAAACTTGCAGAATGGGAGGAAATTAAATGCAGGGGAGTGTATGACATAGGATCAGGTCAGGCTGTAACAGCAAATCAAAATAGGTGTTAGGATTTAAACACAGGGGAACAGCACATGGAGGAGGGTGAGGTCAAATCACTTGTTGTAATGAGAGAAAAATCCATAGTCCCTGTTTAATCCCAAGACAACTGAGTCAAATTTGCATATAAATTTGAGTTCTGCAGTTTCTCTTTGAAGCTGTGATTTGTTATTCATCTGTTTCAACACAGCTATTAACAAGT
>ML685756.1:5175414-5209817 GCA_007922175.1 Pelusios castaneus | reverse complement strand
GCCACAGGACTCTGTTAAGTTTCATTTGGTTATTCCTGGAGTGCATGCAAAACCATGAGAAACAGATGGTTTTGACATGAAACCATAAATCATTACAGATTTGCTCAATACTTGGCTGAGATTCGCTCAAAAGTTGATCCAGGTTCATTTGAAATTAAGATTTAAATTTGTTAAATGAATCGGGGTTGATTTTCAAGTTTACCATGCAGCTTAAAATCAGACAAATGTTTTGGATTTTATGAAGAATATTTTGCACCAGGAACCAAGGACAAGGTCCTTAACTGAAATGCAATTAAGTGGAATGAAAACTACCTGAGCATCAAATGAAAGATAGTGAAGTCAAAAGAGGATAATATTTGATGGTAAGCCAACCTCATAATAAATTAATTCAGTCAATTCATTTCAAAATTGACAGTTTTTTCCAGTGAAATTTTTTCTTTCTACTTTCCCTTGAAATGGCTTAGCCAAGTACAGCTGTGCATACAAGAATTTAAGTTACAAAGTGACTTGATCTCTGACCTAAGTAACAGAAGTCAAAGACAGTACTGAAATGTTCATTGTCTATGTATTCCTAAACTTAACTGAATCAACTTCAACCTAGATAGATAGTCGGTTCAGTGGCTCACAACAAAATGTAATAAACTGAATAACTGTAGGCTTTAATAGAATCTCACACAATTGTATTACCTCCCAATTACTTTTTTGACCTTTTTACGACCGCACTTGCCTTAAAACACACAATCTGCAGTTCTGAATGTCTTTCACTGCATACTTGTACTGAGGAAATCAATAGACTGAGCAGAATTAATATCTCTCTCGTGACTTCTGTTTGTAATAATACAGTACTATGCAAGGCATTATGCATGCCTAAGAAATATAATAACCCATCACTTACTGGATGGCTGGATGTACTTGCTAACTATTGTCCCAGTTTAGGTTCCAGAGTCTAGAGGACTCAAGAGTCAGGTATTTATTTTATTTTACTAGCTGAGATTTTCAAAAAATCAGCAGAATTAACCTCAGGATTCACCATGCTGAACTGAGGCCTGACTTCACTACCAAATATCAGGGAGGCTGGAATAATTTGTGCAGTGGGGGTGCTGAAACTCATTGAACTGAGCTGCAAAGACTGTATATAATGGAAACCACTTCACTGCTGCTGCATCCTAGCTCCAGCACCTATGCCAAACGTGGTGCCTAATGCCAAGAATGCTCTCATTGACTGCAGTCAGACTGCTCATGGTAGTAAGCACTATCACTCTTGTGTAGATCAGGCCTAAGTCCTGGCTGCAGGGAGATGCCTGTCTCTGTTAGCAATTCACAGCTGGGAATCCGTCTTCTGGAGTCAGGCAGTTTAGTGCCTAAGCCATTGCTTGCAAGGAATTAGGAGCCTGCTTCCCTCCACAGAAATCAGCAGCAACAGAAAGAGCTGGTGCCCACTTTATAGCTTTCATTGCAGCATCCAAGCATGCACCTGGGATATGGGAAATCCAGTTCCCCCCCTTTGCCTGTGGGGAAGAAAGGCTATGTCCAAAGGTTTCCTACATATCTCAGAAGAATGCTCTAGTCTAACCACTGAAATATGAACAAGGAGTATTGGGGCACTTTTAAAGACTAACAAATTTATTTATCACATGAGCATCCATGAGAGAAAATCCCACTTCTGATGAAGTGGGATTTTCTCCCATGAAAGTTCATGCGATAAATAAATTTGTTAGTCTTTGAAAGTGCAACAGGACTCCTTGTTTGTTTTACTGAACTAGACTAGCCCTTTGGAACACAAGGATATGGTTATTTTGTTATGAGGCGCTCTCCTTCTCACCTCCTAAACTGTTCTACTGTGGATAAATAAAGAAAAAGTGATTTGAGCAGTGATTTGAATCTCCTTTTTCTCAGGGTGGTGCCCACATCACTAGGTTATAGAGGGATATTCTCTCGTTCCCATTCTGGCCCAAAGCCTCTTTAAGAGTTCACACCTAGTGGAAGAAACTCAACAGGCAGAGAGTGAGGGAACTCTCCCGCATCAGCCTCTCCCAGGGTGCGTCTACACTTAGAAATTAAGTCAGCTGCTTAAGTCGACTTAAGGAAAATTAAAGTCGACTTTACTAAACCTCCTTTTAAGTCGACTTTACTGGCTAAGTCGACTTTAGAAAGTCGACTTAGCCAGTGTGGACATGGAGTAGCCCTAAGTCGACTTTAAGTTGACTTAGGGGGCTTTAGGGCTTCCCCACTGTCCTCCCTGCCAGGGTGGCTGGCACAGCCAGGGTCCTATGTCCTGCCAGGGTCCCTGTCCCTCATTGCCACCGTGGACCTGTCCCAGGTCCACCTAGCCCCTACAAGTCGACCGAGGTGTCCCGTGTGGACGCTCTAGGTCAATTTGGCAGGGTCCCCTCTAAGTCGACTTAACAAGTGTAGACATAGCCCCATAGCCCACTGGTTAAAGCATTTAGTTGAAAAGTAGGCACCCCTGTTCAAATCTTTTCTCCCACTCTGCCCAAGGATGGAATTGAACTTGGGCCACCCTCATCCCAGGTGTCAGCTTTAACCCCTGAGATAAAAGTTGTGAGGTGTTGTCACTGTCTTTTCCTCTGGCCAGATTTTGAATGGGGCCTGGATCCAGTAGGAAGCCTGTGAGCACACCTGCTGGATCAGGCCCAGAGGTGAGATAGGCAGAGGAACACCTCTTTTCTCCTGGTATGTGGATTTCACTGGTGCTTAAGTGGGAGACAGACATCTGGGTGCCTAGAGGGAGACAGCGGTATTCATGTGCAGAAGCAGAGATTTAGGGGGCTAAATGTAGGCGCAGAGCGAGTTTAGGTACCTACAGAGTTAAGCACCAGTGAAGTGAGAGTTTTGTGGATTGCTGTTGAGCCTAGAACTGGAATTCAGATGCCTAAGGTGGGAGTTTTGGAGCCTAAGTGTCTTGTGGATCTGGGCCTGTGTGTTTACTGAACACCATATGATATCAGGAGTAAAATGATCTAAGACAATATCCTGAGTGGAGAGATGGAGCAGGTAAAAGCCCGACCAGAGCTGAAATTCACTGGAAATGTGGAAGACGACTACTAGAGAAGGCTTACGCAGTGCTGCACTCTGTATTTTCAATAGGTGCCCTGTTAAAGGAAGACAGTCAGAATCATAGAATCAGAACTGGAAGGGCCCATGAGAGGTCATCAAGTCCAGTCCCCTGCACTCATGGCAGGACCTTCGTTCTGACAAGGGCTGGTTCTGATGCACATGATGTGATTGGTAGTTTTCAGGTAACCCAGGCAGCTCCACACTTAAAAATCTGCAACAGCACAGCTCTACCACTGTAGTACATTAGTGACGATGCTACATGGGAGAGCTTCTCCTATCAGGGTACTTAATCACATCCACGAGAGACAGTAGCTATGTTAATGGTAGAAGCCTTACTGTCAACATAGCGCTGTGTACACCAGGAGTCAGGTTAGTTAGTATAACTGCATCTCTGGGGAACGGAGGGGCTTTGTCATAACCCTGAGTGATGCAGTTATACTGATACAAGTTTGCAGCATATAGCAGGCAGAGGATGCTAATTAGGAAACATTACAAAAATCTGACGAAGTGGGATTTTCCCCCACGAAAGCTCATGCGATAAATAAATCTGTTAGTCTTTAAAAGTGCCACAGGACTCTCTTGTTTTTCTACAATAGACTAACACGGCTACGCCTTTGGAATAAGACCTTCTTTTGTAACTTTCAGTGTCTGATCCAAAAAGCCCCTGCACAGCTAAGTGCACAGAATGTAATCTGTTTCGTTATTCTTTGGGGGCCAATAACAGGTTGTAATAGGAGAACTGAAATGGGTTATTAAGTCTAAATTCTACTAGCAGTCAAGCTTTCCAGTGCCAAGGTTTACTGCTTAATAGGAGTTTTGGGGAAAGTATGGGCCCAATCCTGGGAGATGCTGAATGCCCTTGATTCCCACTGATTTTAGAGCTCATAAGTATATATAAAAGCCAATGGGAGTAAGACGGTTCAGCACTACACAGAATCAGGCCCTAAATAGATAATTCCTTAGTATGCAGTAGCTAGACGTTTAAGAAATAACAGCTATATAGCAAGATATAAGATACCACATAGAAATAAATATAGAGCACTAAAGCCACTGCAAATTTTTCCATCTGCCTTTATTTTTTAATAAAAAGTGAAAATCCACTAAATGAAAATTCACAGAACATTTCCATTTCATTTTTGTCTTTTAATGAAAAACCAAACAAACTCCACAATTTTGATCAGAAATGGAATATTTTTCATTTGTTTAAAAAAATTGGAACATATCTTGCAAAAATCATTTTTTTTCATTTCTTTTATTTTTAAATGAAAAATACTGCCTCTATACAGCACTTGTACCAGTATTAAAAGGTAATTACTACCAATAATACTCACACTTAGGTTTGATTAATAGATTTTAAAGTTAAAAGGGGCCATGAGATTATTCTACTCATCTCTTGTATGAAACAGGCCAGACTATTCCATCCAGTTACTCCTGTATTGAACTCAATAATTTGTGTGTGAGTAAAGTATACTTTCCAGAAATGATCTGAAGGCTTCCAGATATAGAAAATCCACCACTTCCTTGGGTAGTTGCTCCAAAGGTTAAATCTTCACTTCTGTGCCTTGTGTCTGAGAATTTCAAAGGGCTTTAAAACAAATTAAGCCTCATAACAGCCTGTGAGGTACTCCAGGTAAATACAAACACACTGATTCATGAATAGGCAGACCGAGAGACAGAGAGGTTCTGACTTGCCCAAAGTCATTGTATTGCAGAAGGATGAAACTTATGCCTGTGGACAGCAGGGAAGGGGTTAATACAGGCCCAGGAAGTGACAAAATGGGTGTAATCACCATTCCAAGAGGCTTGGCTTGCAGTGTTGAAGTCTCTGAGCATGAGCAGAAGCATTTCTTTTTGAGAGCCCTGAAAGAAAGGGCTTGAGGCTGAAGGACACTGCTGGTGTCTGTGTTTTGGGCAAGAGGTGCTTTTTGACAGTTTGATTTGTTCCTTTCAGAGGAGAGAAAGCTGGCTGGAGCAAGCCATATCTGAATGGTCCCTCCCCTGCTGAGCTGGTTGGAGGCAGGGTAATAGGAGTTAAGGTCAGACCATATGGGCATGAGCCCACTCACCCTGCTTAGCTGCTCAGCATGATGGGACTGCTTTATCCAAAGGATCCCTTTGGCTGGTTCAAATCACTGTGGTGTTAAATGCAGGAATAATGAAATGTTCTCATTACTGCATGGACAAAGGGCAGTAGAACAGTGCTTAGCTTCTTCTGCCTGAAGGATCACTTTCATTTCAACCAAACTGGGTAAGTTCAGGACTCAGATGCTGGGGCCTATGAAGGTTGATTGGATGGGGATAGGTATTCCTGGGAGGAAGTGTGGGCTCTTCCCCTCCCAGTGTTCAAAGATAGAGCTAATTAAGATTCCATTAGGAGCCATTTGTTTTGTTCAGTGCTCCCTAGAATGGGAATAATCTACTGTGGAACAGCACACCTGCCCCGCTTCAAGCGCTGAGGTTCACCCACTAAGAACTGAGTCACTAAGAGCTGAAAGCTAAGACCGTGACTCAGGGCTAGTCTACACTTGAAACTACATCTGTGCTGCTGTGAGAGGGCTTGTGTAGCCACATTATGTTGACGAGATAGCTATGTCAGCAGGAGACATAGTGCTGTCCACACCAGCACGTAAATTGGCAAAACTTATGTCACTTGGGGAGTGTTTTTTCACCCCCTGGAGCAACAAAAGTTTTGCTGGGATAAGCGATAGTGTAGACAAGACCTCAGAGAGCTGCATGGAACCTCAAGAGACTGACCCGCACAGGTCATAGTGGAGAAGATGGTGGCAGACGGTAATGGTGTGCAGCAAAACAGCTAGTGAAGGGCAGCTGGCAAAGGGTGGCTAGAGGGGTGGCTGACAGAGTGGTCACTGAGCAATGAGTGGCTGACAAGGCGGCAGGCAATGCAGCTGTCAGGGTAGCCAGGTGCCTTCTTCACCTCCCCAGCCATGGTGGGAGATGAATTTCCTCAGGAGCAGTCCGGAACTCTGGTCATCACTGACCAAGGACTACTACTGGGAGTGCAGTGTGGAGGACAAAGAAAGGAGAGGCAAAGGATATTGCCCAATATATTCTGATGTGGGGATTTTGCTCATGGTTTTATGTTTATGAATCCTGTGCGCACTGTTTTCCCAAATTGATGCTGAGTTACTTCCCTCTTTTTACTGAATGGTCTTTCTACACTCAGACTTGGGGCTCATGTGAGGGAAAGTAATAACTTTTGGAGGCACCAAAGGAGCTCAAGCCAGGTTTTTGTGGTATTGTTGAAGGGAACCACTAGATTTTGAACCCAGGCCTTGTTGCTGGCCACTCCAGTGGCAGAAGAGTTACATTAAAAAGGCACCAAAGAGAGCCAACTGCATTTTACTGAGGAAGTTTCTTCTCCTGGTATTTAAGTGATTGAACTCTCTCCAGAGCTTCCAGTTTACAAAGTTCACTCTCCTTTATAGTTTGTCTCCCTTCTTTTACAGCAGGAATACAACTACTTTATACAGAGGAAGAAAACAAAATAAATATAAAAGGCAAGGTGAGAGAGAGAGGAAAGAACGAAGAGAAAGAGAGTCCTTTAGAGTCAAAGATGAGCAAAGAAGCTCAAAAGCCAGAAAGGACAACAGCAGGGAGAGAGAAATATCAAATTTAACATGAGCCTGGGGGAAATCTTCATTTTGCAATATTCTTTTCTGGCCTTCAGCCTGGCCCCACAAAACCACTTCTATTGAGCAGATGAAAGATTAGAGCCAGGGATTAAATTGTTTAAGAATAAAGATTTACGGTTCATGAGGTACATCAGAATCTAAAATAAGATCAGTTCTGTAGAATACAGTATCTCAACTACTTTGAAAACTATGGCAGAGAAAAAATTCTTTACATCTCTGAGAGCAGGATTCTATTTCTACCACAAGAAAGTGATTTCTCAATACCACTGGAATGTGATTTCTAGAGTGGGACTTCTGCTTAAAATATTCTCCTATTCTTCGTAGCGCGCTAAGAACGAATTTAATTGAGTGAATCATAGAAGTGGAAAAAATATTTTGTCATTAATATAAATAAAAAGGTCTTAGCCAGACAAGTACCTTGAATTAACCAGGAAGACCCTGTTTTTTTCACAGGGTCCCATTCATTCAGTGGTGTATAAATGTCGGAGTCTTTTTATTTGGAACAACACACCAGACATTTCAAGCCCATCTGCCAGATCAGAGCCAGGTGCTTCAGGAAGGTGTGTGGGGGACATCAAATAGCTAGCTATTTCCAACTGGAACTCTGGCTGCCACCATCACTAGTTTTTCCAAAGTATGTGCAGTATTACTTTCCCGAAATGATGGTGTTTAGATGCTTCCAAAATACAATGCAGCAACCTGTCTTCACTAGGATTTTCAGATGGCTGAATGGCCAATGTTGCCAATAAAATACCAATCCAGTGCTCTGCAGTAAGTGGGGACCCTTGTTCTCAGAAAGGCATCAACCTGGGGAAATGGGATGAAAAAGCAACACCTTACATGATTCCTTATTTATTATTTTTATTACAGTAACCTTGAGGCCTCAGCTGATATTGGGGTTCCATTGTGCTAGGTGCTGTACAAGCAAACAGTAAGGGTCCATTTATACTGCAGAGAGAGTGTGCTTTCTACATGGATAGAGAGACGCACAGGTTGCCACTTGAGTATGTATTCGGGGGTCCAGGCAGGTTTTACTAAAGTGGCTTACTCAAGCCACTACCCACGTTATCATGTTTCTTTTCTACCTTTTCTACGAAGGTAGACGTAGGTTGTGAAAGGAAACTGAGGCATAGAGAGGCAAAGTGATTTGTCTGAGGTTGCATAGCAGGTCTGAGCAGTATCAGGACTAGAACTCAGTTCTAGACTTCCCATCCAGAGTGCTGTCTACTTGACCAAATAGCCTCTTCCTTAGTTAGCAGATGAAGAAATGCTGATGGATTTTAGAAGGGAGCTGATTCCAGCTCTCCTCGCTAAAAGGGAGGAACACTACAAAGTAGAACCTTTGAAGGTTTGGGGAGAGAGAAAACAAGGGGTAACTAAAGGGGGGGGGGAAGGAATAATGGATTTGTAATTATGGTACCTTTCTATGTCCTCTCTGGAAACATCTTTACATCTATCTCATGGACTGAACATGCCAGGCAGTCAGTAGTCTAAAGCCAGATTCAGAATGTTATTTCTAAAGAGCAAAGCAGACTTAAAATATTACACAAGGGGATATATACTTCCAGGAAGTCTTGCTGCTTATTACCAGAGATAGCTATGTTCACAACAAACAAAACTGAAGATCTGTTTATCTCAGAGCAAAAAGAGTACTTTCTTTTAGAATTAGTTATGTAAAGCAATGTTGTTGTGTTTGTATAGTTGGGTACATGGAAGTCTGCTCCAAAATTCTTTATTCTTTCATTCATTCTCACTTCCTCCTAAAAGAAAGAAAACAGATTTAAATTTGTCTCCCCTTCAAAGTGTCTCAGCCCAGATAAAAACCAAAGTTCACAGTTTTCTCTGCATGTGAAGGGTAGAGTATGGTGAGTGGGGTGAAATGCCTACCCTACTGAAGTCACTGGCAAAATTCCCATTGATTTTAACAAGGCTGGTATTTCTCTTCAGGAACATGAGAGGGGCTCCTCCCATATCACTTTCAGTAGAAGAAAGATGTGTCTGGTTCTGAAATAAGGGGGCAACTCTAAAATAGCATAGAGCTCAGCCACAATGCAATTTTAAGACACAGAGAAGCATGAGCTTGTCCAAGATTTAAAAAGTTCCATAATTCAGAAAGTCTCTATCCATTTCTATTGCATCTGTCACCATAATATTTAGACACCTATCATTTCAGTCGCAATCACTGCTGCAATGGGGCAAGCTATAAAACGTGAAGGCAGAGCCAAACCCAATGGTCTGGTTTACCTCTAGTTGTCCAAACATCAGCTAGCCCTTCAAAGCTATCTCTAGGAATGGCAAATACAAAAATACACTAAATGAGACACATGGACACAGTGATTGCCAAGGAATAATGACACTAATTATTTTCATTGGCTTGATTCTCCTTGGCTTGTCCACATCCATCGTCCCAGAGACAAATCAGATGCAGGCAACGAATTGGCCCACCTTTATTGGCTCCATTACACAGCCAACAACACATCTCATGTATAGCTGACTTGACTTGGTTGCGCCAGAGTTTATGTCTATAGTGACCACACACATCACAGAGCTGTAGCAGATGCTGCAAGCACCATCTAAATGAACCTCACAGCCCATCACAAAGACTTACAAGATCAGGGGGACAGAACTACAATTTCAAACCAAACAGTGAAACATAAAATCCAAATACTCCCAAGGTTGGCAGCTCTTAGTAGGTAGCCAAAAATCTCCCTTCCATATTCTTATTACTCTGGATTCTCTCTCTGCCCATAGCTTAGTCAATTAAGCGTATCTGTTGCTATCTGCTTTGTAATTAACAGTTTGGTACCCGGTGGTTTAAAAACCTACCCATCTTGCTGGTTTAGTGCATCAGAAAGGTTTAGAATTAAAAGACTATGTACATCTGGGTTGAATTCCACAAGCATGCTTACATATCCTGAGCTGAGAAAAGAAGTCAGGACTTGGATAAAGCTGGCGTCTGAAGGGTTAGAGCTTTCTGGTTAGTAGCTTAGTAAGATTTAACTTCTGTATTTCACTGTAACGTTAACAAAGCATGTTGAATTCTAGATTCATGCTTTCTTATTTTCCTGATGGCTCTTTTCTTCTTTGCTACTATTAAGCCATTGAGCAGTTTTTGCTACAGGTCCAAAGTCAGACTCTCCAACTACACCCATCTCCCTCTTCATCTCCACATATAGGTAGCATGAATTTATATTTGAGATGATCAAAATCTCCTCGGTGTCATTTTCTAAGGGCCACTGGCTCCTGCATTGAAAATAAGTTGCCCTTTAAGTGAACCTACCTGCGTCCCTACTCTTCCACCCTAGCCTATACAGTGCTGCACTTGATGGGTTTTGCTGTCTTTCTGGCCAGGCTCACATGTCCTGTTATGAAATCTTAGAGGTGTGCATAGTGTTGTATGAGTTGATTATTGTAGTGGGTGATTACAGAGAGACTTGTACAGCGGTCTCAGTCAGTGGGGTAATGGTAGGTAGGCGAAGCAGATCCAGTTTGGTCCAGATTCTGATATTTAGACCCAGGCACTCACTGGGGGCTTCGTGCCACTGTGGAGACCATGGCAATGAGCAGGTATAAATGATTAGCCAGATGAAGTGGAGCTGCTGAGAGTCAAGGAGGTACAGTGTCTCTTAAAGGTCCCTGGTGCACAGAGAGAGTGTGCCTCTGCCATGTATTGGAGGGGAGAGCAGTATGTTGCACTGAACGGTTCTCAGTGTGTACATGTGGGAGTCATGGCCCAGCTCCTTTCTGCCCCCTTGGGATTGGACAGCTCCCCAGGAGAAAGGGACTTACAAATTCTGCCTGTTCTCAGCATGAAGGTACTAACATAAGAGCAGCCATACTGGGTCAGACCAATGGTCCATCTAGCCCAGTATCCTGTCTTCTGACAGTGGTCAATAACAGGTGCTTCAGAGGGAATGAATAGAACAAGTAATCATCAAATGATCCATCCCATCAGCCATTCCCAGCCTCTGGCAAACAGCAATCCTTGCCTATCCTGTCTAATAGCCATTGAGGGACTAATCCTTCATGAATTTACCTAGTTCTTTTTAAAACCCTGTTACTGTCTTAATCTTCACAACACCCTCTGGCAAGGAGTTCTATAGGCTGACTGTATGTTGTGTAAAAAAATACTTCCCTTTGTTTGTTTAAACCTGCTGCTTAATAATTTCATCTGGTGACCCTTAGTTTGTATTATGAGAAGGAGTAAATAACACTTCCTTAGTTACTTTTCCCACACCAATCATTATTTTACAGACCTCGGTAATATCCCCCTTTAGACGTCCCTTCTCCGAGTTGAAAAGTCCCAGCCTTATTAATCTCTCCTCAGATGGAAGCTTTTACATACCCTTTATCATTTTAATTGCCCTTTTCTGTATCTTTTCCAATTCCAATATATCTTTTTTGAGATGGGCAACCAGATCTGCATGCAGTATTCAAGTTTTGGGTATGCCATGGATTTATAAAGAGACAATACAATATTTTCTGTCTTTTTATCCCTTTCCTAATGATGCTCAATATTCTGTTAGCTTCTTTGACTGTTGTTGCACATTGAGTGGATGTTTCAGTGAACTATCTACAGTGACCCCAATATCTCTTTCTGGACTGGTAATGGCTAATTTAGACCCCCTCATTTTATATGTGTAGTTGGGATTATGTTTTCTAATGTGCATTACTTTTCATTTATCAACACTGAACTTCATCTGCCATTTTGTTACCCAGTCACCCATTTCTTTGAGGTTTCTTTGTAACTCTTTATATTCTGCTTTGGATGTAACTCTCTTGAGTAGTTTTGTATCATCTCCTAATTTTGCCACATTGTTGTTTATCCCTTTTTCCAAGATCACTTATGAATATGTTGAATAAACTGGTCCTAGGACAAGCCCCTGGAGGACACTACTATTTTCCTCTCTTCATTCTGAAAACTGAATATTTATTCCTATCCTTCATTTCATATCTTTTAACCAGTTACTGATCCAGGAGAGGATCTTCCTTCTTATCCCATGACTGGTAACTTTGCTTAAGAGGCTTTGGTAAGGCATCTTGTCAAAGACTTTCTGAAAATTTAAGTATACTATATTTATTGGATCACTCTTGTCCACATGCTTGTTGACAACATCAGATCATTCTAATAGATTGGTGAGGCATGATTTTCCTTTACAAAAAACATGTTGACCTTCACTAACAAATAATATTCATGTACATGTCTGATAATTCTCTTCTTAGTTTCAAGCAATTTACCCGGTACTGAAATTAGGCTTACTGGCCTGTAATTGCCAAGATTGCCTCTGGAGAATTTAAAAAAGATTGGTGTTACATTGGCTATCCTCTAGACATCTGGTACAGAAGCTGATTCATATGATAGGAAGTAGGTTTCATACTACAGTTAGGGGCAATCTCCCAGCATCCTTCCTCCAACCTATTTGATCACCTACACAAGGGCTAGGCAGAATCCTAGGCCTTTGTATTTTTGAGGCAAGAGAGAGAAGCTGTCAATTTTTTAGCCTCTGTGAATACTGATAATGGCTGACATGTCCTATCTATCAGTCTTCCTGTTTATCAGATCTGTGGACAGCAAGAAGTATGACACATAGGCATGTTCAAAATAGCCTTATGACTCTAGCCACTGTATAAATACAAAGGAATGGACAATCCCTGCCCTCAAAAACTTAAATCTCTAAATAGACAAATCAGTAAAAAGGGAAAATGCACAGAGGTAAAGTCCCTCACCCAGGATCATTCAGGAGGTCAATGGCATTGCCAGGTTTCTTGATTCATAGGTTAGTGCTCTAAGCACCGGATGACATTGCCTCCCTGAGATAAAAATGTGATGGAGAGGGTGACCTTTAAAAGTCATTAAAAATAATCCTAGAGAAAAAGCTGTATTAACAAAAAGTACTTGGCCCTAACAGTGTGGTATTCATCTTAATGTATCTGTCCAATAGGCTAATGAGTTGTTTTAATTTTTTTAAACAAAGCATAAGAGGAATTCGCAGAGTTTGCTCTGCAATGACTTTTTTCCAGGACTCATGTCAGCATATTTTTAGCAAGAGAAAATACTTTCCACTTATTCAGCTAAATATATATATTTATTTACTCTGCTGAACAGCCAGGCTGGCTAGGGCAAATGTTCAGCATGGTGTCTGGGGAATCAAGCACACAGCCCTCGCCACAGCTTACAGGAGATCCGGTACTTGGTATTCCCTCTCCAGCCAATAACCTCTGTGTAAAATCAAATGAAAACATGGCACTTGAACGTGGCATGAAATGGTCCGTTGAAAGGTCTTCTAATTTCTCTGGAATGGAAATAGTGCTTTGTGGTTGACAGCTTTCCCTTTAGCAAACACCCAATGTGCCAAGGCTCTTCTCATTTCCACAAATCCTTGCTTAAATATCCCCATGGCCTCATTCTCTAGATGTCAAGGAAACTCCAGTTCTGCAGGGAAATATTGTCATCTCCCTGTTAGCAACCACAAGGTTGAATGTCTGGCTGATAGAAGACATGCGTGATAGGAGGTCTGCTAGAGAAGGGGGCACAGCAACAATTTGTGGACTACAAATCTTCTTTCTTTGTCCACCCTCCACGCACCCCCCCTCCCCGCCCCGTTGACTTTTATGCCAGATCTAGGAACCAACCACAATCACAGTCCTGTATTTTCCTGGGCCCATGCACAAAGGAAAGCACTCTGAAGCCCCCTGAAGGGGTTGGGTGAGCGATGTACTACCCTAAGCACAAGTCTGCTCTAGGGACACTTTGTGGAATATTTTATCTATTGTATTTATTTGGCCCTATCTGAGCACCTCATAATCTTTAAGGCTTTTATCCTCACAGCTTACCTGTGTGTGGTAGGGAAATGCTATTATCCCCATTTTACAGAGCGGCTAAGTAATTTGCCCAAGGTCACACCGGAAGTCTGTGGTAGAGCAGGGAATGGAACCTGGATTTGCTAAGGCCTAAGCTAGCCTCTAACCAGTTAATAAATTTAGTTAAATTTGTGCTAGAGTGTGCCTGGGCTGAGCCCCAGCACCTCTAGACTTGACATCTCATGGCCTGTCCACTTCTGGGTTCGCTGCATCAGTTAAGAATGTAACACAGAACAAAACAAAAAAATCCTTCAGCTCTGGGACCTAATTGCTTGAGTCCTGGAACCTCTTTCATGGCAAATTAAGCACTGGCCTTAACCACAGACCTGTCCTTCATAGGACAGAGATGAAAGGGAGTTTGCTTCTGTTTCCCTGCACTCCCCTATTCAACAACTTTCAGGATCAGGTCTGACCCCGATACAAAGTAAGGCTGCTTTAGCTTGCACCCCCTATTGCAATGTTTCCAAGGCCAAGGCATGAGAGCAAAATCAGTAACCTATAGGTTTGCCCCAGTTACACCCTCTCTTCCCCTCTGTCTTGCCCTGACTGGGAACACCTCCTGTGCCAGAACAGCTAAAAGACTTCAAACTGGCAAGGTCCCTTCTGTGCCAGGGCAGTTCAATGGAAGGCTGTGCAGGTGACCAGGATGACAACTCCCGAGTGAGTTCCCTCCATACCTTGTGCTCCCGTTCCCAACACCGACTGGCAAAAAACTAGAACTCAGCTTTGTGGGCAGATTTAGAGCAATACCAGATTTTTCCCTCTGCTCTAAAAAACCAGATTCTGCCCTTGGCTATCCATACAACTCAGAGGGCAGAATTTAGGGAGGTGTAATAATAATGGGACAAATTCACCCTGAGGGAAGCTCAGTTAATATCAATAATGTTACTCTTGGGATGAATTTGGCTCATTGTGGGTTATTGTAATCCACTGCTCTCTTAATAAGAAACAGGAGAATAAAGATATCTAAATTGACAAATATTTCTGTGCTTTGATTAATATTACCCTAGAGGCTGATGACCAAAGGGGAAAAATGGATGCAATTCACCCATCAATAAGGGAAGAGAATATATTGGAGAACTGGAGAGAGTTGGGACAGGGAGTTGTGAATACAACAGAGAGTTCCAAATACTGCGCTGTGCAGAATGGGTCTGGCTGAATGGCAACACCGTTGTGAGCAAAGATGGGGGAATGCCGAAAGAGCTATTGAGAACAATCATGTCTGAGCACCATGTGCTCAACACTTTAAACAGAGGGTCCGCAGCTGCTTCTATTGAGGTTAATGGCAAAGTCTCCATTGATAGCCACAAGAGCAGGATAGTGCCCACAAGGCAAATGAATCATTTGATCATATTGGGTGCATCTACACTTAGAAATTAAGTCAATTTAAGCTTGCTTAAATAGACTTAATTTAATCTGTGTCCACACTACATTTTCCTTAAGTCGACTTAAGGAAAATTAAAGTTGACTTTCTTGAACCTCCTTTTAAGTCGACTTTTCTGGCTAAGCCGACTTTATTAAGTCAACTTAGGGGGCTTTCGGGCTTCCCCACTGCCCTCCCTGCCAGGGTGGCTGGCACAGCTACAGCCTGGCGTGCCCCCCCCCACAGGGCAAGACAGAGCCCTGCCCACCCTGCCCCTATGCCCTGCCAGGGTCCCTGTCAGGCTCAGCCCCCATTGTACCTTGGTACAATGGGGCAAAATCTGAGCCCACTGGCACTTGGCAAGGGGTGCCCCCCCTGCCATCGTGGACCTGTCCCAGGTCCACCTAGCACCTACAAGTTGACCTAGTCATCCAGTGTGGATGCTCTAGGTCGATTTGGCAGGGTCCCCTCTAAATCGACTTAATTTTTGGGTGGGGACATGCTAAGTCAACTTAACAAAGCCGACTTAAATTAACAAGTGTAGACATAGCCATTGTAACAGACATACAACTACTCGATTTAATTTTTGAGTGGGTACATGCGAAGTCAACTTAACGAAGTCGACTGAAATTAACAAGTGTAGACATAGCTATTGTAACAGACATACAACTAGTCTGCAGAAATTGTGAATAAGAACATCTTGCAGATGCTACTCAGCGGGCTGTAAGTAGAAAGGTAAGAAGATGATTATATGAATACAGTTTAAGGCTTTGTATTCTAGTAGAGTTATCTGTAGGGCAACAGAAAGTGTGCAGTAAAATAATGAATCCTTTGACTTGGTGTTAGGCATAAACTATTCTGGAAAGAACGCACAATAACAAATCAGCAAACAAACTGTGAAATGAGCATTTGGATGGGAAAAAGTAAAACTGGCCATTGGGCAGGTTCCAAAATGGAAAACCCCAAGAAAGCACATTGAAATATCAATGGCACTTTTCTGGTGATGAGGAGATAGTCCCCAAAGGGACAGAAACAGAGAGTCAAGTCCTTTATCCACAATACAAGGGCAACATGAATGGTGGCTGCACATGCTTCTTCCCACCATCTTTCCAGCCTGTCTCAATGCCAAGGGGGTTGTTCATTCTCTATCCCTATTCATCCTCTGCTGAGGAATCCAACAGGATGGTGCCATACTGGAGTGCTTTTTACAGGAGGAACTGGACTGAAAGCTCCAAGTTATTTCTGCTGGGCCACTGAACTGTAGGTGGATGAATTCTACCTCTGCTTACCAGGGGTGGGTCTGGGTGGGCTGAGACCCACCCACTTGGACGTGAGGCCTGCCCATCGCAGTGCCCGGCCATGGCACAAACTTCACTGCAGCTGCACGGCTGCCCAGCTGCTGGTGGGCACAGCTGCAAGTGAAACAGAGGCACTAGCACCGGCGCCTCTGCTCCACTCGCAGCTGTGGCTGTCAGCTGCTGGCCAGCGCTGCAGCTTGTGGCAGTGAAGTTCACGCCGCTGCCGTAGATGAGTCTCATCGTGCCACTTCTCCCCCTCCCTCCTCTTGCTAATTAAAAAGTGGAGCATTCAGGGCAACTTCCAGTCACATAACCAGAAGCTACCCTTGGCTGGGCCCCCCTGAAGATTCAGGGGCCCGGCCAAACCCCGGGGGCCAGCTACGCTCCTGCTACTGATGTGGTTCAAATTAATACTCGCCACTGAGAAAGGAGAGGATCTACAGTCAGATTACAATCCCCTATTGATACAGCCCCCGCTTGAATAATTGTCCACTGCAAAGACTGCATCCCATTTTGTGACCTTTGATCTGTGGACACTGAGTTTCACATCTCCACCCATAGTGGCTGAGAGAGAAGCGAAAATCCCGCTATTATTCCATTGCTTGATGGAAGGCTCAGCAGTGCCTGTGCTGAATGTTTCAAGGGAAAATATTTTAAAAATGCGTAGTTCATCTGTATATGTTACATTAGAAAATTCTTCTCTGTTGGCTATCCAGCAAGCTGACCAAATGAGGCATTCCCAGGGAAGCACTTAAAGATTTGCATTCCAAGTGCTTACAGGATAGGATCCCGCGTTTGCAGATGGGTTATGGGGCAATGTGAGCTAAGTTTAAGCCTCCAGTTAGAGTTTGTAAAAAAGAGGTCTTTAAAAAAATCTAATATGAATAGGTGTAGATTTAAAAAAAAATCAGTTAAAACAATTCTTCTTGCAATGTTATGACTCTAGATGAAACAGCATGAGAACCAGCGAGAGAAACAAAGTGAAATTGCTCAGTCGGCACTCGTTGAAGCTGAGTGAAATGATGAAATAATAAATGCTGGAACGTTTAATAGAAGTTAGTGATTCTGACCTGTTTCCACCAAAGTTTATGAGAATTTTGCCATTGGTTCCAATGGGATGAGGCTAACCAAAGGTAGCATTCTTAATGCAGGTTAGAAAACACATTTTGTAAATTAGAATGCTCCAGTGATACTGCCACTGAACATCTTTTTTCAGTAGGTCTTTCTCCCTAACTGTTTAGAAATGTCACCAGTTAGACAATGGTCCTTAGCGATGACTCAGTGGTATCGAAGTGCTGTCTGTTTAAACAGCAAGTCTCCGAGTCGTATTCTGTAGGTAGGGTGACCAGATAGCAAGTGTAAAAAATCAGGAGCACAGGTGGGGGATAACAAGTGCCTATGTAAAACAACCCCCCAAATATCGGGATTATTTTATAAAATCGGGACCTCTGGGCACCCTATCTGCAGACCAAGGGTGGAGGTACCAAAGCAAAGTTGTGCGTGGGAGTGTGTGTAAGTATGTGTATATGTAATGTAAAAACTATATGTCCCTTTTCTGTTTTGCTACATTTTATATTTCCGTTGTTTTCTTTACCCTTTTAATTAGTGAGCTGTTATAAATAGGGTTGTATTAATGAAAAATATAATTGAAATGCCCCATCACTGTAACTTCTTGTCATGTTTTGAATGAAAGATTATCCTTTTCTTTTTTGTATATAAATTAAGCATAACTGCTTCTATATATAATTAAGTTTTGCAGAACTCCGTGCCATCTCCTTTGTTCATAGCAAAGAGAGCAGTTTCAGTGATCTGCATTGTTTCCATGCATTAGTCACCTGAAAGGTCCCCGAACAAATCCTTGTCCTTTCCTTTATTGCACTAATCCCCTGAGTCTGGCAGGAATATGCTAGAGAATATTTAAAACAGAAAAGCACCCCCATCCCCTCTTCTAGTTAACAGCCTGCTTCTCAACATCCCCTTTTCCCAGAGTGTTATTTAACTTAACATGGAGTTCCCATTAATGTTTGCAGAATGGACAATTCAATTTACTGTCTCTAGGGCTCTACGCTGACAATCATTCCCTGACTGCCTTGGTATAAAGCCACATTGAATGGTTTGTTTTTGTACTCAGGATACGCTGTCTGCTAGTGTACTTTCATGTATCTGATCATTGCCTTGCTGCTGGAGATGTTATTTAGATCCTCTTCGGAATACAAAGCAATATGAGCCTCATGCAGCCTTATAACTTGCATCCATCGCTGGTCTCTGGGGCAAGCACAGGAGTTAAAGTAATGGACATAGACTATTGACAAACCATAACTTTATTAAATTCTCATCTCAGAGTGCCAGTCTTTACATAATGCAAGACATTGTGGGCCTGATAATCTGCCTTAAATATCCTCTAACTCAGGTTCTGTTGGCCTGATGAGCAGAGAAAGGGATGAGACATGAGTTCCAGAATTAAGGGCCCTCTGTAGAAAATGTCTTTCTACCAGATGCCAGACAGTCAAAGTTAGATTCTGTGAACAAGAGGTCCCCCTGCGATCTCAGCTGGGAGGGTGCATAGAAAAAGGGCAATCGAGAGAGGTATCATTCAGTAACTTTAAGCCAGACCCTTTGCATGTGATAACAGATCTATCAATTCAGTCTGACTACTCATGCATGAAAAAAAAAAGATTAGGGCCTGAAAAAGAGCTTCGGTGAACTCCAGAGTATCAGAAAACTTTCCTTGACAACACCCTGTATGATGTTAACAGTGTCCTGCTATTATATTACGGTGTAGAAAACAATTGATCTATTGCCACCTACAATTAAAAAGACGTTGCCTTGCAATGTTATCTGAGTCCCAGATCCTGAGCAGTTAGTCAACATTCCCTGGGCCATCATTGTTTATTAGTTCAAGGAACTAGATTTGAATGCAGCATCATTTTTCCTGGTTTTCTTTATTTAGCGAAAAGTATTTCCAGACTTCTGTGTTTCAGGTGCTACTACTAATAACAGCCTTTGAATAGTTTAAAGTGTGTTTTATTCAGCCAAGGAAGGGATTTGGGGATTATTTTTGAATGAATATCCACATGTGAGATACGTGCTTATTTGCAAGTCATTTCTGTAATTTATTATTTGACTTTCAGCTCAGCACAATGGGAAGATGCAAGGAAGGTGCCCTGTGCCATTTATGCACTGTATGAGGCCTGTACTAGGGTATGCTGATTGAGGGTGTGTCTACACTTAAAAATTAAGTCGATTTAAGATTGCTTAAATCGACTTAATTTAATCTGCGTCCACACTACATTTTCCTTAAGTCAATTTAAGCAGCAGCTTAAGTGGATTTAAGGAAAATTAAAGTTGACTTTATTAAACCTCATTTTAAATCAACTTTGCTGACTAAGTCGACTTTATTAAGTCGACTTAGCCAGTGTGGACACAGAGTAGCCCTAAATCGACTTTAAGTCGATTTATAGGGCTTCAGGGCTCCCCCACTGCCCTCCCTGCCAAGGTGGCTGGCACAGCCAGATCCTGGCGTGCCACCCCACAGGGCAGGACAGAGCCCTGCCCACCCAGCTCCTATGCCCTGCCAGTGTCCCTGTCTAGCTGGGTACAATGGGGAAATGCTGAACCTCCTGGCACTTGGCAAGGGGTGCCCCCCCTGCCACCGTGGACCTGTCCCAGGTCCACCTAGCCCCTAGAAGTCGACTTAGGCATCCAGTGTGGACACTTTAAGTCGATTTGGCAGGGTCCCCTTTAAGTCGACTTAATTTTTTAGTGTGGATATGCTAAGTCAACTTAACAAAGTCGACTTAAAGTTGACTTTGTTAAGTCGACTTAAATTAACAAGTGTAGACATAGCCTGAGTATATGCACGGGGGTGTCTACAAACCAACTACATGCAGTAGAAAAAACTTCTCTCTTTGAAGGGCCCATTGTGAATAGGTCAGGATGGAGTAAGGAAGGGGGCATGGACCTATGTTTACGGAGATCCTGGAACCAGTAACTTACACTACTATTGGGCATGCTGTGTGGTAGCCCAATCCCTGGCAGAGAGTTAGAGAAAGGATTTTCCTTCCCCAGCCACACAGTGCTCCACTCATATTAGAGCCCAAATACTATATTTTTATGTGATGGATTGGATTTCATTTCCAGGAATGGGCTGATCAAAATAGCTCTTACTATTAATTGATTACGCATATAGTCACCCTGGAAGTTGAGGCTGCCCAGTGGCTTGCATCCCATACTCAGCGCCACGAAGAGCTGGGCTGAGAGTTTATAAAGCCCTTTCTAGGGATATGTCTTCACTGATGGCGGCAAATTTGCCGCTGTCAGATTGAGTCTTTGGGATTGATTGAGTGGAAGTGGAGACCTGCTCAATCCATCCAGAAATTGAGTTAATAAATCCACCTCCAGAAAAAGAATAATGCTAGGTTTATAGGAGGGAATTTCCCTTTGGTGCAGTGTAGGGGGATGCTGTGCTCATTAGAAAGTAGGAAATAGACAGGAGATATACTCTATGTCACCTGTTGACAAGTTCCAAAGGGGTAGCCGTGTTAGTCTAGGTCAGCAAAACAAACAAGGAGTTCTGTGGCACTTTTAAAGACTAACACATTTATTTGTTGCATGGGCTTTCGTGGAAGAAAATCTCACTTCAAAGCATCTGACGAAGTGGGATTTTCTCCCACGAAAGCTCATGAGATAAATAAATTTGTTAGTCATTAAAAGTACCACAGGACTCCTTGTTTATGTAGCTTGGGTATCTCCCATCGACTGCTGCTGAATTTTGTGGTAAGGATAGGCCAGGCCTAAGTGAAAGGCACTATGTAAGTATAATGTAAGTCATTATCATTATGGTACTGTCATGTTCCTGCTCAAATCACTGATGCAACTTCTGCATCCAGCTGACCAAGCAGTATTTCTTGCATTATAGGATTCTGATTCCAGCTCCATTTTTACATTCATTACTTTCTTGGAGAGCTACAATTTCATTATTAATACATCAACGTAACTGAGCACAGATTACAGAAGGGCATTCCTGAGCATTAGTTAAATATCTGTTAGGAACAAAATAGGCTGCTTCTGCCAAAGATAAGGTCCTTGTTGCACAAATACTTTATAGACTCAGTTGCAAAAGTACCTGAAAAACATTGTTAATTGCAGCTTTGAATGTTTTAAAATAAAATAGAATGTTGTCTTGGAAGGCTGGAGGATTGGAAGCAATGAATTTTTGTCACTGATTTTTTTAAAAAAAATAAACCTCTGTTCAGCATACTGTTTATATGGCAGCCAATTGTGAAACACACTGCTTCTGCTGTGTTTCTGATATATAGTACATGGTGTCAGTGAGGCGATATATAGAAATGTAGGGCTGAAAGGTCTTTGCAAGAGCATCAGTCAGCCCCCTGCACTAAGGCAAGACCACGTATACCTAGAGCAGGAGTGGGCAAACATTTTGGCCTGAGGGCCATATCTGCTGTATGGCGAGCCACGCAGGAGGAGAAGAGGCAGGGCTGGGAAAGAGAGAGTGGCTGCTGCGTTCCAGCCATGGTGCCCTGGTTTGGCCCACGTGTTGTGGAAGGGGAAGGGCCAGGAGGGGGGAGTGGCCAATGCGCTTCAGCCAGGCCCAGCTCTCTGCCTTTGACCTAGAGACCATCCTTGAAAGGTGTTTGTCTAACCTGTTCTTAGACCTGTGTTCACTAGACCCAAGAACTGCAAATGAATGTTCGCAACTTAGATATATGTGAGCACTACTATTGATCCCATTACAATAATATTTGGAGGCGCCACAAATGCAAATATTTATCCTCAGAGCAACCTGCAAAGTATGCAGGTTTTATGATTTCTTTTTTACAGTACTGAACTGACCCAGAGATATTCTGCTCCAATATGTACCAAAACTCACAGTCACATACATTTTTACTTCCACTTCCGTCCCTATAACAACCCCCCTTCTCCAGCAAGATACTTAAGAATGTGCATAGTCCCATTAAGTATATGGGTAGTCCCACTGAAGTCAATGACAATAACAAGCTTCAAGTTTTGCATGGTTTAAGTAACTTGCTGGATCTAGGCTTTGCAGATTGCTGAAGTTTTTTTCAGGGTTTTTTTTATTATTATAAATATTATTTATTATAGTCTCCAGAGACCTCAATTATGCAAGATGCCATTCACACACAATCAACAGACTGGGTAGTTCTTGCCACAGGGAGAGGTGTTTGTGCTTTAGCATTCTTTTAGCCATTGTCATATTTCCCCTCAAATCTTTAATATGCTTAATGTACACATAAATCTGACGAGTGGGAACAGTTTCTGGACAATCAAAGAAGCATTGTTGTCTGGTTTCATCATTATCACTTCTATCAAATTTAGAGTGCATCCTGGAAACTTTTATAAAACGCAGGCTGGCTGCCTTATGTCCTTCACAGATATTTCCCCATCCAACTCCTCAATCTGGATTAAATTATTTTATAAACATGAGGGCTGATGGAGTTGAAGTGCTGAGGTTCATTTTTAATCACCGGCACCAGATTAACTCCCTTTTAGTCTTTTAGAGGATCACTTACTCTTAATGAGTTTTCTGCGATAGCTACTATTAGTCCACAAATTTCCTGTCTAGCTTCTTTTGGCACTCGCAGATAAAATGCTATCTGGAGGGGAGATTTATTAGTTTTGATCTGCTGTCCCTTCCTTATCACCTTGTTTTAATGACCCTGAGCTCATCCCAGAACTTCAGTAGTTATAAAGACGATATCAGTTTTCCTTATGCACTAATTATGGAAAAATTAATTTAAGATGTCAATAGCCTGACTTTTCCACCCCTCCAACACCAGATTTCCTCCAAAATAAAATATATCACAAACACAAAATAAATATGGAAATGTAACAATTTTATCTTGCTACATTCCAACATGGAATTGCTTACTCTACTTTGCATCAAAATGAAACAGATTTTCATATCTGTTCTATTCAGGTTGGAGCTTTGTCATTTCAATACATTGTTTTGTTTGTGATGGTGCTTGTACCCGGCAGGAGAATTCTGATTATTTATATACTGTCTTTTAGCATATCCCACGTTTTGGAAACATTATATGTACTGGAGACAGAGGAAAGGATGCAGCCACTGCCAGGATGAAACACAGCAGCTGCTTAGTAGTGCATTGCACAATTGTTTGAGTCAAAATGTGAAGAATCCTATATCCAGTTTAAAATAAGAAAGATATTAAATCAGACAAACTACAATGAGCCCATGTGCCATTTGTTCAGGCTGCCAGGATTAAGACATTCCACGTTTGCATATTTGTCATGTGTTCTTTAGTCATCATCATTACTGAGGAACACGGTTTTTTGTCCCATCATGTCTCATTACAGCAGTTTAGTGCTGTCAAGTACCTAGCTTGGAAGGAAACTTGTGGTTTGGTTCACGGCTGGCTCAAACTATGTGTTCGCTGCAAAAAAGGGTGCAGTGTTAACTCTAACTCAGATTTGAATAGCAGTGAAGACATGGCAAGTTGGCTTTTAATTGGGGCTAGTATTATGCGTCCAACCACAGGCTCCCTCGTTGGCTTTCATTTGAGCTGCTAATAGGAGTTAAAAGCCAACTTGCCCTATCTTATTTTATTGCTAATTTAACCTGAATTTTTGAACATACCTTCTTCATGCACTCTAGACATACCCTCAGAGGACAGCCTGCCACATACTGAATTGCCAACACCATTTCAGTACAGCCGGACTTTTCCCTAAAGGTGAAACATTGCGAGTATAGGGCGAGGTGTAGATTCCCCGTAGTTCAGCATTGGCAGGATGGATGGACATCCATCTAGATGCTATTTTAGATCAAAAGTCATGCTTCTATATAAAGTTAATTAAAAAAGATGGCGTTGGCCATTACCAAGACCCTACTGTTAACTTTAGAGCTTCAGTGGGAACTTCCTGGCCTAGTTCCTGATGCCTAATTTTATGACCTCTGCATCAACCTCCCATGCCCATCAGCTAATCAGTCGCATTCAGCTTTCCTATTACTCACCCTTTCTTTGCATGTCTCCCTTCTCCTCCCCGCTCCTCATGCAATGTGTTCAGCAAGGGATGTCAAAAAATTATGTAACACATTTAAAAATATTTTTCAAGATCCCACGCCTCCCTTTATTACTGAAACAACCCCCAACCCCTTAAAGATTTATGCCATTTATGGACAGCCCCTGTGCATGTTTAAATCATTGACGTATTCCTGCCTTCCTCTGGCCAGCAAGAAGTAAAGGGATCCCACCACCACCAACCACCACAAAGGGATGAGAAAGCAGCAGCAATAGAAAATTAACAGAGAGAGAGAGAGCAAACTTGTGCTGATTTTAACATTTTCATCTCAATTGGAGCTTGCAGTACACGTTTCTGCCATGGTGTGATGCTGTGAGAAACTAGACGCAGTCATGGTTTCAAAAGGCATCTTCCAGCTTCAAACACAGGCTAGTCAGTGTCTTCTCTAGTGATTTCCTCCAGAGGGAAATGCTTACCTAAGGGAAGAGAATGCCTGGTTGGCTGCACTTGAAGCCTAGAACAGAGAAGACTGATTTTGCACCCTGTAGGTGGTTGCTGTCTCCTCCTCATCTCGATATTTGGCTTCAGGGAAGAAGGCTGATCAATAAGAAAGGTTGATTTAGAGTTAACCCTTTGGTAGAATTCCTACTCTTTGGCTCTCTCTTCCTCTGTGCTGTATTTCTCCATCACTTTCCTACTCTAACTATTGGCCCAATTTTGCATAGTTTCTAAAGAGCTGGTGAGCAGCCGGCACTTAGTGGAATGGCTGGATATTCCCATTTGTTCCTTAGCCTTTTGATTTAGGAGTATTTGATTCTCACCAATCTGGGTATTAATTGACCTGAGTGATAAGGTGACTATTTTCCAGACTAAACCATGTCAGTTTTGTACCTGTCACCCTATTAATGGAAGATGGGAGGGGCCAAATGCCATCATTGCCCCCCTCGTACATTCACAGGGAAATCAGCATCAGGTCAAATTACAGTCAGAGTCCTGCCAGACAATCCTGCCTTATCTTATCTATCTACATTTTTTATAGTGTGCTCATCCCCATGGTATCCGAATGCCTTAAAAGTTTTTCACTAATCCAGAGGAAGAGTTGTTTATATAGGTCTTAGTGGAAAACTCTCCCTGATCCTGAATCTGGCAATTGGCTCAAGCGACATCAACCAGGAAGACAAAGGTTAAAATGCAGTTGTACTCAGAAAAGTACAGTGTAAAGTGACCCTTTTTACTTGACAAACCTGCTCTTTGTGAGTATTAAGTCTCAATTATATTTTGCTTCTATTAATACTTTAGGGGCTAGGTTTATTTATGGGTGCATGAACTGGATCCAGTTGTACGTCCTGTGCCATCAAAAGAATTGCAATCAAGTATCAGCTTCAGACCACGTTCCTTAAATTACATCTGTGCAATGCACGCTTATTGCCTCCAGTAGATCTCATGCAGATGTAACTAGATGGAGGACTTGGTGCACAAAATCTTTGTTTTGTTCACTGTTATGGAGGTGATGTGCAAATCAGAAGGAACACAGCTTGACTTTCAGATCCCAACGTGAGTGTGTGGTAGGGGATGTAAGAAAACACTTTTTTTTTTGGTTAAATGAGCAAATTTAATATGGAAATAACCGAGACAACAGAGAAACCTTCAATAGCATTTGTATGGTTACTTGTCATACCGTAACCACAACTGAAATATCTAATCACATAAATACTCTGTGTTGCCATTGCCATCCTAATTGTCTATTTTTAATGAATCACAGCGATGTGGACTCTGCTAGTGTCCACAGGCACAAAGAATGCCAGGTATTGATTAGCCTATGAGTATTCAGTCTAAAGGTGTGTGTGTGTGTGTGTGTGTGTGTGTGTGTGTGTGTGTGTGTGCGCGCGCGCGCCATAGAGTCTGCACCATTAAGGGTACCTAAGAACTTTACTGTCCCTTACTGGTTAATATTTACTTAGTCCTTGAGATCTGGATATAGCTAGTATCTGATGCACTGAAATGGAAGGAAGCATGATTTCCCTACCTCTGCTGTTGTCTTTATTGTATCTTTGTGCATCTGTTGTGGGACACATACACCATATCTCTTGTAGGGAATGGGGTATGGGCCCTGTGCAGTTAAGCCTGTCTGCCTGACCTTCTGTTCAGGGCTAGGTCGTTCAGTAGAGCCGGCCCTGCCTTCGGGGTAGTATGGCCTAGGGGCCAGGGCCAGTAACTGCCCTGATTTCCAAGGATGGATGGTCTAGGACCTATCAATGGAAACTTCCCTGTCGTCAGGGCAGTGTGGCTTGATGGCTGGAGTCACTGGAGCAGCCCCTGCATTTGGGGCAGTGCGTCGTAGCAGCCAAAGTAAATAGCTGCCTGTATGTTTAGGGCTAGGTGGCCCAAATCAGTAAGGCCATCCCTGCCTTCGGGTGGCATTAGCTAAGGGCCAAAATCAATAGCCATACTAGGGGTTCCACTGGCCCACCTTGGTAGGGCTGCCCCTGCTTTCAAAGAAGTGTGGCCTAAGAGGGGAAAGTACATGGGGTGGGTTCTGAGTTATTACAGAGAATTGTTTCTTGGGTAACTGTCTGGTGAGACCTGCCCACATGCTCAGGGTTTAACTGATTGCCATATTTGGGGTCGGGAAGGAATTTTCCCCCAGGGCTGATTGGCCTGGGCTCTGGGGTTTTTCGCCTTCCTCTGTAGCACAGGGCATGGTTCACCTACTGATGAATTCTCTGTATCTTAAAGTCCTTAAATCATGATTTAAGGAGGTAAATAACTCAGTCATAGGTTGGTGGCCCTATTGCTGGAGTGGGTGGGTGAGGTCTTGAGGCCTGCATTTTGCAGGAGGTCAGGCTAGATGATCGTACTGGTCCCTTCTGGTCTATGAGTCTAAGGATCAGAGTCAAAAGCCAATGTAGGGGACAAAGTGGCCTGAGTCGATGGAATATCCCCTGCCTTTCAGGCAGCGTGGCCTAATGACCATTGTGGAAGGGGCCACCACCTGGTACCAGAGACGGGTGATAGCCAGGATGGATGGTACTCACGGTAGGGGGAACCCAGTCCCTCCCTGCTCTACCAGGTCCAGCGCAGGGCTGTGTCAGTGACCTGGAAGTGCTACTGCATCAGTGGGGATCTGACTAAAACATGCTGCTGCTTCATGAGCCAATAGGCAGACTTCCCTCTGGACCACTTCCTACCCTGATTCCTGAAGTCTCCACCTGGTTGTCTTTGGGGTCTCCAGCTCCATTCAGCAAGCATAGAAGCCAGTGAATCTGATTCCCGTGGGGGATCTGTGGGCTCCTCTGGCTTTCTGGCTGGAGCCTCTGCCATGGATCCTTCCTTCTCAGCCTCCTGCCTCGCGCAAGCAGCCGAGCTGTTCCCCTTTATACTGAAGCAGCATTGGAGTGGGGTGAGGGAGAGTGGCTTCTGCTGCCAGGAGTATGGGCTTAATCCCTTTGTCTCCAGTTCAGGGCAGGCACACCGCATCACAGCATCTTTTAGTTTTCAGGTACTTTGATTATTATGGGTAAAGTTATATTTGTCCATGAACAAGGTTCAATTTCTACCATGCCTGTCTGATTTGATTATACCATTATATTGTACATGTTGCTATCTCTTCCCTAGCCAATCCAGGCTGGGATATGTAGTATGCTGTAGAGAAAGCTCTTTGATCTTGCTCTCAGTTAGTCAAACCATGGCTGATTCCCTGAGATCATGATGAGATCTGACAGCAGGGATTTTTCACCCCAGAACAGTGTTTTCAAAGCCAGCAGGCCAAAGGCCATCTTTGGTCTTTTATTACTGGTGGTCCCTCTGCACAAGTCCATTGTCATGTGATTGCAACTTTATTCTGAGAGCTTCTCCTTTATCCGTGGCTTGGCAAAATGATTATTCGGTGGAGATTTGTTTGGGGGTGCAGAGATAAATGGTTCAAAAATATGTCAGCGTAATACCCTCTTGTTATAGAGTTCCCAAACAAACCTGCAGCAGCAGACTCAGCATTCTCCTTTGGAATGAAGATTTGGTTAGTTCTTCTACATTGCTTTATTTCTGGGGAAAAGTAATATATGTGTTGGTGCCAACAGCAACATTATTCCCATTCACTTTACATTTTCTTATAGTAGTACTATGGGCTTTTATTTATGTATTATGAGACCATAGCAACTTATGAACAATTCAAGTGTTTCATCTGCAAACCTTTTCCCTGTCAAAATTAACTTGTTCTGCTGATATGGTCAGAAAAATCACAAGTGAATCAGCAACGAAAGCAGAGGGGCCTATGTACCATATTTAATCCCAGTCAAACATGATCAGTGCAAAGCAAATAAACTACAGCTTCATGGGTTCTGCTGCAAGAGATCTGATATGGGAGAAAGGATGAGCGTTCGGGCCCTGATTCAGCAAGGGATATATGCATAGGCCTAGCTATGAGCGTGAGAAGTACTCTTATTCAAGTTAATGGTGTTATTTACAGGCTTAAATTTAAGCAAGTGTTTAAATGCCTTGCTTCGTTTCTAATGAGAGAGATTTCTATTTCTCCTTGGAAACTTTGCTTAGATTTCTACTGAATAAAAGAAAAGAGAGAGGGAAAGAGAGAGGGTTTTTCTTAGCCACTGAAGGAAATACTTGGGTTACTTATCTTGCTAGTCAGAGTCTGATTACTAAAGATTGTGTGATTGGTTTTGCTGTGTGCTGAAAGATTGCTTCCTCCAGGCTTGTGCTCTAATTTCCTGTCTTGTAATTAGCTCTTCCACATGGTTACCCCAATGTGCAGATCGCACAGTCATATGATGGGCTTATGCCGCTGGACATCTCGTTCATAATCACAAGGCTGTGTTTTAAATCCTGTGTTCTGGAACGGTCAGATTTTAACGGGGATTGGCAGTCAGTGGAGGAGCCTCATTGTGGACAAATGACCCCCTGTGGAATTTGCTCAGGTTCAGGCAGAGGTAGATTATCTTGGTCTGAGAGGCAACAAGCACTTCTAATTACTACAGGAGTGTTCTTAGATTTTTTAAAAATGTGGATGCATTCCTTGTGTATGGAGAACCATGGTAATTACGTAGGGCAATACACTAGATTGGGGAAAATTAATTTAGCTTTAATATATCTGGATTAAGTAGACTCCTGTTGTATTTAAGGACCAGCGTGTTGTGTTGTGTTTCTTTTATTAATCTATTGATGTCTCTCTTTTCTCTAAGTTTATGAAGGAAAAAAATCTACTGCTTATGAAATGTGTGTGAGTGACAACACTGGAAGCTGAATTCCACTCTGGTGGAATAGCCTCTGAATACATACAATGCAAGCTTCCCTGCATTAATCTGCTAGTGTGCCTCAGTCTTGTCCAGGAACAATCATCTCTACACTCATTCTCTTCTCAGCTACTCTGCTGGAGCTGCTGATCCTGAGGCTGAAGTTTGTGAGGTAGATATTGCCTCCCAGGGAGGAGCTGAGTCCCTAGCCTTGATTCACATATGCCACCAGACAGTTGCCACATGGGAATGAGAGCTGGGTGAATAATGGATTTTTCAGTTTGCTGGCTGTTCCAAAAAAACCCCCCAAACTAAACCAAAAGAAAACAAAAGTTTGGACAGAATTGAATAAAAAATTTCTGAAAATCAAATTGAAAAAGTCAATTTGGGGTTGAATGAAATGTGTTTTGTGTGAAAGCATTTTGTTTCTGGTCAGTTTTAAAGGGCTAGATTAACAGAACATCTAAAGGTGGGATTGCCACCCTATTAACTTTTAGCTCAGTGGTTAGAGCATTCCCCAGGGATGTGTCGAGTTAAATTCCCCATTGCCGAGTAGAAATTTAATGCACATCTCCTCCCTCTTAAGTGAATGGGCCATAGAATCATGCTTATACTTTTTCTCTGGTCCAGTGGCTATTCGGATATTTTATACAAAATGGAACAACTTCAACAGGATGGATTGAAAGAGCTCTGCCGCAGAATAGCCTACGGTCTAGTGTTTAGGGAGCTCACGTGAGCGTGGGGAGTGTCACAATTCACTGCACCTTTATTTCTCTTTAGTGGTCTGGAAAAAGTATCCACTCTAAACTTTTGTCTTCTGGCTGTTGCCTTCCACTGAAGACTTCTGCCCCTCTCCTTCTTGATGAGGATATTTCCAGGTTGAATAGTTCTCTGCATTATCTGAGTTATTCACAGCAAAAGACATTTTGCCTAAGCAGAACTGCTTTGCTTCTCTTCTCAGAGATGGTCCGCAGCAAAAGTTCCTCAGTTATAAGTTGCCATACAGCCCTATGTAAGCAAGCACATTTTATTAAGAGAAAAGCAATACAGAGAAAATACATTAACAACAATAAAACATCACACATACACACATGCTATTAAGTTTACCAGGGATCCCCCAGTTCCAGGATGGGCTCCCAGGTGTGCTGTCCTTCAAAACCCCACATGGAGTGTTCCTGTAGTCTCAAGTTCATAACACTTTATTGTCCAGGGCAAGAATCCAGTCTTATGGAACCTCAGTAGGCCAAAGTCCTCCCCTAATGATTGGGGCCATCTAGATTGGAGGTCTTGTCCATTTACTGGATCAGAAAGAAAGCCCTGAATCAACCTAAACTTAGTCTACTTATTCAAAAGTCCTTTCTTTGTCTATTGTTCTCTGGAGAATCTGGTTTGAGGAGGGATTTAGATTCATTAGGATCTGGGAAATCTTTCGGAGAAGGAGTGGCCTATATAAGAGTAAGGAACTCCACCTGAACCGAAACAGAACCAGACTGCTCACATACAAAATTAAAAATTGAACTAATGGCTTGGGGAGGAAGCTGACAGATATGGAGGGCACCTAATTTGAGCGAAGATGTCTAGGGATACATTTATTAATGGGAGAACTCTATAGGCTAGTAAAGAGGATAGGAAAGAAATTGGTAAAGCATAGGTAGAAGCTAGTGAGGAACAGTAAAATGAAATAAAGTCCCCTTTAAAAAGAACACACAAAGGCAAGCAACTGAATATTGACAAAATGTAAAAGAGCTTATCTACAGATGCCAGAAATCTAAGTACCAAGATGGGTGAACTGAAGTTCCTGGCACTAGTGGAGGATATTGATATAATAGGCATTACAGAAACTTGGTATAATGAGGATAATCAATGAGACACAGTAATACTAGGCTATAAAATATATAGGAATGACAGAGTAGGTTGCCCTGGTGAGGGAGAAGCATTATACATAAAATACAGCAGAGAGTCCAATAAAGTAAAAATCTTACATAGAACAAATTGTATAATAGAATCTCAATGGATAGAAATTTCAGGCTTGAATAAAAGAAGTATAGAAGTATGAATATATATAATGTGTGGGTTCCAGGGCTAACTGTGCCAAAAATCAGTCATTTCTGGTGTTTAGAAATGTTATCTATGCATCACACCCTGGTTGGTATCACGTGCGTATTTTAAAAGTGTATTTCCTCGGCCATTATCCAAATCTTTTATGAAGCTATTGAATGGAACCAGATGAAGGACAGATCCTAGTGGGACCAGGGCCATCCCTGGGGGAAGGTGGGGAGCGAACAGGGCAATTGCCCCGGGCCCCGCGGTTACGTGGGGCCCGCGCTGTCCCGCTCCCAGTGGGGCAGTGCGGGGCCCGTGCGCGCCACAGCCCCTGCACCACGGCCGCTCTTCCTCCTATTCCCCACTGCCTTCATCAGCGAGCTGAAGGCAGCGGGGCATGGCGGGCCAGGAGCACTATGCCCGGCCCCTGGGCCAGCCCCCCCCCGCCCCTAGGGTAGAGCAGGCAAGCCCAGGGGTGAAGCACATGGGTGGGGCCTGGCCTCTGGGCCGGCCTGCCCCACATGGCCACATGCGGCCGGCTCCCCGCCTCCAGTCTTGGCTTCCCGGCCCGGGGCTGGGGCCAGAGCTTGATTGTGAGCCACTGATGACTACTTGTTGAGTAGGCTTTTCCAACCCTGTTCTGCACCTACTTTACAGTAGATTCTTCTAGGCTAAATATAATGGTTCTTAATTAGCTGATACCACTCAAGAAAGAGATCTTAAAGTCAGCGTGGATAGTTACCTGAAAACTTCAGTTCAATGCACAGCAGTGGTCAAAAAGACTAACAGAATGTTATGAACTCTTGGGAAAGGGATAGAAAAGAAGAGAGAAATATCCTAAGGCCAGTATATAAATCCATGGTGCACCCACTCCTTGAATACTATGTCCTTTTCTGGTTCCCCATGCCCAAAAGGATAAAATGGAACCGGAAAAACTCAGAGAAGGACAACAACGATGATGAGGGGATAGAATAGCTTCCATATGAAGAGAAACTAAAAAGATTAAGGCCATTCATCTTGGAAAAAATTCAATTAAAGGGGGGATATGATAAAGACCTATACAATCATGAATGGTGTGAAAAAACATGACCTCAGAGAAAATATTGAAAAAATTGGGTTTGTTTAGTTTGAGAAGAGAAGACTTGGGGGGGGAGTGGGGAGGAAGAGAGGGGGGGTTTATCATGATGATAGACTTCAAGTACATAAAAAGCTGTAATAAAGAGGAGGGTGATAAATTGTTCTCCTTAGACACCCAGGACGGGAGAAATCATGGGTTTAAATTGTAGCAAGGAAGATTTAGGTTAGATGTTAGAAAAAAAAATCCTAACTATAAGGGTAGCTAAGCTAACTGGAACAAATTATCTAAGGAGATTTTGGAATCTGAATCATTGGAGGTTTTTAACAACAGATTAGACAAACACGTGTCAGGCATAGTCTAGATTATATTGAGCCTTGCCACAATGCCGGGGACTGGGCTAGAAACTGCCATCTGTCACAGATGATTCAAATCTTTGCACAGAGAGATGTCTCCATATTTTCCAGGTGAGTGCCCTAACTTAGCTAAAAGTTATGAGGGGGCAGTACCAACTCCTCTGGGCTGTTTTGTGCACATAGGCCAAATGTTCATATCTAAACTGTGAATAGTTTTGGTTTGACTAAAACTACATTTTTCCGCGAAAGAACTATTTGTCTGAAAAATTTTGTCCATCTTTAGTGGTAAAACTTTTCATTTACTGAACTTGGGCCAGATTATTCTTTAAGTGATAGATCCTTATGGTGTGTAAATTGGTGGAGTGCCATTGACTTCAGTGGAGATAGAACCATATTTCAGCTTCTGGGCATGTGACTGACTGACACACTCTCTCTCTCTCTCTCTCTCTCTCTCTCTCACACACACACACACACACACACACACACACACACACACACACGTAAGACCAAGCAGACTTTTATTTAGAGCAGACTTTAATCCAGGGGTCGGGAACCTATGGCTCGCGAGCCAGATGTGGCTCTTTTGATGGCTGCATCTGGCTCGCTGCCAAATCTACCGGGGCAGCGGGGTGGCCGCGGCTGGGGCAGGCTCCCGGTCTCCCACCCGCCGGCCGCCTCAACTTCCCCGCCCGAAGCCGACCCCGCCCCGCCCCCGTTCGGGTCCCCGCCGGTGCTCCCTCCCAGCTGCGCAGACTCCTGCTGCGGCCGGGCTGGGGAGATTCAAATCTCCCGCCCTGAGCATGCTCAGACAGAGCGTGCTCAGGGCGGGAGCGGCCTGGCAGAGAAGCAGCTCTGCCGGCTGTCCCTGCAGCTCCCAGCCTCCGGCCAGGTAAGGGGGCTGGGAAGGGGCTGGGGCTGGCGGGGCCGGGGCCGGCGGGGGTGGCGGGGCCAGAGCTGGGGCTGGCGGGGCCGGAGCTGGGGCTGGCGGGACTGGGGCCAGAGCTGGGGCTGGGGCCGGCGGGGCCGGAGCTGGGGCTGGCGGGGCTGGGGCTGGCGGGGCTGGCGGGGCCGGAGCTGGGGCTGGGGCCGGCGGGGCTGGCGGGGCCGGAGCTGGGGCCGGCGGGGCCGGGGCCGGGCTAATCCATGGCCCTGGCCTCCCAGCACGGGACTGGGATCGGCCTCCGGGGCTGGGGTGAGCTCCCCCCCACTTGCGGCTACCCAGGGCCGCGGTAGGGTCCGGCGGCCTTGGCTGGCTTTCTTTCTTTCTTTGCTTTCTTCCTTTCTCTTCCTTCTCTTCTTTCCTTCCCCTTTCTTCTTTTCTTTTCTTCCTTCTTTTGCTCCCTTCCTTCTTTCTCTCCCTTCCTTTTTTTCCTTCTTTCTCTCCTTTGCCTGCCTTCTTTTTTCTTTCTTCCTC
>ML685756.1:4985147-5169225 GCA_007922175.1 Pelusios castaneus | reverse complement strand
GCTGTTCCCAACACTCAAAGCGCCTGCCGAAGTGGGATTTTCCCCCACGAAAGCTCATGCGATAAATAAATCTGTTCGTCTTTAAAAGTGCCACAGGACTCTGTTGTCTTTCTACAGGTTATGAGGAAAATGAGAACAAGTAGTAGTTAATCCGCTGGCATAAGACTCAGAAGACTTGAATTCTAGTGCTGTTCTGCCATAAGCTTCTTGTGTGATCTTTGGTAAGTTGTTCAGTCTCTCTGTTCCTCAGTTTGCAACCTGTAAAATGGGGATAATAATATTTCCCTTCCTCACTGCAGTGTTGGGGGTATAAATGGTACAAATACACTAATGTCTCAGATACACTCAGCAGACATGAAGTAGAGGGGGCCTTATAAGCACATAGATTAGAAATATCCCATGAATACCAACGTTGGTGCCTAAATACCAGTGTCATAGGAATGTTCGATTATTACTGTGTAATTTTGTGTCCAGAAGCCCTAATCAGTATTGATGCCACACTGAACCAGGCATAGTAGCAGGCTTAGTCAGTGCTTTGACTGGATGGAGGTGTGGGGGTATAAGGAGGAATGATCAGATGTTGGGCTAAATAGGTAAATTCTGAAGTGTCTGGGTGTTGTCTAGGGGTAGCTGGATGCTGTCATGTGTTGATTGGGGTAGGTAGGCAGCTGGATCTCAGGATAAGGGTGCTGGGAGCTGGTGGCTGGGATCTTCCTGATCGGTGGGGACCTGGGGTCTTCCATGTATTCTGTACACTGTCAGGAAATGTCACGTAGGGTAACTTCATGAGACTGATGATAATATCTGGCAGCCCTTGATCAGGCAAACCTTCTCTTGGAAAATCCTGTCGATTTTGACCCATTGGGTTCAGATATTCCTTGGGGATGAGTTTTGATTCAGATGTTTCTAGTGCATATTAATCTCCTTCCTTTGTCAGTGTTTGCCACTGCTAATAGCCAATGAGTCATGGACACGAATGCTCCTGCCAATGAGAGTTCAGCACATCTCAAGCAATTTGCATCTCTCAGCAAGAAGGAGCTCTCTCTCTCTTCCCCACTGAGGCTTGTCATTTAGTAGGAGATAAGGAATAAAGGAAAGTAATAAATTAGCTAATTTGCAGTGTTTTCTTAACTAAAATATGCTATTTAATTTCCTCCATGTACAATAGGATACACTGTGAAAATAATTACATAGGTTCTGAACTTGCCATCTCTAATCAGTTAAATCCATGGCCCATTAGCCTGAGTAAGAAATGCAGAATTGGGTCCATAGTTTCTTTTATATTCTTCTAGCAAGTGAAATCTATGTGTGAGCAGAGCGTAGTTTCATTCCTTTATTACCTATGAATCATGTGATACTTACTCCATTTGGTGATCCTGTAGTAAATCTATATCTTTGAGCTATTGTTATCAGGAAAAAGAACAAACACATCAAGTCAAATAACAAAAGATTTAGCCTTTGCTCAAGTCCATTTCAGTTTGCCTTCTTTCTTTGAAAAGAGGCCGTAGTGTGCATTTGTTAAGGATGAGATTTTGCTCAGGTTGAATAGTACTGTATTTCACTGGTGTCAGATAACAGATTGTTGCTACTTCATATGTGTATGTGGCGCATAATTTGACCCTAGAGAGCCCCTAGTGCACAATGGATGCGAAAGTGCTTGTTCAGTAGGAGCTCTGGGTACTCTAGACAATGTGCTGAAATAATAGTTTCCAAAAGTGCTCTGGATATTCTGAAAATGTGCAGAAAGAGACGTGAGCGTCTAATAAGCTATTGCAACTCTACTCACAGAACAGTCTTCTAGAAAATGCCACATCATCATCTTTTGATGGAATTTCCCTTTTGCAGTATTTCAGGTGATCCTGGTAGGCAGAAACTTTCCTCTTTCAAAAAACGAGTCCATTACCAAAAGATTTCTCTAATACATTTCTGATTGTAGGCTTGAAAGTTGAGGATCTGAGACATTTTCTACCATTATGGTTTCATGTGGGGGCAAAATTTTGATCCTGGAACATCCTCTGAAGGGAATAGGAATTTGAACAGATATAATAAAAAGCAACACCATTTTTTAACATTCAGATGGATTTATTAGGGGCAGGGGAAGCATTCAAAATATGCATTTAGTTGGAATTTCTGAAGGGCTTTGTGCTAAAAATCTCATTTTTTTCCCCCAAAATGACTGCCAGAAGCATTGAGTATAGTGAATTCTTCTGAACTGGTAAAACTAAAACAATAAGACTGTTACCTCTTAAGAAAATCAAAGGAGGATAGTTAGTAAGGACAGTTTAATTACCTGAGCTCCACTGAATGCAGGAAAGGTGAACTAGACATCTGTTGGATCAGATCAGAAGAGCAAATTCTATGTGAGGATGTCCCAGTAAAAACGTACGGAGATTTTACAGACTGAAATAAAAGACTGTTGTTCCCAGTTAAATTGAAGATTTCACACACACTTCCATTGACTTCAATGGGCGCAGAATCAATTTCATGATGATCATACTTACTTTTTTGGAATTGCAACAGCAGCACATACTTTTCTGGCCCAGTGCATTATCAAAGCTGCAGAACAGATGGAGCCTGGCTGGCTCAGAAAGTTATGAGATTTAAGTCCATGTTAAAAGAAAATCTGATAATGCCTTAATATTTTGGTTGACTCTAGGAACTTATAGAAATATGTGTTGCAATAATTCTTCTGAACCTCCTGTTCATAGCTTATTCTCTTTGTTAATGTTTTTATAACTACATGAGACTCATTAAATCAGACCCAACTGTTTCTTTTTGGAAGAGCAGTCAGAGACGCATTTACAAAGAGCCTAAACTGTGGTATTTTTGGAATCAGTAGAACTTGCTAGTAGATCTGTGTCCAGGGGTTGAGACACTGGTGGCCTGATTCAAAGTCCATTGAACTCACTGGAAGGATTCTAGTTAAATTTGAAGGGCTTTGGAAAAGGTCCCCACTGGGGATCCTTGCTAGATAGAATGGGTCTTTAATCCTAATTGTATTTAGAGCATGTATGTGGTCTTCTAAATGTAGGCTGTATTGCTGTACGAAGTAATTTTAAATATCTACAATATCATCTCTTTTATTATGATATATAGATGATATATTCCTATGGCATTCTCAGTTTTGATATGTTGGGTACCCTTATCATCAAGTACCTCCCAAAAGCCATCTGCCAAAGAATTCCCCTCCAAGGAACTTAATGTTTGTGCATATTTAGAAATGTGGCTTCCTTTTATGGATCTGTGGGAGTGAATCAATACCATATGCACTAAGGGCCTGAGCCTGGGTGGTAAAACTCCCATTAACCTCAGTGGATGCTGAACTGGGTCCTCAGATTGTTGATTAGCACGATAAAAGGTGTCGATCCTTACACCAAAGTGTATCAGCTGAGGATGGGGCCATAGTATGTATGCTCAGAAAACACAGGTTATAAGCAGTATTATTTTATCCCCCACTTATTTTGCATTATGTTTGGATGGCTGAAAAAACAATAAACATCCCATAGGGACTGCACATGTATCTCCCAGCATTTTATTCTGGAATTTACATAGAATCTGTTTTCTGCTTTCATACATTTGGGGATTCCCTTCTCCCCCATTCTAAAGCTTACTTCCTGCATGTGTATGAATGTGAAGTGGGAAACTTACACATACTCTGTCCTTTCCAATTTCAACTCCCACCCCTCCACTTATCTTGTGTCTGAGATAATAGTGAGTGCAAGTCATCTGTGCCTCTGACTCCCATCTTCAGTGGAATCATGCTCAGGGGTGAACTGGGCATATTGTGTTTCTTTTGAGGGACCAACAGCAATCCATTGCTCTTCTCCTGGTCACCGCCTTCAGCCAAAGCTAATGACAGTGTTTGCATGGTCAGCACATTCTTTCGGAAGAAAGAAAGAAGCTGCCCCACGAACACAGGCATATTGCAAGGGATATTTTCAGCAGGGTGCAGCTGTAATCAACATAGCTCATCTTGGCCATTTTAATCCCCTGCTGTCTAGTTTCGAGCTGCTTGTTATGCAGGCAGCATTCACTCAACATAATGGTTGCTACCTGCCAATGTGCTTTGAGGGATATTGTTAGCATTAAATTTGCCATTTACATTTTCATGTTTGACATAATTGAGGAATGAATGCTCTTATGAAAATTAAACTTGTGGTCCTCCTGGACTACTGTAACCCTGTTAAAATGTAATGCGATTCTTGATGCGTCTTCTTTAGGTTTTATTAAATAGAATATCCGTATGACTAATTCCCCTGGCCTAAATGTAGGCTGGAAAGGAGCATTATTGATAGGGCTGAGCACAAATGGCCCTCTATACTCAGCCTCTAATGGTCTAATAATGCATTATACTTGAATCAGAAATACTTGGAGTTGTAGTGCTTATTGCCATTATTGAAAACACCTGGATGCTCCATTCATCAAGGTTATATCAAAATGGGCCCATTTGTTTATTAGTCTGTCAGTAAACATCTTTATTTAGTTTTGTGTTCTATCGCTTTGGGTTTCATTGGAGTGAGGACGGGACCACAGAGTGCATCTTTTTGTGGTTTCGCATTATTAGTTTTCTCTGAAAAAGAAAGATAATGAGAAATTTGGACAGCTTCATAAAGAGCCCATTATTCTCAGGCATTATGTTTCCATTTTTTTTGCAAGTTATGGCAGAATAAAAACAAACACATTAGCTATATAATCAGAATGGGCTGTATAGCAGAACAGTAGCAGACTGACTAGTCTGAGACTGAAATTTAAAATGCTAATCTTTGGCCAAGTCTATACTGATGGCAGGAAATTCACCGCCGTCAGTTTGATCTCTCTGGTTCGATTGAGTGGTCAGAGAAGACCTGCTCAATTGATCTGGAGTTCGATTCAGTAACTCCACCTCCATAAGAAGAGTAGCACTGAGTCAAAGGGACAGCATTTCCCTTCGACTCAGCACAGGAGAGCCATGGAAGTAAGTGGGCATTAGAAAATTGAAGGGAGATAACGCAAGTTATTTTATATAGTTTTCCTGTCTCCCTTCAACTGCCACTGAAAATGGAGGCAAGTATAGACCAGGCCATAGTAATGCAGACTTCAGTGCATTCAGTTCCCATTGCTACAGGTTTTACAACAGCGTGATCCTAGAAGAGACTCCCCCGCCCCCAACTCCCAACACTCTTTCAGCTTGTACCAGTATTTTCTGTTCTACATGCTCACATGAAAAGAAGGATCTGAGGAAGATTGGCCTTCTGGTTAAATCAGAATACTGGGACCCAGCCCTAGGCTACATTATAAATTTATGTCAATATATACGCAGTTTTACCAATCTAACCCCTGGTGTAGAAAGCACTAAGTCTGTGGAAGGGCTTTCCTCATCTGTGTAGCTGCTGCCTCTTGGGGAGGAGAGGTACTTACACTTATAGTAAAAAGAGCTCCTGTTGGCGTAGGTAGCATCTTCGCTAAGCACTATAGCAGCATAGCGACCTTGGTGCTGCAACAGTGCTTTAAGTGTGGAAAAGGCTTAAGGAACTCTCGTTTCAGATCCCAACTTTGTCACAGACTTCCTGTATGCAGTTGGGCAAGTCATTTAGCCTCTCTATGTCACAGTTTCCTCATCTGTAAAAGGATCAAATAGTTAAAATATGTAAAATGCTTTGAATATGAAAAAAGCTATTTATTAGGATCAAGATAATTCTGGTTTGCCAATTAAACTGAACATAGCTGACTGAATATTTTTGGCTAATACCTTTTACCAGTTGGTTGAATTGAAATCAGGTTTGTTTGTTTGTTTTGGAAAATTTCAATTTCAGTGAAATGTTTAGATTTTTCAGTGGAAAAATTCGAAAAGCAGGTTTTTGAATGGACATTTCAAAATGTTGTCAATGTTAATATTTTGAAACAAAATGTTGAATCTCAAACTGAAAATGTTATTTTTTTTGTGTTGACATATTCAAATCAAAGTTCTTCAGAACTTTTCATTCTGTAAATTTTTTTTCATTATTTTCACTTTTCTTGCTGTTTTGGGGTGAAAACAAGTGTCAAAATACTGTAATGCCCTGTAATATTGAAATTTAATTTTCCAAACATCTCTAAAATGAATACAACTGATAAAACAATGTGGATCATGTTTCAAAAATTAAAATAAAAAAAAAAGAATTTGCACTATGATTTACAGTGGAAAGCATGAACTAGATGTGATTTCCACTGAAAAGTCCTGATTTTGTGCCCCCTCCACCAGAGTCACTTTTTTGTTTCAAATGTAATGTTGATGAGGGCAGGAAAATGGGAGAGAGCATTTGCACAAAAATTCATAAAATGTTCCTGTTTTTCAGCCAACTGTAACAGATGTTCCGACACTGGGTGGAAATCCCAATTAATGTGAAGGCAAATAACCTGGTTGGTGCTCAGCAAGGGTCCTGCTGCAGGGCTGTTCCTATTGTCATACCCTTACTAGTGTTTGTGTACCACTGCCTTGTTGAATGAAATGTCAGACCTGCTCCAAAGTTTTTAATCACAACTTCCTCTAGTGGTGCCCTACCAATATGATGACATTTTTAGCTATCTCAGGCTATGTCTACACTTGTTAATTTAAGTGGACTTAGCATGTTCACACTAAAATTTGAAGTTGACTTAGAGGGGGCCCTACAAAATCAACCTACAGCGTCCACACTGGACGTCTAGGTCGACTTATAGGGGCTAGGTGGACCTGGGACAGGTCCACAGTGGCAGGGGGGGCACCCCTTGCCAAGTGCCAGGGGGCTCAGCCTTTGCCCCATTGTATCTTGGTACAAAGGGGCAAAAGGGGACAGGGACCCTGGCAGGGCATAGGAGCTGGGTGGGCAGTGCTCTGCCCTGTCCTGTGGGGGGCATGCCAGGCTCTGGCTGTGCCAGCCACCCTGGCAGGGAGGGCAGTGGGGAAGCCCTAAAGCCCCCAAAATCGACTTAAAGTCGATTTAGGGCTACTCCACGTCCACACTGGCTAAGTCGACTTTCTAAAGTCGATTTAGCCAGCAAAGTTGACTTAAAACGAGGTTTTATAAAGTCAACTTAATTTTTCCTTAAGTCAACTTAAGCAGCTGCTTAAGTCGACTTAAGGAAGGTGTAGTGTGGACGCAGATTAAATTAAGCCACTTAATTTGTAAGTGTAGACGCACCCTCAGTGAGGAAGCCATTGACTGGATAGGCTTAGAGATAAGCCACCATTTCAGAACAGAGATGAGGCCTATTGATGGGATAGGGGAAGCTCGGGGATCCCTGCCTTGCTTATTCCCATGGTATGCCTTTTCTGTGGATAAATAGAATTTTGGTTTCCAGAGCTGTCAGTTTAGGACATTTAATCAGCATTAAGTGTTCTTTAAAAATAAAATCAAAAGGTCAACTCAGCAGGCTTTTATTCTTGAACATTATGAGCTGGCTGTAGCATTCACATCCACATACAAGCTGATTTCTACTGAGGGGCAACAGGTATACAACTCCTAGGTGTAACATGCATGTATCTTTTCTTGGTGAGTCACAAAGATAGCAGAATCTTAAAGATGAACTTTTAGTAATTGGGAAAGAGTTGAAAGGAAAAAGTAGTTACAGATCTTAAAATATTAATATGAAAATAGTCTTTTCCATTTAGGGAACATCTAACAAAAATGTTATTGTGCCAACCACTTTATTATAGGTAAAGCTGGGCAATTAATTTAAACCAAAACATCCACAGATGGCCACTGATTATATGTTTCTCATTTGCTAGATCAGTAGTTTTCAAACTTTTTTTCTTGGGACCTAGTTGAAAAACAATAATTTATGCCCACGAGCCAGCAATGACATCTGTCAGCAAAGCATTTCAGTCTTTTGGCAGTGGCACCAGGGGGCTCCGTGATCCAGTACTTGAGGGTCTGTGACTCAGTACCGAGTCCTGACCTGCAGTTTGAAAACACTGTGCTAGATGGTTAATGTGAGGCATTTGCGATGAGATTTGCAAGCATGTTGAGTGCTCACACTTGCAACTGAAGTTGATTGGAGCTGTGCAGAAAGTGCTATAAAAATTATACGTGTTCTGAAAAATCAAGTCATGTGTTACAGGCTAAGCACCCTAAATCAGGGGATACTTTTTATCCTTAGTCTCTCCATGCATTATTTTCTAATTTGAAAAATGAGCAGTGATGTTGCTGGCGCTGGGCACATGGGGCACGGGCCGCAAGTCCCAGCACCAGTGCACTGAGTACCACCAGGGCCTGCCGCCAGATGTGGTGTGATCTAGGCCTGACCCCAGTCAGGGACCCAGGGCCCGGCCGGGGTAGCCAGCGGCGGGATCTGGCCCTGACTCCAGCCGGGGACCTGGGGCGTGCCCAAGGTTGGCAGCAGCCTAGGATTGGGCCCAGTGGCCAGTTTGGGCCCAGGCCAGGATGGGCGTGGCAGGGGCGGGGCACGGGCCCATGGGCCTGGGCCCCAAACCTATTTTCAGGGCAGTGACACCCCTGAAAATGAGGTCAATAATAATAGCAAGTTCCATTTTACAGGGACCAAATATTTATTGTGTCATCAAAATAGAAATTTTGAAAATATTCTGTGCAGAAAACCTCATTAAGCTAAAAACTCAAAATGTTATTTGCAAACAAAATGTTCTTCAATTTAATTAAAATATGTTTTTATTATTTTTACATTATTTCATGATATATTAGTAGTAGTATGTAGGATGACAGGTCATATATTAAGACACATCAAATTATGGCATAAGGTTATAGGCAAAATACACTACTACATTTTTTTGTTTTTTAAAACCATTCAGGCAGCTGCTACTTAGTTCGGATTGAGATATATTGTCTTATTTTCTAGATTAAAGAGTCCCTAAAGTGTGTTGTAATGAAATAATTTGGCACTTCCAACAAGAAAATAAGATAAACACTAGCTGAACTAATTAGAGGAGCACCTTCTTCAATATTCTTGTGTTAGTCTGGAATAATTTTTTAAATATAGAAGAAAAAATATTTTAATTTAATTTTAATCATGCCCATCATGATTTTAAAAATAGATTAATATAAACAATTATTATGTTATTTTGACCATTATATAGTAATAGTAGAAAATGACATATCATGTCAAAATTTTGTTTGAAACAATATTTCCAAATTTTTCTGAAATGAAATTTTTGGAAATGAAAAATATTTCATTTTGAAATGTTTGGGAGAAATATCATCGAAATTGGTATGAGTCCCTCACAAATTTCAGTGGAATCAAAACAGCATTGTCAGACAAACTATTTTGAGGAAAATCCTCCAAACAGCCCTAATAATGGTATCACCTGGTCTCAGAAGGGTGTCATCACTGTTAAGCACTGAGATACAATGCTAAGAGCATCATAGAAACATCCATGAAGAAACTGATCATTTTGTATTCACTGTAGGGTTTGGGTGGTGTGCATTAACTAACATGCTGGGTAACACACTACATGAGGAAGTTAAAAGAAATATTGACTCACAGCACTCTGACTGAGGGCAGTGGTCCGGTGGAAAAAATAGTGTGCGATCATGTCATTAAAGCCTGTATCAAAATGCATATGTGCAAGGAGGGCAACTTAAAGGTGCACAGACAATTTAAATTTAGGCATTTACTAAATTTGAAGCACTTGACTTTGTGACCTTAGTTTTCTTTCAATGTACTTTATTGGGCTCTAATAATAGATATACAGCATGGAAGCTGGTGAAATCTTCATTCTGTTTAAAAAAAACCAAAAAAACTGAAACAACAGTAACCAAAAAACCCCCCACCCAAAACCAAACCAAACCAAACCAAACCGAAAAAGGCTGCATGCACTGTGTGTAGAATCAGAAATAACCCCCTACATGTTGTTTGGCTTTATTACCAAAGTAATTCAGTTTAAGCATAAACTCCAGTTTGTCTTCTTCCTAGGCTCAGCTGCCTGGCCAGAGCCGAGGTTCTTACAACAGGACCTGACTGTTTCAGACCCTAGGTTTCTCTCTAGAGAAGGGTAGCTCCCGCCTCTTTTATATTTTGTGTGATCCTTTACAAACCACACATGCCTCAGCGAGCCTGTAGGAAGAATTATCTGCAGCTCCCTGCAAGGTGCACTAGCAGGAGGATCCAACCACTATTTTTCAAGAAGCTTTTTTTCTGAAGACGGGCCAATGGGAAAGCTTGTTAGTTACAAGTTCCCAGAGGGGTAGCCATATTAGTCTGAGTAAAGCGAAAACAACGAGAGTCCTACTGCCCCTGCCAACCCCGCTGCAGTCTTGGCTGGGGTGCCTGGCCCCAGTGTGGGCCCCGCCGCCCCCCTATGTTCCCCCTGCTGGGGAGACTGGCCATGCCACAACCCCCACCGACCCCCTGCCGGGCTGTCTGGCCTGACAGCGGCCCCCACCACCCTGCAGCCAGCCCTTCCCAGCCCCACCTTGGCCCCTGCCATCTGTGAGGTCCACCAGCCCTGCTGTGGTCCCCCGCCATAGGCAGTCTTACCAGGTGGGAGCTGCAGCAGCCAGGCACACAGCGGGGCCCCTTCCCCTGCAGGGCCATGGGCAGCTGCCTGCACTGCCCATTCGCTAAGACCTCCTATGGTTTTAGTTACTTAACCTTCCTTTGTCTATTTCCCCATTTTGAAAAAGCACATTATAATCTCTCACACTGTAAATGCTGAGTATGTTACTTACTAGCAATTAAACTGACATAGTTGATTAATATTTGCAAAATGAATATCCTCAGATGAAGGGTGTTGGAGAAGTGTGAAGTTATTCTTCTTATTTGGAAAGAAGTGAAAAAGACACATTTTTTTTGTACAAAAGAAATTGCTTATAGTTATGAAAGTATTATAAGGCCAAACAATATTTTTCCAGAAGAAAGTAAAATGTTTAGATTTTACTGCCAGTAACACTAGGTGGTGCTAATATACAGATGATACACCGGTGGAGATTGGGTGCATGCCCTGATCTGTGCCAGAACCAAACATATTGTACATAGCGGTTCAAAGTAAAAACTGTGTGGAACTATCTGAAGGCTAATGTTCCGTTCATTGGTAGAGGAATGGTGGTTGTGAGGAAGGCAATATGGAAACATTAGCTAAGTTCTTATAGTGAAACCAATATTGCATTATTTGATCAAATCAAACCTGGGTAAATGGGAGTTTTCAAATTGCTTTCACCTGACTTATCTCAGTGGACAAGACTAAAAAGCATCTGATTTGCAAAGGCAATTGCAGTGAATACAATTAAAATTGATTGAGTGCGAACCTTTTAATTGTATAACATTTTGATTGATGACATCAATAAACAAATCCAATTAGGGATAATGGGAACATGTTTGGGGGAATTTAGAACCCACTCAGTCATTGTGGGTTCAGAATGTCTAGACAGAACCAAACCTTTTGAGATTTGAAGTCCATTGCTCATACTGCCCCTTTAAGGTAATGTATCAAAGGCGAGGCAACTTATACAATGCTTTACTTTTCCCAACCTATCCATTATCCACTTGTGGACTGAAAAAATAGCATTGTGGGGAAAGGAACTTCAGCAGAACCAGAGAGAGGTCTTAGAGCTGCCTAAATTTTTTTTTTAGCTTGTGCCTCCTCCCTTGATGTAGGGAACATGCTGGGGGCGAAAGGGCATGATTGAATGAGAGGAGTGTGCTTGTGAGGTCAGGGCTATAGCACTCAATATCCTGACAAATCCTTTGCCAGCAGAATAGCTCACAGGGAGCCATTTTAATTGGCACAAATTAGAGCGGCCCTGAGACTGTTCTAATTTGTGCTGGACTAATCAAACCTCAAATGCCAGGAGATCACTGAATAACCGGGTGACAAGTGAAGTCTCTATGCCAAGCTTTGTATGAAATCCAGACTGATACTGGTCAAGGAAGTTAGAAGGATCATGAAACTCTGAGAGTTGTCTTGGAGCTGCATTTTGCATGCACTTCACTGAATCAGGAAGATTAGATACTGGTCAATAAGTGGCTCTATTGTCACCAACAAGGATTGACTTTTTAAGCCGAGAATGAGCATGTGCCTCTTTTAAAGCAATTGATAGCTTTATCTCCTCATGGATGGACAGCACTGACAGCCTTCACTGGCTAAGGAACTTGTGTTTCTCCACTGGTCTTCACCAGTTTGGAGGGACTAAGATCAAGAGTACAAGTTGCCGTACCAAGTTCTTCCAATGCATCCAGAGCCCCCATTCTAAGGTAAGCAATGCTGACAAACTCAGAAAATTTCATATTTATTTCCTCCAAATATTGCCCTGCCTCCACAGAAACAAACCATTCAGTGCAGATCCACTCAGTTTTATCTGCAAAGTAAATCTGAAATTACCTCACAATGGGGAGGACGTGCCTCACAGCGAACAAATGGAGAAAGTGTGGCTGAGGAACGTATCTGCTGATTGAGACTTCACGGATGCTCTTGTGGCCTCAAGAATTCAGAAGGTCTTTATGGTGCAGTTAGTCAACTGCACCATGAGGTTTCCATCACTGGTGATGTAGCAGTCTGCTTCCTGACCTCCTCTTCTTTAGGTCATCCATAAATTTTAGTGACCTGTGAGGACAGAAATGCAGAGAAGTGTAGCAAATTGATAGCTGAGGACAAAAGATCAGTAAAAAGTCCTACTAAACCAGCAATAAAGTGACCAGTCAGCAATTTCATATTCTTTCTCAGAGCCTTCTGGAAACATTTCAGTTACACTAAACTTTGATGACTGACAATCAAGCCAGATTCTCCTCAAAATGAGAGGCAAGTAAAACGTCAGAAAATGCAATGATTGATATAACAGTCAGCTGTCCAGTTTCTGTTTCATGCATCCTACTTAGAGCATGGCTATCTGAGAATATTTGCACCTAGGATAGCCTTGTGAAATCCTAAACTGACTCATCATCCACATGGATGTTAGTCACAAAGCACTATCAGCTTCAATATCTGGTTATTTCTCCTGCAGGAAGTCAACTGAGAGCATGTGCAGTGTTTCTATAATTGTTCAGAGTCTTAAATAATTATAGACCATTCCTTACACAGATATTTAACTTCTGAAATTTTTCTTTTGTTGTGCATGTGTAACCTTCAGGTAGGCTAGAATTTGTTCAATTGCCCCTCTCCAGTGCCTAACAGAAATAAACCCCAACTCCTATAGAGAAGCAGTAGGAGCCCCAGGATTCAGTCTTTTAAAGGACTCACAGCAAAGATTGCTCAAAGTTACTCGACACATTAAAATACTACTTAAGAACAAACACAATGAACTTTATTAACTACTAACTTAATAAATCTTATAAGAAAAAAAATGAATTTAAACAGAATAGTCCCCATAGAAATACTGTGAGAAAGATACCCAAGAGTCCCAAAGTTTAGGTGGAGTTCACCTGAATCTCAGTTACAGTCTCTGTTCAAGTCCAAAGGGTTGAGTTGAAAGAAACAGTTCCTTTTTCTTCCTTGGTTGCAGGAATCTTTAGTAGAAATCCATGCAGGCTTTTCTTTCTCCTCTGCAACCAGCACCATCCAGTCATCTTACTGGTTAACCAGCCCTCATTCACATATACATGTGCACAAACTCTGCTACAAAATGCTCTGGAGTGGGGAGAAAACATCTAGCTATCCACTCCTCGCTCAGCTTTTTCCAGTCACACACTGAGCACATGGGTCTTCTCATTGCAAGTCTTGTCTTGTCTGGTATCTGCTGTTCTCATGGCATCTGCCTGCACAAGCAGCAGCAACCTTGTGGAGCATGCTCACAGCTACCACACCCAATTTCCAGAAATTTCTGGCTCTGGGCAGCTAAAACTGCCCGGAAACAGTAACTCAGACTCAAGACATCCTTTAAAGAGACATTCTCACTTAGGCACATAGATTACACATGCATGGAAATCTTAAATCTGGGTACAAAATTAGCACTTTTAATAGCTTTCTGCTAAGGTGGATTGGGAGCTGTTCTAGTCCAATCCCATTGAACCACTGGAAATTTCAAAAGGAAGCTCTCTGGATTAGAAAAGCTGACAGTCAAAACCAGATCAAGATTGTGTGCACATGCACCTTGTTACATTGTACGCTTAGCAATTACTGTAAATTAATCCTAGGACATGTCTACGCTTCAAGCTGAATGTAATCCCAGTTTAAGAAGACATACTTGTGTTAGTTCTCATTGAGCTAGCATGCTAAAAATAGACTGTACCCACAGCAGTGTACAATCCCATGTATGTACCTAAGGTCTCATGGGCACTGCACGTGGGGTGACTGCTACTTTGTGCTGCCATGGAGACACTCTACTTTTAATGCGCTAGGTTGAGGTGTATGTCTTCTCAAGCTATGAATCACCCAGCTCCAAGTTGTAGACATACCCCTAATGGTGGCAGGGCGATCCTTTGTGGGGAGCCAGCCCTGGCCCTGGCCCTGGCCCTGGCCCTGGCCCTGGCCCTGGCCCTGGCCCTGGCCCTGGCCCTGGCCCTGGCCCCAGCTCCGGCCCCGGCCCTGGCCAGGAACCCAATTCTGCCGGCCGCGGACCAGGTGGCAGGAGCAGGGGATAGGTGGGCTGGCCCAGCGCTGGGCTCCGTACTCTGGCTCCACCCTTGGGTCGGTTGGTCCGCCCGGGGGTGGGGTGGGCCAGCCCAGAGGCTGGGCTCTGCCCTCCCACCCTGCCCCTTGCTTGCGGCGGGAGCGGGCTGCACAGTAGTGGGAGGCCCACAAAACTGTGGAGCTTGAGGCGATCGCCCTGCTCACCTTCCCCAAAGAATGGCTCTGAGTGGTGCTAATAAGGACTTCCTATGTAAATCTATCATAGTCTCCTCTTTAGATTACTCCTTCAGCATGTCCTTTGAAGGATCCTCCTCAAACCTCCTCCAGCTTTTTGTGTGGGTTCCATAGGGCTTTGTCCTTAATCCCTTTCTCTTTTCCCTCTACATCTTATCTCTGAGTAATCTCATCTACAAATGCAAATTCAAGTACCATCAATCTGCTGACAATTCACAGATCTACCTCTCTACTTCAGCCCAGTCTTCTCCTCTCAAAACAAAAATCTTGGCTTGTTTCTCTGACATCTCCTTGTTGATATCTAGTCATCTGCTCAAGCTCAATGTGGTTTAAACAGGTCTCTTAATTTCCGCCCCACCCAGGCCTTGCTCACTAGTTTCTTTCTCAATCACTGTGGATTGTACCACCTGCCTGTCATTCAGGCCAGTAATCTGGGCAAGCTTTTCGACTTGAACATCTGTCTCAGGCCCTCACATCCAGTCTAGCTCTAAATCTTGAAAATTCTGCTTAAAATCTCTAGAGCCTTTCCAATCCGTCCACCCAGCTAAAACTATCGTCCAAGCTCTCATTATAGTGTGTCTTGATAACTGCAACATCTTTGTCTCTGGCTATGACCAATGTAATCCTGCCCTGCTTGTATCTGTTCAGATGCTGCTGAAAGATCATTCTCCATGGCTGTCACTCTGACAATGCCACTTCTCTCTTTATATCCCTCCACTGACTCCCCCTTTCATATTACATCAAACATAAGCTGTTTATTTTCACTTTCAAGGCCCTATCCCACCCTACCTATCATCTCTCATTCATTATCAAAATGTTGACTCCTGTGTCTGACTACTCAGCCATGAGGCCAGCCTCTACTTGTCAACTTTTCAATCTTTATGCTTTCTTCTATGCTGCCCCTCATGCTTAGGAGGAGCTCCCAATAAACATTTGCAAAACTAACTCATTATTTTCCTTCATATCCTTCCTTTAAACTTTCCTCTGCTTTGATGCTTACAAAAAAATTGACAACAGCCACTAGTGCTTGATCCCAATTACATATCAAGCTCACCAATATTGTCTTTTTGTTTCCTTATCTTCTGCTTAGATTATAAATTCTTTGGGGCAGGATTTGTCTTTTTGTTCTGTTTGTACACAGCCTAGCACACGGGGGTCCAGGCCAATGAGTAGGACTCCGAGGCACTATGGTAATGTAAACCCCCCCCCCCCCAAAAAAACAATAAACTATATCAGAGGAAGAGCAAGCCTGCCAGCTCCAGTTTACATGGTGTGATCGAGAATATTTGGGATAAATGTATCTTGGAGAAAAGCTTATTTCGTAAACCCATGCAAACTAAATTCAGTGATCGCTATAGTACTATCAAATGAATGTACATGGACCTTAAAAATTCGGACATGACTCCTCTGTTTGGCCCCTTCCATTTTAAATAACCCACCAAGCGGTACAGTAGTAAATCTTTAGTAGTGCCACAACAATGTCTAATCAACAGCATTTGGGAGCAAATTGTTACGGCCAGACCCTTAGCTGGTGCAAATGAACATAGATCCATGACTTCAGTAGAGCTACCCTGATTTGCACCAGCTGAGAATTTCTTCTTTAATGAGTTTAGCTATCGGTATTTTTTTTCTGTGGCTGTCAATACACTCAGTTGGAGGAGAGATTGGAGTGACAGGTGTAGCTGGAGAAATGTTCAATAGTTAAATTTAAACATGCTGCTTTTCATGTTGCTTCTCTTTACTACACCTGCATTTGTCAGATCAGTGACTCAGAGAGCCCTATCTTAGATGGTACATGAAAGTCCAGATCTCAGTTGAACTGAAGTCAAAGGAAATCAGACTGGACTCATTGTTTGATACATTTTCCTTTGTTATCTGAACAAAGTGAAAGGTACAAACTAGATGGTCCTACCAAAGTTCTCTTTTATATGGTGTTTGTGAGTATCTAGGCCAAGAGTAAAAATCCCAGACCAAACCAAACCAAAAGCCCCCAATCCTCCCCATAGATTCTAGAATCTTTTATGGTCTACATCAATGGCATTAATATAAAAAAGCTCAAAGCTCGACGGTTACGAATGATGACTTTACTCCATTGACTATAGAACCAAGTCAGTACATATAAAATTGCAGGATGCATTTAATGTAATTCAATTAGGTTTAATTGAATTAAAACTATTATTAAATTCAGCCAAAGGTAAGTCTATAGAGGGTTTTTTTTCTAATAACACAAAAAGCTCAAGTCTGGATGAGTTTAAAATAATAATCTTACAAGAGAATATGATTGAATAAGTAAGAACATACAAACATTTAGGAGTCTGGCTGGATATTAAGCTGAAGTTTATGTATCACATAAATCAGTTATTAAAGAAATGAAAATCAAGTGGGGAGGGTTCTCTCAACATAATTTTTTGCTCTGCCTTTATGTGTTTAAAGAAAGATTGATTTCATGTCATTCTAATTGGCTAACCCAGCTAAATGTTGTGGCCCCAGTGTTAATGCACCGAAATATCCTTTATCATACAGCTCTTGGGTTTTTCGAAACTGTTCACCCAAGCCATTTACCCAGTCCTGGCAGCTAATATCTTATTGCGTTACGTTTTCTAGTAGGGCATATTGAACAGCTCAAACACTCCAGTCTCCCAAATATCACCATTTTCAGCCAAAATCTCTCTCTCTTTTGTTTTATCTTCAGATATCAAGACTTGGTAGTGAGAGTGGGCAGCAAATTAGCTAGGATTGTGCAGTGGAACAGGTAATGCAGTCTTGAACTTTATATCTGGAGGCAGCATAGTATGGAGGTGGGAGCTAATAGTAATTCTCCATACGTATATAGGTGAGTGAGCCTGCAGTGAACTGTGGTAGAAATTTACAGATACAGTTGGAAATTGGGATATTCAGCATCAAAAGCATAAAGATTTACCATTTGAGCAAAAGAAATAACTCTGTTTTGCTGTCACATATAGTAAGATTTTATCCTTGTGGCCTGTCTCAATGATATTTTATTGTTACTATTTATTATTTTTATTGTGCTAGTATGTAGAGGCCCCAACAGAGATCAGGTCCCTCTTTTTTGACAGATACTATACAAACATATAGCAAAAGACAGTCTCTGGCCCAAATAATCTAAATAGACAAGACATATAGGGTGCATCTACACTTGTAAATTAAGTCGACTTAAGCTTGCTTAAGTCGACTTAATTTACTCTGCGTCTACACTACACTTTCCTTAAGAAGACTTAAGCAAGCTGCTTAAGTCGACTTAAGGAAAATTAAGTCGACTTAATAAAACCTCATTTTAAGTTGACTTTTGGCTTAGGTCGACTTTCTAAAGTCGACTTAAGCCAGTGTAGACGTGGAGTAGCCCTAAGTCGACTCTAAGTCAACTTAGGGCTCTCCAGGACTCTCCCACTGCCCTCCCTGCCAAGGGGGGTGGCACAGGGGGAGCCTGGCATGTCCCCCCCACAGGGCAGGGCAGAGCCCTGCCCACCCTGCCCCTTTGCCCTGCCAGGGTCCCTGTCCCCCTTTGCCCCATTGTACCAAGGTACAATGGGGCAAAGGCTGAGCCCCCTGGTACTTGGCAAGGGTTGCCCCCCCGACCACTGTGGACCTGTCCCAGGTCCACCTAGCCCCTAGAAGTCGACCTTGGCATCCAGTGTGGACGCTCTAGGTCAACTTTGTAAGGTCCTAAGTCGACTTAAAATTTAGATGTGGACATGCTAAGTTGACTTAACAAAGTCGACTTAAAGTTGACTTTGTTAAGTCGACTTAGCTAAGTCGACGTAAATTAACAAGTGTAGACATAGCCATAGGGTGCATCTACACTGGCAACTTAGATTGACTTAAGGACACTTAAGTCAACCTACACAAAGCTGCATCCACGCTGGGCTTTTATTAAGTCGACATAAGCGCTTAAGTCGACTTAATAACAGCTTAAGTGGACCTAATAACACCAACTCTGATGGTCGACTTAAGCCTTAAGTCAACTTCTTAAGTCAACTTAAAGTCAGTGTGGACGGGGAATAGCGCTAAGTCGACTTTATTAAATCAACTTAAAGCCAGTGTGGATGGCTATGTCTACTGTTAAGTCGACTTAAAAAGGTTGACTTTAAGTTGACCTTTTTAAGTCAACTTAACAGAGTCGACTTAACTTTACAAGTGTAGACATAGCTATAGAGACAGGGTGGGCAAGGTAATATCCTCTATTGAACCAACTTCTGTTGATGAGAGGCAGGCTTTCAATAACTCTGCATAAGATGTACAGAGGCTGACAGAGATACAAGGAGATCAAGCTGCTGATCTGCGGTCACACAGCAGGGATTACCCCTCTTCTCTGGATTCTTAGGCCAGTGTACTATCTGTTGGATCCAATTTTTATTTCTATTCTTAGGCATGAAAAAGGTGTCATTTGTAGAGATATTTCTTCCAATAGTAGTTAGAAACTCTCATATTAAAGCATATTTATTGATGTAATTAAGAGGTTTAGTTGCTCCTTTGGTTAAATCCCTGTTGTCTGAAGTTAGTTAATTCTTATAAAATAAAGGGAAAAAAGTATTTTGAGGATATTTGCCTTGTTTGCATTATTTCTATTAGAAATACAGTTTCTCTCTTTTGCCTTTCATGCTCCTGTATTACACATGCCAATGGAGATCACTGTATCATAACAAGTCAATTATTTTCATTTAAACATTACATAGTAGAGCAATTAGAGCCTGCCATAAGGTTTAACTGGACACAGTAAGCAATCACTCATTGTTTCCTCAGATGGGTTGTCATTACTATAACCAAAACGATTTTTCCTGTAGATGGCTCTATTTTGCTATAAGTTGTTGGGAATGTTGTAGTATCATGAACAAGTTTTTTTTCAGTGTATGTTATGTCTGGACTAATGACTGATCGAATTAGACTTTTTTTTCCCCTTGTGTGCTTGCAAGGCATTTTTATTGGAGCTGGTTGAAAATTTTCTATCAAAACTTTATTTGATGGAAAATTGGGTTTTTGACAAGAAAAAATGTTGTAGAAAGCGGAAATTTTTGAATTTTCAATTAAAAAAATTTTTGGCTGAAAACTTTCAGCTTTTGGGTTGTAAAAGTTTTACAAAATGCTGACTTTTTCAACATTTAATTTTTCTTGGTTTTGTTGTCACTTTCGGCACATCCCTCACTGCCTTTCTGCCTCCATATTTTCTGAAAGCTTTTATTTTAATATGCAAAAAAAAATCACTGTGAATTAAGCCCCAACATGAAGCCACTTTATCTTTCAAAACAAACAAGAAGTCCTGTGGCACTTTTAAAGACTAACAAATTTATTTATCACATGAGCTTTCATGGGAGAAAATCCCATGATGCTTTGAAGATCTGAAATGGGATTTTCTCCCACGAAAGCTCATGCAATAAATAAATTTATTTGTTAGTCTTTAAAAGTGCCACAGGACTCTTTGTTTGTTTTGCTAACCTAGACTAACATGGCTACCCCTTTGGAATTTATCTTTCAAGTTATTTTTGAACATATGCACTGTGTATATTTTCATGTAGATTGTGCTCAAAGTATGTCAAAGGTAGGATGTGTCTATTTGGTGGACTATGTAAATAAGTTTTTAGCCTTAGGCTAGTTCCCAAAACCCACTGACTTTATCAGCATGGTGGTTGGCCACCTCAGCAAGAACTTGAGTGGATAATAGAGAATGAACTTCCCTCTTATACTTTTAGGATCATCCTTCTGGGTTGAAGGTATAGATTGAAAGTTTTCATTTTACGCTGACCTTCTGTGTCTGTTTTATAGGAGAACCTATACCCACCCATGATTTAAGGACTTTAAGATACAGAGAATTCACTGGTTCACCTACCGGTGAATTCTCTGTCTTAAAGTCCTTAAATCATGATATAAGGAGGTAAATAACTCAGTCATAGGTTGGTGGCCTATTGCTGGAGTGGGTGGGTGAGGTCTTGAGGCCTGCATTTTGCAGGAGGTCAGACTAGATGATCGTACTGGTCCCTTCTGACCTTAAAGTCTATGAATCTATGAAAAAACTGAAGATTTTGGATGTTGGGGCTGTATGCCTACTTAAATTCATTTTAAGAAGAACAAAACCAGAAAGTGTGAGGAGAAACATTAGTAAGAAGTCTGTAAGAGTTCTCTCAAGAACATTAAAAGATGGAATACCCAGGCTCACTGAACACATTGCGTTTTTGGCATCATAACCATGCTGAGCTCAATCTATCCTGCAGACACCTTGGTTAATTTCCACCTCTCCAGCAATTTTTAAAAACATATATGTTAAAACTAGGGTTTATCACATCTCATCTGTCCCCATTCCACTGTAGTTTCCTACAAAACAGCATAAGATCCAGCTACCATCTTTTGGGAATTTGGTCATTTTTGCTTCTTTGGTCATCGTATTGACAGCAAGTCTCACCAGAAAAAACTACTTCCAAAAAAGAGGAAATTAAACCATGCCATGGCTGCACAGGAAGAAACCCAATAGAAATCACTGTGGAAAGAATCTAATAGGTCAGCTACAGAACCTCTCTGAATGTAAGTTTTGCAGATGCACAGAGGGGGGAATGCTGAATACATTTTAAATACATTTGGTGAGTATAAATATGATTTTAAGTTAGTTATGAATGTTAATGTACCTCTGCTCTTAGTTACGTCACACCAGGAAGCACTGAGCCATATATATATGGGTATCTGAAAGCAGAATTTGGCTTTTTTTTTTAAAGGCACAGTAATTGCTACAGCATCATCCATCAATCAAATCACAGATGTAGCACTGCTGTTTTCGTGGTGGGGATGTGCTGGTGCAGAAAGGGGGTTAATTACCAAAAAGATGTGTCCAGATAAAAGAGATGAATAAGACATGAGACAACAAAGGTATATAAAGTAGTGAATGGTACAGAGAAGATCAGTCGTGTGTTCCTATTTATCCTTTCTCATAAGACAGGAACAAGAGGACACCTAATTAAATTCAATGGCAGCAACTTTAAAACCAGTAAAGGAAATTCTTTTTTATGTGATATATAATTCATCTGTGGAACTCATTGACAAAATAAATAGTGAAGCCAAAGAACTTATTTAAATTCTAAAAAGGATAAAACATTTCAGGATAAAATTGCAAAAATGCATAAGAACCATTTTCAAAAGGGATTTAGGCACTCAGGTCCCCAAGTCTTATTGAATTTTCCATGACATTTAGACTCCCAAAGGCCTAAATTAATTTTTAAAATACTATTTAGGCTCCTAAACCCCATAGGCAATTTAAAAAATGTTGCCCTAAAATGAATAAGACGACCTTGACTTCCACAGCAATGGCCTCCAGTGACATCTATGTTTCAATGAAACTGAAACTGTTGGTTAGGAGAGGAAGCAGACCTTTCACAGGAGCAGGATCTCATTTATGCACCTTGTTCATGTAAAAGAGATGATGAGGACCATGGAACTAACCACTTTCAGAGCTAAGTGCTCAACTAATTTCTTGGATTTAGCCTCTACTTGTTCATACACAGCAGCAGGCACAAACGAGGTTTTGTGCATAATGCTGTTAATTGGGACTTGGGAGATCTGGGTGCAGTACCTGCTTTGACAGTCTTTCTGTATGATTTTGGACAAGTCTTTTAGTATTTCAATCCCCTGTGTGTAAACTGGGGTTAATACTTCCTTCTACTGTCCTTTGTATTGTCTGCAGCTTCTGTAGCCTCAGTTCTTTCTCCTCTAGAAGTGAGGGCCTGGACTAAATCAGCCCCCACTCTGCAAGCCTTTATTCTCCCACTTGAGAGTTTATTGCCCAGGATTCTCCAGATAAGCCAGGGGCAGCCCCATGGGAGTGAACCTCTGCCAAATAAAAGGGTGGGAAGGAGACCCAATCTAAATGAAAACAAAGGAGAATATCTTTCCCTATCCTCACTCTGATGGTGGGTGGGTCCATGGGCATCAGTCCACCCCCTAAATAGGCAGTCTGTTCTGTAGATTGCCCTCTATAGCGGAGAGCAGCCCTTCACCTTGCTACCAGTAGCCTTACCACAGCTTCTTTCTCCTCTACACCCTCTCCCTCAAAGAGGAGTTTTTAAAGGTCTCTTAATTGGACTCAGGTGTCCCTAATTGATTTGAGGTAACCCCTTTTCAGCTTTAAAGGGAAAAAGGCCACAGGGTGACCAGATGCCAATTTTTAGAGGGACAGTCCCAATATTCAGGGCTTTTTCTAGATCAATGGTTTTCGAACTTTTTTTCTTGGGACCCAGTTGAAAAAACTAATGTATGCCCACGACCTACCAATTACATCTTTCAGCAACGTATTCCAGTCTTGCAGTGTTGGCAGCAGGGGGCGCCACAACCCAGTACCTGATGGTCTGAGATCCAGTAGTGGGTCCTGACCCATGGTTTCAAAACTACTGTGCTAGATGCCTATTACCTCCCATTCCACCCCAATTTTTCAGTTGCTTTTTGGTCACCCTGGCCCCCACCATTCTAGGAGTGACATCCCTGCTCCCTGCCCCACACACTCTTGCTGCATGGAGATGCCAGGATCAGAATGATGGCCTACTTGTTGCCCAATCTCCAGCCTTGCCTGACCCCTCCTGTTGTCTTGCAGCTAGCTGGTTGCTCTCCTGGCTATTGCTGCTTGAGGAGCCCCGCTGGCATGTCTGTCAGAAAGGGAGTGAGGGAACCCCATTACCAGGGTCTCTCCTGGCTTGCTTGCTGCTTTCTGGGTGGTTTGCTGTTGCTGCTGCCTTTCGGGAGGAGGAAGGGGAGCTGCTGCAGGACACTATGGAGAGGGTACTGCTATTGAGCTGAAACTGTGTCTTCTCTGTTGCCTCTTGGCCTTGTGGTGGTTGCTCTTGTCATCTTGGGGGGATGGGGATTGGTGACGAGCCCTCTCCCTCTCCCCCCACACCACCATCTCCACTCACAATCTGGAACCGTCTTTGCTCCTCGGCTCGGATGCTCACTCCAACCCTGCTACCGTCTGGGACTATTTGCAGCAGCGAGCAGTGACCATGTTTAGCAAGCGCATGTGGGCACAATTGCTCATTCTTCCTCCATTGGACTTGTTCTCTTTCTCCTGGTTGCATTTGGTTGGCAGGTCTCTGTTACCTTTGCCCACCAGCCCCCTTACTTTTGCTGCCTGCTACCCCTGTCTGCCATTGACCACTTTTTTATGTCCCCCCCACATGGTTTTCTGCCCCAGCCTGCTTGCCTAGAAAGCCTTTTGTTAGTTTGCTTGCTCAGGGTGCTTTTGTTTGATCCAGTATCCATCTCTTATGGACAATGAATTGTGGATCCAGCTTCTTCCTTTGCCCTGAAGAAAAAGAGGAGGGCTAAGAAGAACATCCCCTGCTTTTAGCAGTGGACAGCATCCCCCTCAAGGATCCGGTGGAGATGTACAGGAAGGGCAGAGCTTTCTATGCTCACCAGTTCTCCCTGTAGCCGACCGTCACAGAAGCCTGCAGTGTGCTCTGGGATGAACTCCCAATGGTCAATGTGGGTGACTGGGACCAGCTGGAATTACCTCTCACTCTGGCTGCATTCTCAGGAGCTCTCTGTCTCATGCCCACTAACAAATCTCTAGCATGGATGGGCTGACTGTGGAGTTCTACCAGGTGTTCTGGGAGTCCTTGGCCTGGACCTCACCATCATCTGGGCCAAGTCCTTCAAGAGTGGAGTGCTCCACTTCTTGTTCAGGCAAACTGTGCTTGTTTCGCTGCCAAACAAGGGGGATGTCCACAACCTTTGGAACTAACATCTCGTCTTGCTCCTTAGCGAGGACTACAATGCCAGGCCCTGCAGTGACTCCTTTATAGTGCAGGTAGTTTGACAGGGCATACATTGGTGCACACCTTCCTTTGTTCTCTCTGAGGGCTCCGCTATGACTGGAAGCTCTTTTATCTCCATCCGAGAGGTCTTCTTAGAGACTTTTCCAAGCTGCTGGTCTTCTACCAGAACCTCCTCTGGACCTGGAAAGTGGTTTTGGCAACCAGCAGAGGGGACAAGTCTCCTTGGTGGCTGCTGAAGGGGTGGATCTCCTTACAGAGCCTATGCTACACAATCCCCATCTGGGTGTGCAAATAGCAGAATCCCTCACAGTGTGCCAGAGACTGGTCCTGGCAGAAGTCACCAGAATCATAGACCTCAAAGGCTATGACTGGAGGGACTCTTTGGATACCCAGGTGGTGTATTGGTGTATGGGGCTCTCCACCTTTGGACCACCCAGCAAGTACCTCTGGAGGTGAAGACACTGCCCATCTCTTGAGTTTACTTTGTATGGGTGCTGTGGGACGGTGCTCCCTGCTTTGTCCTCCAGACTTTTTCATTGGACCTCTGGGTCCACCCAACCATGCCAGGCACATATCCTGAGCCAACTGCAAGACCTGTAGCTGGTTTGTTTCCAAACTCTGCGAGGGCACATCTGTACATGCTCATACTCCACACTCTCCATTTCCTCGCCCTTGTGTCTCACCCTGACAGTCGGTGGTGGGACTTTTTGCCATCTGTTGAGGGTGAGAAACTCTAGTGGGACAGCCTCTCTTCTACCCTGGTTCTACAGCACACAGAATATCAGCTGGTGGCTCCTTCACAGAGCCGTGAGCATGGGCATGTACCTGATGTTGATCATACCTCTTTCTGACACCTGCCCCTTCTGTGGTGTGAGGGAGACCCTACCTCCCATCTATCTGGAATGTGCCATGCTGCAGCCCCTTTTCTGGCTACTCTAGAACTTTTCGCTAAGGTTCTGTTGCACTTCTCCCTGCACCTCCTAGTCTATGCACACCCCATCTGTGGTCCCACAAAGTAGCACGACCTCCTCATTAACTTCCTCCTAGCGCTGGCTGAAGTGGCCATCTATAACACTAGTGAAAAGATGTGCTCTGTGCCTTTGGGCCCTATTTCTGTTCCTCTGTTAATTCACATATCCGGGCAGAGCTCCTCTGGGCCACATTCTCTGGCTACCTAGACACCTTTGCAGAGCAGTGGGTGCTGTTTGAGGTTCTCTGTGAAGTGTTCCCTTCAGGCTCCCTACTTTTGGCCCTTTGACCTCCACACTTCTTCCTATATTTTCATTAGTTGCCTCCCATTCCCATAATTAGTTAAGTCTGGGCTCAGTAGCTCTTCCCCATAGATTGAAGGAGGTCTTTAGCTTGGGGCAGGTTTACGCCCACCCACTTCCCAGAACATAATAGTTCTCTCTTACAGCTGCACAGCCAGGGTTTGTCACACTCTGCGAAGTAAGAACTAACTCTTACTACTGATCTGTGTAGCACCTGGCACAATGGACCTCTGTCTTCTTTGGGAAGAGAAATAAGTAATAATAACAATAGTAGCTAGGTTTTTCAAAAGGGCCTAAGAGAGTTAAGCAATTATTGGAATCTGGGTGCTTTACCTCAGATCTCTTTGGAAATCCCAGCCAATAACTACAGCTACCGCACACACATCATTTGGCTATCTTTCTTTTTTTAAAGATACCATCTAATGCTGGAGGACTGTCCTGTAAATCATGTTTTTCTTTCAGAGAAGCAGCTAAAATTGGTCAGACTTGTGTTACATTGTATGTATCCAGGCCCCACTGCCCAGCTGAATAGATTGGAAAAAAATTGCACTGGAATTGTGAAATTTTGGTCTGGATTTCGATTCACTAAGAATAGTAAGAGTCTAACCTTTAGTTCTGTGGTTCATAATGGAGATGCCAGGCATTTAGCAGTGCTGATGAGGGCTCTAATAAGAAGCTTTCACAGTTACTGGATCCATGTCATTTTACATTGACTTGTCCTCACATTTTAGACATTTTTCTTTTTGGGAGGATGGGGGGTGGGAGGAGCAAAAGACTGAGTTTAGAATTTGAATAGACTAAACAGAGCCAACTAAAACTTAATTAAGCACAATGGAAATAAACAGTTTCCTCTTCAGTAGGCAGTTAGCTTTCAAACCCATTTAGACCTGTTCACGCCAGTAACCAAAAGCTGGTAAAGAGGTCCTCATGAAATGTGGGGCAGGAGATCTTTCCACTGGGAATGTCTCTCCAGCAGATACCATCACATATTAGGAAAGGGATTTCTTTAGTACATTGGGCCTAAGGGTGAAGTCTCTTCTCACTTCTCACCCAGATGCCAAATGATTCCCTTTAGGGGTATATCTGGATAAAACTAAGGGCCTGACTGCATCCCCAAGATCTGTATGCTAAGAGGGTGTGCTCTTTTTGTGGTATTCTCTCCTTCCTGTGAGGCAAAAGAAAGAATGCTGACCTCTCCCCTCCCACCCACTGCTCTGGATCCCAGAGAGGACTTTACATGGGGCCAGCAATCCAGCGGGTCGATGTGCCAAGGGAGGAGTGAGTGGGTTGAATGGTGACATATGTTTCCTTACACACATGCACAATCCTGTAGAAATTTGGGGTAGATGGGATTAGATGGGGCATTTACAATTGCTCTAGGTATAAGGATAAGTTTTAGTTAAAGGTAACATAGCTGAACCAGACTTCAAAGGCCTATTCTGCTTAACGACAAGACCAAAATAACCTTATGGGTCTTGTCTGCCCTGCAACAAGCTCCCCTGGACCACAGCCAAGAACTCGGCCATCCGCAAAAAAGGTCTGCAAGCCCAGCTTGGGGTCTGCAAACTGGGTGCACTACATCCACCCACCAAAGTTGCAAGGAAGCTTTGCAAAAGGTGTTAAACAGCTTCCCACGGTAAAGGCGGGGGTATGGGCAACTTGGTCCCCATAAATATAGACCCCCGTCCCCAATAAGGGGGCTAGCGCCAGAGTCTCCTCAAGACGCCCGGCCCGTTTGGTCAAAGCAAGTGGGGCAGACTCTTAGGCAAAACTCTCTGTCCGCAAGACGCCCCGATCCCTAGGCTTGCCTTTGGGTCGAAAGCCAGTGGCGGACATTGAGTTAGGGCAGAACGAGTCAGCACCCCTGATCCGGACAGGTGAAGGGACTGGCGAGAAGAACGGACTCGAAAGGTCGATCCAGATCCTAGGTGAGACGGACCTGACACGTTGGCTGGTGGCATTGGTAACATATAGCACACATTCAACAAGCTTGTAACAAACATTTATTCTTTAACTTTAAAATCTGCTGCAGCAAGGAACACTTAGAAAGGCATAGACATACACACAAAAATCTTTGCTTTGAAACTGCATCTCTGTATCTCTGTTTCTGTTGCCTGTCACACTGTCTGGACAGGAAGCGTAAACCTCAAAGCTTGTAATCATAACCATGAAAAATAAAACTCTTCTGTTTACCACCCTCCTGGTGATATTTTTGCTATTTCTCTTGTCATTGCTAATCTCCCTTGTCCCCTCTTCATACTTATTCCCTCTTTCATGGGAAAAACACCCAATTCTACTAATATTAGTGTGGGTTATCGGCGGGTCCGGTCCCATACTCTGTTGTTCATACCTCCTGACTTCTTGTGTAACATCAAAGGCCTCCAATCAGTCACCAAATAAAAGTAGAGCTATAAACTCTACGGCCAAAAGGACCCTGGTCCCCACGCAATCCCCGATGAATAACATCCCGGGGGTGGACCTTAAACACTGTAGCGGCGTTGAAATCCTTTCAGGGATTCTCTTGGAAAGATAAGATAGACCCAGATGATATGATCTTTCAACAGAAAGGGACCTCAGAAAAGTAATACCAGCTGGGCCTGTCTGATCTCCCTGATATCCCCCTCTGTGACTGGGACCCTCTCTTAAAGGGGAATGGCTCTTGGGTGCAGATGGTTACCGAAACTATCTGTGCAGCGATAATGGTGTTTGCAAACTGGTTTATTCACATCACCAATGAAAATATTTTCCCAGTCTTGAAAGGTGTTTTCCCCTTTCGAAGGGTCTCAACAGCAGGAAGTGGTCCTCACTTTTTCCTCTGTGAGTGTTGATACATGTGAGCTGTGTGTTTTATAATATAATTACTGCTGGCATCAAAGGTGGCAATGACTGTGCCTTTCTTACTGATTGATGAGCGCTCTAGAGTTCAATGAAATTAAATCATTAAAGTTTGTGAAAGACAGTTAGTTTCCATTAAGCCAATCTGGGGATTCTATTATTCATTAACTCTCTTTCAGCAGAATCTGCAGCAGTCAGTTCTGGTTTTCTGAACTGACACTAAATTATGATGTTTTTTGTGGGTTCCATTTTGGGAACATTAATGCAAGGGACGAGTGGAAATGTGGCAGGTGTGCAGCACCCTTGAGTGTATTCAGTCCTCACTGTGGGTAAGCAAATGTAAGGAGCCCCACATGCATGATCGTATTTTGAACATGTGCACAGTATGCTAAGCCAGCCTTTCATATTGGCATTGAATGGGCAATTAGAAGCAATACTTTCCTCACCTCCTCCATTTGACAACTCTTTTTGAAGGAAGAGGGATTTAAATTTCTCCAGTCTCTGGAACTCCTGAAAATCTTCTAACCCTCATTAGTAGACACATAGCTGTTAGATGGTTTTGTTCTGTTAGAATCCAGAAAGCATTTCAAGGGAAATATTGCTTTTTACCACAAGATTGCTTTTAAAAATCCGTTCCTACAAGCTCCTTTTTTTGGTGTACCATTCATCTCCACCCCTTGAAACATTGTTGAGATAACAGTTGGTGTCTGAACAGCTTACATGCTGTCCTATTAGTACACTAGCTGCCATCAGAGTTGTTTTGGTGTAATGGAGGGCAGAATTTGTTTGGCAGCTTCTTTACTGTTGTTGATCACATGGGAACAGGTAAGCTTGACTTTAACAACCCAAGCTGGGTTTACAGGTCTTGCAGTTAGGAGAGCTATTTTCTAACTTGTCAATTGCATATGTTTGATAGAGAAGTCACTGATGCAGAAGCATGGACCCCCTGTGACAACAGTTTTTCCAGTCATCTCTCAGGGCAGATCTGCACCCTACCTTCTATCTGAAACTTCATGAACAATCAGTCAATGCACTAGTAAGAGCAGACTTTAAATTGCTCTCCCATGGCTATTTTTGATTTATAGCAAATATAGGAATAAAAAGTAGTACATAACTGACTCTTTGAATGCATACAGAGGGTAGACTAGTAATTAAGGAGATGCTATTTTTGCAGTTTCTTTTCAGACTAAAACTGCATGTTAAAGAGAGAGGAGGAAACTTACACCTGTGGAAATAAGAGCTTTCTCTTCAATCAAAAGATCCCCTGAACCTGTAACACCTGCGTTGGTTCACAAAGCAGCAGGGACTAATGGTAATGGGGTTGTTTGAAAGATTATTGGTCAGCATTCCAGGCTCATTAGCTTTTAAAAGATGTGGTCTTTTCCACAGCACAGTCATGTTGTCTCTCCCCTTTTCTTCCCCAAATCTTCAAACACTCCCACCCAGGTAGGAAAGTGATTTTTATCCTCTTTGCTCTATAAGTTAATGCTGCATGGTCTCTGCTGATTTAACCACTATTTCACACTGGGATTACAAGGTTTATCTCAGTTTAAAAGAGAATTTTTCTACTTGCCCTATATTTGTGGATTATAAAATACAGTAACACATAAGCAAACCTATAAATTTATGGGAGCATTGACATTAAAAGAAAAATCAGGTTTTTCTGTGTTCTGCTCAATATGGCACAGTGGCTAAGATTTAGTGGCTTTTATAACAGAGTTTTGAGTGTTTAATCTGCCTGTGTCTTTCTAGCTTTGCATTGGATGCATGGACTAGATTTAAAGAAGTAAGGGCACAGTTAAGAGTGAGGGACTTGGGGATCAAACTGTATGAGATAACAAGCTGGCACCAAAATGGGTTTTTGTTTGTTTATTTTTCTGCGCATCTCATTCAGTGAGATAGCTATAGCTAAAGTTCCGACTGCTTACTCAAACCACAGGAAATTCTTATAAACCTCTATTTACCTGACCTATTCAGGATATGTTCTGATGTAGAAGACCACATTCCTGACTTTGCTACAGACTTACAGTATCATCTTGGGAAAGTTATTTAACACCAGTATGCCCCAGTTTTCCCATGTACATAACTAGGGTAATGTTAATTTTTCTTTATAAAATATTTTGAGATCATCACATAAGAATCAGTAGAAGTGCCAAATTTCAATATCATTAGTGCTGGTAGTTTTATTGGGAGTGGCGGTTTATTAGTGGCAATGCGGGTTAGAGGTTGCTCTTTAGTCTTTTCTTTAACTCCTACAGTTGCATCTTTTGTGGAAATCACCAAAGAACTTGGTTCAGGAGCTCTTTTGGCTTAGGACAGGAACGCTGGCACAAGGAGAACATTTTGATGTCCAAGTGGGATAGAAGAGGAAATGCTGGAATGTAATTATCTTTATTGAGGCTACTGGCTTTCATTTGTATTGTGGCAACATCCTCCATTTTAAATATAGACAATGTGGTGTAGTAAAGTAAGCATGCAGTCTGGTTGTGGCAGCTTAGTTATATTAAAGGTATGGTCCAGCTGCAGGATTGAACTATTGCTGTTTCCCAATACAAAAATGTAACTTTCCATTATAAAGACTCTTTTATTCTGGTGACTTTGAACTAGAGTTTGTCATTTAACTCTGTTTTCTGTCAAAGAAACTGAAGGAGTCCCTTGACCTCCCTCTCCCCACTCCAGAAGAAGAGAGAGAATGAATGTGCTCCCACAAGAGCATCATAGAATCAGTTTTTCAGCATGGGATTATACGGTTGTGCTGTACAGGTTTAAGGCTTTTAATTTGCTTACACATAGATAGACTAGATCGAGCTCTATACATCACCAGATCAATGCAAATCTGTTTACTTGAAACTTAGTTCAATTTTTAAAAAATTCCATTAACTAGCAATAAAGGCCCTGGATTAATATAATTACTATAGGGATCCAAGCACACAAGGATGGATTGCGTATTTTCTATAATGACTTTAACAATAATGCTGTGGAACTTTTTTTTCCCCAAGAAAAATATGAACTGCAAAGGAAAGAGGAAGATAACCTCTAAATAAATTTTAGATCTTTGCTTTGGCTTGACATATATTTGGAATAACACCAGTGATAAGGCAGATGAATACTCATATATCTCTGATGGGAGAGTTTGGATTGGCAGAAAGAATTGGGGCAAATATAGAGGGGCAGGAGTCATGGATGTAGGCTGATCAGAGAGCAAGAGTGTAAGTTCCCTGTCTTTAAAGCATCTGATGAAGTGGGATTTTCTCCCATGAAAGCTCATGTGATAAATAAATTTGTTAGTCTTTAAAAGTGCCACAGGACTCCTTGTTTGTATTGGGGGTAATAGGTACCTATATAAGAAAAAGCCCCAAATATTGGGTCTATCCATATAAAATTGGGACATCTGGTCACCCTACCAAGAATTGAGACAGAGAAGCAAGGGACTAGGAAGGACATGAATAAAATTTTTAGGTCAAGCGTGTGTGTGTGTGTGTGTGTGTGTGTGTGTGTGTGTGTGTGTGTGTGTAAACAGGAAAAAAAATACGGGAAATATTTACATATCACTTGGGCAGTTATAAGTCCTGTATTGTGGACATGGCTTATCCAGTTGACTTCAGATTTTGCAGAATATCTTTTTTTATGACAACTGGCCACCATTGTGAAATGTGCAACACAAAATACACTTGAGGCTGATAGTACCGTGGGAGAAAATCAGGCTCATTCTGGAAAGGTAATTACAATCTTACCTAAGTATAAACTGTGATCTTGGCATAAGAGACTACATCTGAAGTTGCATTTCTCTAGTTGGCTATATCTACACAGCTGCTGGATTGTGTATCTCTGTTTTAGGTAGACATACAAATGATAGCTGGGCTTGAGGTAGAGTGTGAAAGGTTGCATTGCCTTGAGGTGTGGCTCAGGTTAGCCACCCATGTCTGTACCCATAGGATCAGGCAAGATTATACTCAGCAATTCAATCTGGTCACCTATGTAGAGATGGCTACACTGCTATTTTTAGCTTGCTAGCTTGATCAAAACTTGCACATTTATCTGAGCTGGAAAATACACCCCTGGCTGCAGCTGTGCCTTTGAGTTTCTCAACACATAAAAACAAAACAGATACTTTCAGTAAAATAACCATTTTATTTAGATTAAGGATGGGTTTTGCAAAGAAGTTGCACTTAATTCCAGATAAAAGAGGTACCCCATCTCCTTCTGTAAATAACTCCCTTAGGGCCTCTGAAAATCCCAGCCTACAAGAATAGCAAAATAAGAAAGGACAAAAATAGCCTCCATGAATGTGTGTGTCTATTGATAGTCTTCTAGAACTGGCCACAAAATGGCAGTCACAAAGTGGCAGAAACACTATCTCTCCAGACAGATGTTGTTAGAAACTTGAAGGCCAGGCAAAACAAAGGTCTAACGGCTTCATACAGCAGAGTCATGCTGAAAGATGTGTACAAGGACCAGACTTCCAAAGCTGTAAGTGTTGTAGTGCAATTAAAACATCTTTTAAAATGAGAATGTGGGGGAAGGGTTGAGGACTGGGATGAACCAAGGGATGGGCCTTTGATCCATCTTCAATGGCTGCATTTGAGGGTGTAACATTTGTATTTATTTTTTTAGAGGTAGTCAGAATATTTTCAATTTTTAATTTTAGGGGTTTTTTAGCAAAAATTTTATTCAAGAATTAAATTTGGTGGAGACTGTAGAATCCTCAGAAATCATGGAAATTTGGGATTTTTCCAAAAAAGCATGAAACATTTTACTGTTTGTCTTTTTTGTTTTGGGGCTCTTTTTTTTTTTTTTTTTAAACTGATCTATCAACTTGCTATTTTAAATAGCAGGATTTTAAAGTAGTTTCAAAACAGGGACAATCCTAGCACCAAATTCTTTCGAAGGATAGACGTGCAAGGCTCCCACAAACTTCCATGTGAACTATCAACATGTAACAAATTCTCTCGTGACGACTACCCTGGTTTTCTCTGGCTTGGGCCACTTACTCAGCCACAGGACTGATATCTGACATTCTTTCAAGATTAGCAAATTACTTTTCACCAGCATAAGATGCTGTAAGAAGAGCTCATAATCTTTGATTTATACTGAGTTAAAAATTCAGCCAAAAACTTCTTATTTACCAGTAACTTTTGGGAAGTAAAGAAAAACTGATGTCATGAAGGCAGATTATGGCCTAAAGCAGCAGACAGAAAACAGTTACAGAAAAGCAATAGATTTCATATTGTTAATCTGTAAAGGACAATACAGATATCCATACAACAAAGCTTCCTGTGCTCAATTAGGCTTGGTCTACACTTAAAAAATGTTGGTGGCACAGCTGTGTTGGTTTGGGGTGGGGTGGGGTGGGGGGGAAAAATCACACTGCTAAGCAATGTTGCTATGCCAGCAAAAAAGCCCTATCCTAGTTGCAGTTATCCCAACAAAAACAAATGCTTTTGCTGGTACAGCTTATTTCGTGTGGGGAACTGGTAGAAGTAGTTGCATCTCCACTAGGATGATTTGTCAGCAAGCCTATACCTAGTTTAGCTATAGGAGATTTAGCTATAAGGGTTCCAGCATGGACAAAGCATCTGCTTTTATGACTTGTCTGCCTCCTATAACTAGACTTCCTCAGGCTAATTTAAACATTTTCTGTTTTCACACTTTATTTTCAATTTGTTCCATTTCCCTGTGTTTGCTCAGTAAAGAAAAACATACTTTTTAGCCATGTTCTCCAACCTCTGACCTATCTCACCTCAAGCAGCCCTAGATTTGACCTTCTTTGACACTTCAACATTTTCTTCTTGAAGGAAAGAGACTTTTGTGCAATTCCATCATTCACTTCCTCCCCCCTTGCCCTTCATTGTCCCATGTATGCAAAAGCCAGAATAAAATTCAGAGGATGAGAAAATGTGGTAGAACAGTTTTGTTTTGTTTTTCTACCGACAACTTCTTTGTTCTATGGAAAGCTGAAGAAATAAATTAATTCTTTGTAGACTTTGGGTCAAGCCTGTTTGGAAAATCCTAGTTTAAAAAAGAAATTACTCAGTCATTTTCATTCATAATTTCAGACGTTGTGTAATAGATGGTCCACAACAGCAATTTGTTCCTCTGGCTACTGAATGGTGACATAGAATGTTATACACAGCACAACATAACCCAATATATGTTTGGTGGTAAGTTATTTGGCTGGTTGTGAGAAGTCATGTTCTAGAAGTTTTTCACACTCTCTTAACCCCGTTGGTGTTGGGAGTCAAGGTTTCCTTATCTGAAGTGCTAATGCAAAATGCATTGGCACTTATCAGCAGGAGAGATGAGCGGTGCCAGGGGGTAATTTCAATCCTTTTCAACTTGTAGGCTGAGATCAAGCCTTCCTTTGTGCCAAAAAGAGAAGGGAAAATATCCCATATATGCTTTCTTATCCTTAACAAAAATAACGTTCTTTTAAAATTGGAAGAAAAAAAAAAGTTTCCACCATCTCTTCATCTGCCATCCAGAGAATCTACAGTTATGCCACTCCAGAGACCTTTTTAGCCATAGATCACAAAGTATTTTACAAAGTAAAGCACCATTATCCCCACTTTGTAGGTAGCTAGCCATCCATCCTAAATTAAATTAAGATGGTTAATAGAAGCATTTTGCTTCTGCATGGTAAAGTTTCAAAGCTGTATTAAGTCAATAGAGAGTTGTAAACTTTTGAAAGAACAACCAGAATGTTTTGTTCAAACTTACAAACATTTCAGAGCTGCAAGCAACCTCCATTTCTGAGTGTTTGTAACTTTGAGAGTCTGTTCTAAAAATGATCTGTATTACTGGTGCACCTTCAGGCCCCAACTGAGATGGGAGCTAGGTGTGCTACAAAAATGTAAGTAAGACACAGTCCCTGTCCCAAAGAATTTACAGTCTCAATAGACAAGACTACAACTGGTTGAACATTTTTTTGATGGAATCAAAAATCTGACTGTATCAAAATGTGTCCTGTATTCTGCCAGATGGTCCAGAAAGTTGGCTGCAGAGCTGGCTTGTTAGCCTGGAGTTTTCTGAACATTTCTACTTCACAGAAGACTTCACATTTTTGACTTTTTGTTCCAATTCTGCACAAAATAACGCACACATTTGGAAAAGTGTAAACTTAACTGTAGTCAAGATAGGCAGGGTTTGGGAGAGGAAACAGTATGTCAGCAACAAGCCAGAAATAGAACCCAGACCAATGATCTCTCTAGTGTTGCAGTAAAAATCACCAGAAGTTGACAAGTCTAACAATATTTGGTGTTTTCCTTAAAGCCCTGGCTCATAGACTCTGAGGTCAGACAGGACCAAATGATCATCTAGTCTGACCTCCTGCACAATGCGGGCTACAGAATCTCACCCACTCCTTCCTGCAATAAACCTCCAACCTATGACTAAGTTATTAAAGTCCTCAAATCATGATTTAAGGACTTTAAGGTACAGAGACTCCACCAGCAATTGAGTCATGTCCCATGCTACAAAGAAAGGTGACCCACCTCCTCCCCTCAGCCCTTTACCAATCTACCCTGGAGAAACATTCCTTCCTGACCCCAATATGGCAATCAGTTAAACCCTGAGTATGTGTGTGTAAGATTCATCAGTCAGGCACCCAATTCAGAACCCACCCCATCAATCCTCTCATCAGCATATCTACTACCTGGAGCCAAAGATAAGTCAATTGTCAAACTAGGCTGCACCATCATACCATTCCCTCCATAAATTTATCAAGCTCAGTTTTGAAACCAGCTAGATTTTTTTTGTCCCTACAGCTCCCCTTAGAAGGCTATTCCAGAACTTCACTCCTCTGGTGGATAGAAACCTGTATCCAATTTCAAGTCTAAACTTCCTGATGGCCAGTTTATATGCATTATTTCTTGTGTCCAAACGGATGCTGAACTTAAATAACTCCTCCCTCCCTGGTATTTATCCCTCTGATATATTTATACAGAGCAATCATACCTCCCCCAACCTTCTTTTGGTTAGGCTAAACAAGCCAAGCTCTTTGAGTCTCCTCTCATAAGGCAGGCTTTCCATCCTTAGGATCATCGTAGTAGCCCTTCTCTGTACCTGTTCCAGTTTGAATTCCTCTTTCTTAAACATGGGAGACCAGAATTGCATGGAGTATTCCAGATGAGGTCTCAACAATATCTTGTATAATGGTACTAACACCTCCCTATCTCTACTGGAAATACCTCATCTCATGTATCCAAGAACAGCATTAGCTTTTTTCACAGCCCCCGCTCATGGAGTCATGTGATTTCATAAGACACTGGGCTTGCATTTTAAAAAAATGTCTAGCCCTCACATGGGGTGGAAAAAAAAGCTTAAAAGCACAAAATAAGTGTTGCCTTAAGGTTCAGAAACAAGAAGGCACATAACAAGAACCTAAAATGTATTCTTTAAAACCTCATAATTTTCTGAAGTTTTCCTCATGATTTTGGGGGGACAGATGGCTGATTTTTGAACATTGGGGGTTCACAATACTGTTATCTATTGAGTAAGCCACACTAACATCTTTGTTTACCTCATTCTATAGTTCAGTATCTGATGACCTTAGAGACTTCAGAGGAAACACGTAGATTCCTGTGCAGTCTGTTGTCCAGTCTACTGTTATGACTTAAGTGATGGGCTTCAATTGCTTCTGGCCCTTTACGAGTTTATACCAGTCTAATATGTCTCACTAGTAGGGAATTTGTTCTGATAAATTGCCTACATTTTTCTTTCCTCAGTTTAATTCCCTTCCTTTATTCCGATTGTCTCATCGGACCAACAGTGAAAACTTCATGATGTCCCCTGAGGCGTGGTGAAGAAGATTATTTTACGCACATACTGTATCAGTTGCATGCTCTTAACTGGGCCAGTTAAAGATTTCTTGAATACAGTTCCCTGAATATCGTCACTGCATATTTACCTTCTGTTTTAAATGTTCACAGACCACTCTGGAAAAAGAATCGAAGTCTTGGCATAAACAGTGGTAATGATGTTTACCTCAATATTTTCATAATTGAAAATAGTCCTTTTAGCTATATTTTTAGACATCTCAGGAAAAGAGGAGGTTTTTGTGTGGTTTTTAAAAGAATTTCTTTTCTCCTTCATTAAAGTCTCAGGATCTCCTGCAGCAGAAAATATCTACTAGGAAACCAGGGTGACAGAGTGAGAACATGAGTTTCACATAATGAATCACTGGCTTGATTCCAAGAACTTTGCTCATGTGAAGAAGCTGGAACTATTAGGAAATGATCAACTAGAACTTCATGTGTGTCTGTTAACATATGTTTCATTGGCACTCCTAGGAATTCATAGTGTTCACAAAGTGATCATTCTAGAGCCGACCTATCAGTCATCCTCAAAGGAAGCTTGTACAACAATTTTAAAAGACAAGCCTGGGAGCTTAAATTCATAACTTCGCTAGACACTAAGGCTATGTCTATACTTACTAAACTTACTAAAGTTAGTTTGAATTAGTTAATTTGAACTAACTAATTCGAATTAATTTTAGTTAGTTCAAATTAACTTAATTCGAACTAGCAAAATTTAGTTCGAACTAAGCAAGTGCCATTCATGGCACTTGCATAGTTCGAATTAGCGAATTGCATTGAGTTCAATGGGCCGGTTAGTTCGAACTAAGCAATTAGTTTGAACTAACATGGCCACATTGGTTAATTCGAGCTAACTAGTTTGAATTAACTCTTAGTTCGAATAGCGTATTCAAATTTATTAGTTCGAATTAAGGAAGCCCTTAATTCGAACTAATGAAAGCCTAGTGAGTTCGAATTAAGCCTCTTTAATTCGAATTAACTTGCCAGTGTAGACATAGCCTAAAAATCATGGTCTTAATAAAGACTGTGGACTTCTGGTTTTCTACAACAATTCATAACCCACTACTCCCCGTCCCCTTTTCCCTATGACTATAGGGTCCAGTTGCTAACGGGCCACTTCACCTTGAATGGTCCATTGTCAGCATAATCTTTCTTCTGCTAAACTATCTGTTCAACCTTGTATTTAACTGACACGGAGTACTTTTCCTAGACCTGAAGAAGAGCTCTGCGTAACTTAAAAGTTTGTCTCTCTCATTGACAGAAATTGGTGCAATGCAAGGTATTACCTCGTGCACCTTGTCTCTCTATGGCACTTGCAGGACTTGGGATATATAAAACAAAAGACCTAAAGATACTTTCAAGCTATATGTCAAGATTGGTAAGTATAATATTATTTACTAAATGCTTTCTACAGGCTGGATTGCCACTAAACACCTCTACTCCCTGCACAGTGGCTTGCACATACATTCAGGGCCAATTTTTCACTTATGGACAGCTAAACTGAGCCCATAACATTTTTCTGAGTAAACCTCACATTTGTATACTTAAATGACCAACTGCAAGGATATCAAACAATAGCATGACTCATCTGGAATAGCAGAAATTCAGAGAGAGGGGGTGATCAGATCTGTCATTTCATGACATCCTCTGATTTCTGCAAGCGTCAGGAAGAAATGCCACCCTTCTTGACCAATATAATATACAGCAGTTCACATTTGATCAAGTGGGTGATTGTAGGAGCTCGGGCATAGGCCTCTATTTGGGTGGGAATGGAAGATGCTTTCTGCCACTTACAGCACCCATGCAGACTACATCATTGTTTGTTGTCGTCTTTTTCATCACTCAACATTGAATTCAATTTGGGCATTGTTGTTGTGGAGCGGTTTGCTCTACCTGACTTCAGTCCCCATGTGTGTCTTAATTTAAATGGTCAAAAGCGACTAGTGATATTGGGGTATTCAGTTATAAACACCTTAAAGGGAACTGATCTTCAGGCATCAGCCCGCTGAAAAATCAGGCCACAAGTGAGATGTAGAGTTCACTGTTTGTGGCTAATGACCTCCTTCCCTTTTTCAAGCTTCTCCAGTTCCCTCTCTGCATTTCCTAGTCCTCCCCGTAGCTCCTGCTTGAGCTCTTTAGGCTTGCAAGGCCTCTCCATAAAGCCTTGATTTCGTTAAGCGTGGTGTCCAGTTTAATCAGCAATTGCCTCTGTGGCATGGTGGGTGTGACTCTCACTGGCTGTCTTCCATAGCTTGACTGCCAATACCATTCATTTCCATATGTGGCTGCTGGCCTCCTTGTCTGTGCTCGGCCCTGTCCTCCCAGGGCCATGTGTCTGTCATAGTTATCTCAAGAACAACAAAATTAAAAAGGGGGAAGCAGGGAACAAAATCTGTTGGTTTTTTCTTTCCCTGCTCTTGTGCAGATCCTCATGTATGCTGTCTTTTGGTGCTGCTTCCTTAAGCTAATGTCAGACCGATCTTCTGTTGCTTTGTGCAGCCCTGTACGACTGACTCAGTGACCTGACTGCACCTGGCTGAAGTGGTGTATCCAGATGTTTGCTTTGTACCACAGGGTCTGTTTGTCTGTGCTCCTGCTGATGACCTGCTCTACTAACAACCTGTGTTCAAGCTCTAGTCTGTCTTTGTAAGGGGCATTCACAGGCACTGAACTCTTGTTCCTGAGGCTGCATTAATGTGTGTGTGACTTGCATTTTATCAGGAGAGAGAACTTTGATGACCCCATCCTACACCCCTCTGGAGAATAGTGAATACAACACATTTGTCAGGCTTAAAAATAAGGTTAGCATTTTTCTTTATTATTTGTTTACATCTCTTTTGAGGTTAAAGTTGACTGTAATGGCCGAAGACAGCTAATAGTTTTGCGTCTGAGTGGAAGCCATGCACCTCATTTTCCTTCTACCCAAAATGCCAGACAGAGGGATAGGAAATAGAGGGGAACATTAGAAAATCCATCTCTCTTCTTGTTTCTTCCCCTGCGCTTCTCTTGAGCTGCTGGTGGCTCCTAAAAGGATTAATTAGAAAGATGTGAGCAGGGGTTGGAACGTCAAAAAACAATCGTCACTTTCATATCTGACCCCTATCACCAGCTGCAGAATTAACAAATTGAATGTCGTCAGCAAACAGGAGTTGCAGATGATATGAAGTTCATTACTAGCCGCCCAGGGCTTGCGTTCAAAGCTCACTTTAAACAACTCTTGCTGATTAAATTCCATGCAGGAGCTCCTGCCAGACACTGTTAGAAAATAAGAACATCTACCAACTCTCTCTCTCTCTCTCTCTCTCTCTGTCTCTTTTTTTAACATGTGCCAATTATTTGTCTCCTATCTGCAGGTGCTGGCAAGTATCATTGCTTTGGCCCCTCTGTCTACAGTCTTATCCATTTGGCGCCTGATCTAGTGCTCTCACATTACCAGCAGTGGGTTCTGGTTTTTGACTGTGAAAAGCTGTGAGCATAACTCTCTCTTCCCTCCCCCTTATTTTTTTTTTCCCTCTCACCCTTCAACTCCCACTGCCCTCTTAAAGTGCCTGAAAGTGACAGAATAGACTCTTGGTAACCTTGTTAAAGCTGTTATGATCAAGGGGAGGTGGAGGGGGGGAAGTAACAAGTTCTATTTCTGTTTTAACGGCACAAACTCAGGTATATTTCCATTGTCGTTCTTTGTTTCGGTTGCTGTGGCTTTCTGCTTGTCTCAGATGTTCTTCCTTTCACAAGATGGTAGCAGCTATATGTAGCAAAATTAGAGTGGTATCCGAAGGCACTAAAAATCTGTGAAGTTCACATTGTACGCAGTCCTATCTTTGCCTAGATAAAGAGGAAAGGAGAGCATGCCAGGAAATTTGAAAACAGTTGTAAGATTTGGACTTACTGTGGAGCGGCTAAATCTCTTCCTGTTAAGTTTTAGGTCAGGAATCTAAAGCGCACACACAGATTTAGCTTATTTCCCCCCACTCCTCAGAACATTTTTCTCCTTGTCTATTCAGCCACTCAGACAGATTTTTGAATTGAATATCAGTATTACTATAAAGGTCAGATGAGTCCTAGGGATAAAGTGGCAGCCAACCCCAGTGCAATAGCTGACACGACAGAGTCCCTAATGATGTGAGAATTTTAGCTCCATTTTTCTTGTACGTGATCCTCAGAAGCTACCTAAATGAAGGTACTCTCTGGATCTTCCTGTGCTAAGAAGATTGTGGTATCAGAGGATTATATTTAAACATGGCAGCCCCCCATACATATATCATAGGTTGGCCATTTCTGTGTAGATGGTGAGTTTCTGTTGGTAATTTTTCTCAGTGGAGAAGTATCATCCTTAACGGCTGTCATTTATGTAGCCCTCAGTGGAGTTACAGGTTGCTGAGATGTTGCAGGTTTTCTATGAGTAGAGCCCTGGAAATCTGCGGATATCCACATTCTTGAAAATGCAGAATGGATACAGATCCACATATTTTTATCTGTGCAGGGCTAGAGCCCTTCAAATACGCAGATATCCGCGGATACCCGCATTATATCTGCATCTGTGGATACAACATGGATATCCGCGGACCATTTTTCACAGATGCAGATTGGATGCGGATCCACATATTTGTATCCGCGCAGAGCTCTGTCTATGAGTTTCACTCATATAGAGTATTTCTATTAGAAATCCACACAACATTCAGGGGGGGTTGTTTCTGGCGTTTAGTTCCAGCCAGCGTTTCCCAAATATCATAGTTGAATCACATTTTCTCTCTTTTAGGCTATATCTGACTAACATATGCCCAATATGACTTTTCCCATTACAATTTTCATTGTAGTAGGTGTCATTACACCTTTCCTTCATTTTCTCTTCTCTCCTCCAATGCAGTCTGCAGCACCTATTGCTTTGTTAGAGAATACCTGGTCATAGTGACGTGGTTTAGCTTCTCCTTGTATATCTTGTTTCCTGTGATTGCTCTGAAATTTAGAGTTTTCAGAGGGCAAAAATAAAGAAATAAATAAAGCAGCTAACTGCATGTTTCTGTTGAACTTCTGTGGAATTATACCAAGGATGAATTTGGCAGAAACGGTCATTTTATATCCATAGTTCCCACTGCAATTTCCTTGCTTTTAATTATATGTGTGGATTTCCCCAAATACTTGCCTACATATTGATCTAATAATGGCATTTAAGAGCCTGATTTACGGAATTAGGTAACTAGAAAGAATTTATAAAAATACATAGCATTACAAATTCAAAATTACACAACAATTATACACTGAATTGCATGTGCATCTACTTTATCTGTGCACGCAGTCCCAGTAATTGCACGTGCAGACAAAGACTGATACTTCATAGCAGCAACTTCCAGCAATGTCTGTCCTGTCAATAAAATATCAATGTACTCCTCTAGAAGCTTCCTCACGATAAAATAAGATAACTGAACAATTAAACATTGCAATAAAGTGTAGCCATAAATTGCCACAAATAAAAACAAAATATAATCTTTATTTCCCTGCTTTATTCTCAGTTCCTTACCATTGTGTTGGCAGTGTGCACAGCATTTCTGAATAGAGCAACATGTTGTACAATATAACTAAGAGTATCAATCCTAACTCATCTGTATGTCTGAGCATAGCTTGCGGCATATCCTGTGACTTCTTTGCTCCATGGTTGACTGAAAATACCTGCTTTTATTTCCCACATGCAAAGAGGCTACAGGCAAATATTAAAATTCATTGCTATGTTAGTCACTGACATTGGCAACTCAAGACAAATCCCCAATTTGCTTAGGCCTGGTCTACACCTGCCACGGTTTTTGGTGGCAATCAAAGGGAGATACACAAACTATGTAAAATAACTTGTGTATCAACCTTCGACTTTCTAACACCCACTTACCTTCATGTATCCACTGCGCTGAGTTGAAAGGAAATGCTGTCCTTTCGACTCAGAGCTACTCTTCTTCAGGGTGAACTTACTGAGTTGAATTCTGGGTCGACTGAGCAGGTCTTCACCGATCACTCAATTGATCTGGGAAGATAGAACTGACAGTAGCGAATTTGCTGCTGTCAGTTTAGATTTGGCCTCAGTCTCCCCAAAGCATACTCCATCATCCGTCCACCTGTAGTTAGAGTTGACATATTCTCCAGATTTGTGTAATCATTGAATGGTTTCATAAGGCCAGGTAAAAAATGGGTTCTCGGAGGTACTCAGAATCACAGTGGAGTTATCCAATCATGTCAATATTGCTTGATTGGGAAAAAGTACTGGGAAGTTGTCTCAGAAATTTAAATTTAAAAGAAATTCAGCATCATGCACCTTCCTTGGTCACTCCATGTATATGTTATTGCTTATGACCCAAGCAGGTAATCTGAATTAGGGGTCTAAACAGATTGGCTTTGTTAAGGGGAGAAATTGATGGACTCAGTATTTCTCTGAGGCAATATAGCTCCTCCCCTTAGGCTTGTGCCTGCTCACTTTCTGGAACTCCAGTAGGGTTTACAGTAACTTGCCTGCTGAATTATGAGACTTTGCTATCTTCTTCCACAATTCCATGGGCTGCCAAAAGATCCTCTGACATTTCAGAGGCAACTTCTAATGGAGATCAGTAGCAGGAACTGTGAGAGAGACACCCAAAAGGCAACACAGCCACAACAGCATAGAACAGTACCAGTATAATTGTAAGCAAAATTTATAAGCAGCAGGACTAGTCTGGACCCACTACATCTCTGGTGTGATCCCATCTGTTTGGTTACCAGTAGTCCTTTTCCCTAGTGCACATACAGCCAGGGTGTCTGGGTCAAGCAAAGCCTATTAGTTTCTTATTAACATATACACCATAAACCAGACAGAAAGATTTTTGCATTAAAAAAAGTTAGTGGCCATCCTCATGCTCCCCACTTCTCTAATTTTGTACAAATAGTAAAGAGATGTACTTACAAGCGAATCCATTAAGTATTCTTTATGAGCTGTGACAGAGAGTACAATAAAGTCCATGTTTTGGCCCCTGGGCCTTCATCAGGACATTTCTTGATTGAAGAGGGCACCATATAAGTACTGTATTCCGTAGCTAAACAAAAGCTATAATAGAGTTAGCCAGCAGTAAAATTGTAATTAATGTCATGTAATATAAAGATTTACCATTTTCTCTAAGGACTCTTCCCTTAAGGCAGTTACTCTGCGTCACTCAGTAATGTTCTAAATTAAAATGACCATGCCCAACTCTCCCTGCCGTCTTCCCTACCCCACCGGAACCTCTTTACCCCTTTGCAGGCCTCTGACTCTATGCATGTTCCAGGGGATATTTACCATGGGGTGCTATATCAGTAGAGAAGGGCTATAAAGATGGATTAAAATGATTGATCAGTATTGGCACAGGTTTTTCTTTTTGCATGTCTGGTGAAAAGTGAAACATTCTGTGGTTTGTTGGGATTTTAGGGTTCTTTTTCCTTTTCAAATCCTTTGTTTTTTCCACAAGAACAGTCAGCTTTTCCCTCAGTGAAATACTTCTCTATTGCCCTGAGAACGGCAAAAGTCCTATTGGAGCAAATTTTGAAAAAGGGTGATATGCTTTTGCCACTCTTATCTGTTAGGTGGCTCTTGCTGAGGTGAAAGTGTTGACACATTTGCACTGCTGAATCTGCAAACATACTCAAATTTAGAAAGCCAAACATTCCCATTTGAAAATTCACTTCTGTGAAGAAGGTACGCATAAAGCCTCAATAAATTTAAAGTCCCACTTAAACCCTATATTGAGGAGCTAATTAGGACTTAATTGGCACATAAGTCTTGTGCTGACTTCCAGCAAAAAGATGGATTTCACCCAAAGAAATATAGGATACCCAGTCAATTCTAGTGGATGGGAATGTTGTACACACTTTGAGCACCAAAGCAGCTAAATCTACAGTCATCGCCAGCTAAAAGGTACTATTCTTTTCCTGACTTCTTAGTGTATTGCATACAGTTTGATTTCTCGGGCTCATTAAAAACCTGATACAAAGTCTATTGGAGTCAGTGGCAGACTTTCCCATTGACTTCAGTTTGGATCATGCCCTTTATTAAGTGAGCTGCACAGATCATTTTTGTAATCTCACACACTTGATGTCAGCGGTTGAAATGTTTATTGGCCAAGTGGCACCTTGCCATACAATGAGGTGGCCCTTCAACTGAGAACAACCACAGTGCTACTGTCTACCAACTGAACACTACATTCAGGGTGAAATCCTGGCTCCCTTGAATGACAAAACTCCTACTGACTTCCCTGGAAGTCAAGATTTCACACCTAGTCTTTAGATTCAGACTAGGGCTGGAGAGAGAGTTTCTCTTTGAAACTGTAAACCTGGTAAAACTCACCTGATTTTAGTTCTAACGAGCAAGTGAACCTCTCTGAGCTACCACTACATCTCAAAGAATATTGACCAGCTCGGGAATGAGCTTCTTCCCCACCCCGCACACTCCCTATGTAGGAGCCTTGGGCTCAGTCAATGCACAGTATAGCTTTGCTGCCTACTTATCACCAATCAGTGACATTCAAAATCAGGAAATGTTGTTCTGGTTCACCAATATTCACGGTCTTTGCCTCAATTTCCTGCCAGGCCCTGGTGCGCACAGTTACGTGAACTCAGTTTTCCATTACCACAGTGCCGTCTCAGAAGATAGACTGTCTTTTCCATCCCTGGGAAAAGTGTTGAATGCTTCAGGATGTATTCAAATTTATCTGGGAGACTAATTAAAGCTGAGCAGAGCCCTTTTATCTTTCCATCTTCCCTCACCCTTTTCCATTCCAGGTATTAAGGTACAAGGTTGCTCAGATTGATACTTGCAGCTATTTTGTTTGACATAAGAACCAGTAGAACGGATGATTTAATAGAATGTGTGTGATCCTTCTGTTATCACGTACTATAAAATTTAGAGGTGGCAGACAGCCTGTGCACATGGCACTGACTAGAAATATTGCCTAGCAATGCTGCTATGCTATCACAGACTATCAAATTAATATGCAGTTTGATTTTGCCATCTGACTATATAATGCCTTGCACTGGGCTGGTGAGAGAGGCAGCTGCAAATGGCCATTTGCACCAAACAGCCCTCAAGTCAGATCCCATTAAAACTGTTGCATCACTCTCCAGTTAATGAATTGCTCACATCTGTGAAATTAGAGCCACTCACTTTTGTTTTGTTTAAATCAAAATTGCAGAACCCATCAGGCAGTCTGCTGCTTCCAGCTACTGTATTCCCACAACATGATGTTAAGCTGTATGCTGCTGTTTTGTGGTGGTACTGTTTCAATTTGACAATGAAAATATTATGTAAAGCAGGCCTAGTCCTGTCTCCACAAGCAAAACCACCTCGGTAAGCAGTTGTGGTTTAGAATGAATTGTTCTCTGTGATGATGGGAAGGGTCCGAGTCCTTGAAAAAGAAGAACTCAGGCTATGAAATCTGTGATGAGTTATCAGAGACTTGCACAGTGTAATGCTCTTCCGTGAGTGTGACCTATTGATTGAAAAGAGTTGTAATACATTCAAAGACTGCCCACTTGTATCCTCACTCTCACTAGCAGCAGGACAATGGTTCTCTTCACAAATCAATAGAGGGGAATCCTTGACTCAGCCGTATAGAAATGTTCTACAGATCTGATGGTGTGTTAATTAAAATTTAATTCTTGTGGTGGCATCAATAGACCCCTACTGGTCTTTTTCTTTTTCTTTTTTTTTTTTTTCCCTCTCGTTGCAGACCCAGTTATGAAATCCAGAGTGGACTGAAATCATGAATTGAAATACCATTAAAGAACAAATATCTCCTCCTTTTTCAAAAACTATCAGTCCCAGTCTGACTAATCCTTGAGTCACTGTCTCTGTTTGTGTCCTCTTTTGTACTATCTTGTTGCTTCACAAGCATTAATGAATTTATCCTTGGAGCACATCTGTGGGCATCTCCACAGAGAGACTGTCATTTGTGTAACATCACACAGGAAATCTGTGGCAAAGCTAGGAGTTGAGCTCAGTCTAAGTCTTACTCCAGTGCTTTAATCACAAGATTCCTTCCTGAAGAGTCTTTGCTCCTCATTGCTGGTTGATGGGCCGAAACGTACCTTTTCAACACATTTTGAGGTTGGTGTTCTGGAAAGTGGGTTTCAATCTGGCAACCATTCTGTTTCATCATGCCATCACCCTCTTCTGTTTCTGACACCAAAGAAGTCTCCCCTCCCTCTTCTTATTCTCATCCGCAAATTGCTTAGACTTTGTAGCTGTTGAGAGCGAGTTTAGAACTTTAAAACTGTTGCAGCAATCAATCTTTATATTTCTCTTTGATTTCACTTTTTTATGTCTCTGAGCACCTTCTCTGTGGAGCATATTTCTTCTCGTCATGCTGCAGAAAACGTTACGAGGCTTCCTTTTCCCTTGCAGAAACCACTCCAAAGTCAGAGGAAATGGAACAGACCTTAAACTTCAGCTGGTCAGCTGCAGCAGGCAGAAAAAAACTACCTGGCAACGTGTTAGCAGTCTCCTGACATGATAGGCTGTATTGCTTTGTTCTCAAAGGTGGACCATACAAGATATTCTAAAATCCAAAAGTGCATTAAGATGCAGTTACAGTTAAGTGCCAAGCAGTAATTTAAGACTAGAAATATTACAGAGATATTGAAGTTAACCCAAAAATAAGCATTAAAAGCCTGGAAATGTCAGTGTGAAAATACAGCCATGTTTAAGATATGGAAATACATTGTTAAGGTGCTCAAATAACCTTAACTCTGCCCTACTAGGGACACTGCAGTATGAATATGACTATGATGAAGCATTTTAGCAGTTTTAGATTAAACTCATTCAAAAGATTTTTAGAGGGTTTTCATTCCTTCCCCCATCAGTGTTGCTAGAGGACAGTGCTAACAGAGTTTGGATGTATTAACTGTTAGTTTCCAGAACTTAAAGAAACAAAAAGGCTTTTGTAAAACAGAGGTTTGAACCAAGTAGAGAAAACTAACTTTTCCTGTAGTTGCACATGAAGTAAGATGCAGTTTCTTTTGATTAGACTGAACTAATTTGTGGCCAGTGTCTCTGGGAATAAGATTCTCTCCTCCTCCTCTGCCCCTGCCACCTCTAATGGAGAAATTCTGGCACATAGAGGAGCCATACTACAGCAGTGAGAAAAACCTGCTTACACTTAGCAAGGACCCAGTCCTGCAACTGATTCTACATGGGCCTACCCCAGTATCTATGCAGAGTCTTCTTCATTTCTAGAGGAGCCATGGGTCTCTATGCCAAAGGGGAAGCCATGTTAATCTAATTCACAAATCAAACAAGGAGTCCTGTGGCACTTTTAAAGACTAACAAATTTATTTATCACATGAGCTTTTGTGGGAGAAAATCCCCTTTCGTCAGAGGCTTTGAAGATGGGGAACTTAGAGTGGGAGGAAATTAAATGCAGGGAAATGAATGACAAAGGATCTGGTCTGGCTGTAACAGCAAATCAAAGTAGATGTTAAGATTCAAACAGTTTATAGGGAAGAGGGTCCATGGTCCTGCCTGTTGTCAGTGGTCATTGGGATAGCTTGCACTACTGGGAATATATTAGAAGAGAGTAGGGTCTGTGTTCTAGCGGTGCCTGACCCTGTGGAAGGAGTGTGTTTCCTGCCCCCCCTGCTACCACCTTTCTCGGTCCCAAATAGGACCACCTGCACACTCACATTAGGCTCCAATGCAGTCAGCCCCTGTGTAGAAAGAGAGGAGAGCCTATACCACATGCTCAGCACAGAACACCGCTGCTCTCTGGGGAAGTCTTCCTGACTCTTGTGGCTTAGGGTCATCTCAAGCAACTACTGCTATGGCAAGAAAAGCCATTCACTTTGCTTTTCTATTTTACCATATACTTCCACCAAGCAAGAACCAGCCTTCTGTTTGGTTTGGTTTGGGGTTGGTATAAATGTGAAACTCTCATTTGATATACGATCCTGTTCCACATTGACTAAGTTATTGAATAACAAAGGCCCTAGCAACAGAAGTATCTTACAGAGTACTTCACAAAATAAAGTAAGGGCTACATTTTCAAAAGTGACAAATGATTTTTGGGAGCCCTCAGAATGGTCTGAGCACCCACCCTCTAAAAATTAGGCCCTTTTAAAGTGTCGCAGGTTGGGCTCCTGAAATTGTTGGTCCCCCATAAAATGTATGCCCCATATGTGTTGTCTTGGTTACCAGACTAGCTGCACCTTTTATCTCTCTTAGTGTATTCCCTAAGCTCTTAGCTCTCATGCCTTCACTTCTGCTGGAGTGGAATCCTCATTGTTCTTCTACTCTCAGACCGGGACCCTGGGCGACAACCCTCGGTGTACCAACTGTGATTACTCAGCATTGACACATGCAGTTCTTCCCTTGTGGGAGCATATTGACCACTTGTTAATACAGGCTGCCAGACACTTTTGCGTCTGACGAAGTGGGATTTTCTCCCACGAAAGCTCATGCAATTAATAAATCTGTTAGTCTTTAAAAGTGCCACAAGACTCTGTTGTCTTTCTACAATAGACTAACACGGCTACCCCTTTGGAATTAGACACTTTTGGTTTCAGGAAGTTATGGTTTAACCTTAAGGGAAGGAACAAAGCATATCATAAAAGAAAAAGTCTTTTAACTCAATAAAGGGCCTATATGAACATCCATGTTACCTTAAATCCCTCCAGCTTGTGGTTGTGGGCCAGGCAGCTTCTGTTTCTTCAGCAGCTCCAGAGGAATCTGCCATTGTCAGTCCGGTCTCCACAAATGGCCCCCTGACAGCTGCCTCCCCTGTGTGATCTTTTTAACTGTTTAGTTTAACTTTTTCATCTCTTGTCTCATAGCCTTGGTACAAGAAGTCATATAACACTGGCTGGAAACTGGATGTAGCACCTTCCCAGCTAAAAGGCCAGGCATTGTCTCTTAAGGATCCCTGCCATGTTTACCAGGAGGTTGCTTAAGAAGCTATTGTGTTGCCTTCCTGCTAACTTCCCAACACCCCTGCTATTAAACTAAACCAATATATGCATATAGGAAACATTTCAATAACCCAATAAAGCCATATAGTTTCTACTCCAATAACATTGTTCACAAATTACAGATCAGCCCCACATCCTTCGATGCATAGATGATAGAGGAAAGCTTGACCAAAGATATTTTATCTATACTACTCGGATGATTAGTAGGAAGAGAGAAACAGATTCCACATGCAATCAAGCTACAAAGGATTTTTTTTTTTGGCGGGCGCAGGGAATCCCAAACACTTACTCATCCTTTGTGAATCAAACCAGGGTTTTCAACACCAAAAACTAAGATATTGTAAATTTTTGCCTCAACTGTATTTTGTGAAAATGATTTCATTAACAGGGGAAAGCCGTCATTTTTGTGCACAAAAACTTGGTAGTTTGTTTCACATAGCTGTAAAGAAAGCTTAAAGAATTGCTTGTGTTGTCTAAGTAGCTTATATGGCCTTCCTCACTGTATGACCTGTACAATATTCCAGGGAGGTGATATGTTTTATCCTGTTTTCACTGTTGGCAAACTGAAAGACAGAGAAATTGTGACTTATCTACGGTCTGAGGGACAGCCAGGAAATGAACCCAAATCCTTGCACGGTATCTCAACCACAAGGCCAGCATTTCTCTGAATTCCCAGCTTTCCTTCTCTTTCCTTCTCTATGTTAACTGGAAGAAATTCAGGGAGCACATCTTGTAAATGTCACAAGTGCTAGGGCTCTATTCTCTGAAACTTGTCTGAGCTCTGTGACAAGAAACCAGGCTAATGGCTCCTGCAAGAGACTGTGCACTCAGAGTAAGTTGCTGGCTGGTTAGGAGACCATCCAGCTCATTTCATATTGGACCTCTGGCTGAAATTGTATGCGTGTCCCAGAGATAGGTGGCAAAGGCCTTAATCTGTTTAGCAACACAAGCTGTCCTCTCGCTTCTTGAGATGACATTTCTCTTTGTATTCCTCCCCTTGTTAGACACTTGTCATCTTTGTTACAAATGTGTCCTCCTAATTTAAATGTACGCTGATTGGCTTGGTGCTGCGACCTATCTATCACTTTTTCATTTCATGCTCTTGAATGTTGTTATAGAACTGTGTTTCTGTTTTAAAAAAAAAAAAAGTGTGTGTGTGGGGGGACAAATTACTTTTCCAGTGCTTTAATCTGTGATAGGATTAAACTGAACTGGCTCCTTTAAAAAGTGTCCCCTTTCCCACTGTCCTCCCCACTTCCAATTACAGCACTAATTTCAGTAATGGAGCATTAATAGAGTAATGGGCTGCTGAAACTGGTCTGAAGGAACTGTAGTGCTCAGCACAAATTGAGTAAATAAACCATATATTAGATTTCTAAACAATACTTTTAGTCTAGTCCCCAGGGAAAGAGAGTTGTCAAGACTGACTTAAGTCAACCCTGCAAAATGTATGCAAAAGAATCATCCATTCATACCCTGAGAAACAACAACGTGGGTTAAAGTAGCAGCAAATCTCTCCCATAAATCTTTGAGATCCAGACACAGAGAGACTTGTGTTGTTTCCCTTTTCCAATTCCTTTGGCTTGATTTATTTACCAATAAGCATCTTTATGCCCATTTCTATTTCTGTCCTTGTAGAAAGCTGCCTGGCTAGAGTTCTGACAAAGAACTAGATGCAATTGAAAGTAAAGATTTCCACGAGGCCATACAAAATGATCTTCATATTCTTCACTCTGGGACTCTGAGGCTTTTCCCCCCTCCAAAAATCTGTAGCCCTCCACATTTATTTTCTCTCACATCTGGCCAGTGGATGAGCAGAGAATAGAGGCCAGGTCTCCTCAATGCCTGGATAGGACAATGATCTATTGACAGAGTATATTGCCTTCCTAACCAAGTTATCCCATCTCTGGAACCTGAACTTGAGAGGCAATGGGAACCCACAATTCTCATTGAAGTCAGCAAACGGTAGGTGCTTAGTGCCTCTCAGGATCAGTCCCTAATTTTTAAGACATCCTATTAGTTTGCTCAGGGTTTTGGAGCTCTGTCTATTCCTTGTACCTTTTCAAGTTGGTGTTGCATTCCTGAGAGCTACTCTGAGAGCATGGCATTTTTGACACTAGCAATTAATATGGCGAGGGACATAGCACATCTTTTTTTCTTCCGGAAGAGTAAGTAGTCTTACTTATGGATTAGGGCTGCTCTGTTGTCTGTTGGTATCTTAAAGTGTCATTCAGTTCTGACAAGTGATTATGCATAAGTGACACCTTATTTAATAGAAAAACAACAGAGTCCTGTGGCACTTTAAAGACTAACAGATTTATTTATCGCATGAGCTTTCGTGGGAGAAAATCCCACTTCGTCAGACACTTTGAAAACTCTGTTGTTTTTCTGCAATAGACTAACACGGCTACCCCTTTGGAGCCTTATTTAATAGGTATATCCCTGGTGTGTGTACTGAGTCTTTGCTTCTGACTCTTGTGACAAGTAAGTTTTGGATTTTTTTTTTATGATGTTGAATTCCTATTAGCCCTGCGGAACTGACATAGCTAAAAGGAAATGAATTGGGCTCTGGACATACTTGTTTACTGAGGGTTAAATCAATGAGGCCTGGGCAGGCCCTAGTGGAGCACTGGGTTTGCCCATGTGTCCTCGGTGGCTAATATAGCTCCCCAGGACTGTTATTGTCGATCATATGCAAGATGTGTTGAAAGAAAATCTTTCCTAAATAAGACAACCTATTATAAAGTACTTTCCCTGCTGTTTCCCTTCACAATGCCGAATAACTCACTCACTGCACTGATTCCTGTGATCCTGAGAATAAGCTAAATAAATAAAATTTAAGCTTGAGAGGAAAGAAATGAGATTGCTGTAGCTGCAGAACCAGACTGGTACAGAGGTCTAAATCAGGAGTTGGCAACCCAAAAGATAAGAAGAGCCATTTTAAAAAATTCTCTCAATAACCAAGTGTTTTGAGAGCTGCAGTGGGTGTAGCCTCCTGGTTGGGGATGGGGGGAGCTGGGCCATGGCTCCTGCCTCAGGGTCTTCTGATGGGGGTGGGGAGCCTGGAACCAGGAGCAGGCCTCCTGCAGGGTCCCCCAGTGGCAGGGGCCTGGAGCCACAAGGAGGCAGCCAAAGCTGCATGTGGCTCTGGAGACGCAGGCTGCAGACCCCTGGTCTAAACCATTGGGCTATGTCAGGGAAGAATTTTACAGGGACACCAGTAACCCGGCCTCAAATGCCTCACAACTATTACTTGAGTTGATTAGAATCAATCCCTCACTATGTCAGAAACCAAAACCCATTCACACATTCAGAACCAAGCTGACAGTTTCATGTGGGTTTCTTGGAGGTAATTTCAAAAGGCATCTAAGCAGAATGAAACCTACTGAGCTGGTTTAGTATTGTGGTCTAGAGGACTCAGTCAGACCAGCGAGTCAGAAAACCCCAAATTCTATTCCTTGTTTTACAGCTGACTTCTGCATAGGGTTGGGAAAGTCCTTTAAACTCTGCCTCAATGTCCTCTTTTTGCAAAGAAGGGATATTTGTCTACTTTAGCCACAAGGATTAAGGATTGCTATTTGAATAGCTCCTGGAAAAGCTAAAAGCAATTAGAATGCTGAGTTTAATTACTTTATTACTGAAAACACATGCAGTGTTGTGGAATAAAAACTTAGGTACACTATTGTGTCCTGACTGGAATGTCTGGTACATAATCTTCATTAAAAAGATTGGATTCTTATAATATTTGCCTAGAATTTAGACTTCCCCCCTGCCCTCCCTTTTTCACAGATTTAATGTTCTCAAATTCAGCCCTCTGTGTACCAAACTCATATTGGCTTCAAGGTGGCCTTATACAATCAGACTTATTTGTGTTTAGAAAATCTATTTTGCTTTCTTTTGTGGTTGAGTTTTTTGTTTAGAATATCACCAGATTCAATCATCACTGGAATTCAGTCTGTTGCCATCCAATTTTTAAGTTATCTATTTGTGGCCTTTTTACACTCATGACTTTCTGAATGACAATCTTGGCAATAGCACTGTATTTGCTCATATAACTAAAATTACACACACCATAAGATAAAATAAATTAAGGTTGCAATGTTAAGCATTCAAAAGTGAGGAAATAATAGACTTAAACCTGTCCAGGAATCTTAATTTATGATACAGTTTTTAATTACATGATCACATACTGTTTTTTCCATGGGACCCCTACTTCATTAAGTACACAGGATTGATGGACCTCAATGAATAAACAATTATTTAATGTTTTGTTTTATCCTCATTGTACAACATGTGGCCCCAGGCCTTATTTGCTGAATGCTATTCAAACTCTGCTCTGCATACAGAATTAGTAGTTTCCTCATGGGCTTTTCTGTGGTGCTCATCCCTGCAGCATTTGTGTACTTGACAAATATTAATTAATTTATCTCTTTGCAACACCCTTGGAAGGTGAGGCAGTGGTATATCCCCATTTCACAGATGCAGAGCTGAGGCATAGCAAGATTAAAGTAAAAGTTTTTGCTAATTCCTGGTGCCCACTTTGATATGTCTAGGGCCTAATTTTGCAGAGTATGTAGCATTATATAGTGCACTCTGTGTTTAAACTTCCACTCATTTGCAGGTGTGAGCATTCTGCACTTCTGCAACTCGGACTCCTGGGTCTCAGGTTGGGTACGCAGAAAACGAGGAGCGCACCTGTGAAAAGTGAGGTTTAAGTGACTTGCCCAAAGTTGCATAGGTTTTCTTTGGTAGAGGCGGAAAGAGAATCCAGTTCTTCAGGGCAGCATTCAACTGTCTTAACCATGAAAAATTTCCTTCTCTTCCTTCTGTCCCCTGCCTCATTCACTAAACACCTTTCAGCTTCTGCAATAAATGAAGCAAGGAGCCTTCGTATATTATGCAATCCTCTTCCATCCTCAGAGCAGGTACTTCCAGTGTACTGACTTAGGCAGGTGTTCTGTGGAAAAAAATGTGTTGTAATTAAAGACTGTATCACAATGTATATGCACAAAGGGGACAGAATTGAGATTGTGCAAAGGCTCTTAATTCTGGCACTTGCTAAATTTGACTGCTTGACTTTGCACCCTTAATATTGGTTTTACAATGTAATTTTGTGTGTGTAATTTCTTAGGCTTCTAACAAAGCAAACTGAACCCCCCCCAAGTTGCATCATATGGCATCAGGTGGACACGTACCTAGTTCATCAGCTGTCTTAGAAGTTTTATATCACACAGACCTTTGGCACTTGAGCTAATGAATTAATGGAGAGCAATAATATGTTGCCTTCCTATATGTGGACCAGCCCTCACAGGGGATGAGAGACACCCTTTGCCAGTGGGTTTCACAACTCTTTGTTGACAGCAGAGGAATGGGGAAACTTGGGAATGTTGGGTTTCATTCCATGCTCTGAAGGGGAGTTTTGTCGAATGGGCATGGACTCTTCTGCCCCTTCCCTCCAATCTCGATCTTTTCTAAGCCTTCCTTCCAACCAGTCTCTGTCCCACTCCTGTGTCTTCCTCAGTTCTGGCTCCTTGTACCAATCCGGTTCTCTTTGCCTACTCAGCACCAATCACCGCTCCTGTCCAGGCTCACTTTCTGAATCCCAATCTCTTCCCTCTCCCAACATTCAGTCCCAGGTCTTCTGATCCCTCATGCTACCTGTCTCTTCCCTTGCACATTGGTTCCCATTTTTCTTTATCCAAATACACTTTCCGCATATCCCCTCCTTGTCCCAGTCTGTTTACCCAGCTAGTTCTAGTTCTCCCCTCTACACTCCAGCTCTCTGTAAGATCTATCTCTACACTCCTGCCCTCACTACTCTGTTTCAATCCCAGTCTTTGTTCACGCGGGGCCTGGCCCAACAGGTTTTGGCACCCTAGGCGAACTATGACTTCAGCAGCCCTCTCCCCCCCCATGTTTTAAGAGATAATATATTCATATTTTTTTAAATAGAGGAAAAAAATCATTTCCATCTAATTTGGCACCCTTGAAAGCCTGAAGCCCTAGGCCAGTGGTTTTCAAACTACAAGTCCGGGACCAGTACTGGGTCGCAGTCCCTCAGGTAACCATTGCCCTAGGTGACTGCCTAGTTCATGTATATGGTTGGGCTCCCCTGGATATTCATCCAATCTGCATTCCTTGTCCTCAGCCAACTGGTTCCCACTTTCAGGGCTGGATTAAGGGGCCTTGGAGCCCTGGGCTGCCCACTGCTGTGGGCCTACCTCTGGCCTGGGGCCCCAGCCCCCCATCATGGTGGCCTGCAGGCAGGCCAGCACCGAGGGGGCCTGAAGCTGCACCTTGTGGCACCCCCACCCCATTTGTCCTCTATTCTCTCCCCCACCCCAGTTTCCTTCACCAGCGGTCAGATTCCTTCTCCAATTAGTTCCAGCTTCCCCTCTTCCAAGACCTAGTCCAGTCTCCTTGCCCAGCCTGTTCCAAGTCCCCAATTCCCAGTCCCAGCCTACCCAGCTAATGAGTCAGTCTCTGCTCTGGCCACTTCAGCTCTCAATTCCACTCTCTTTGCTGAACTAGTCCCCTCCCAGGGCTCCTTCCCTCACCCTCAGTCCCCCTCCTCACTCCAGTTCTAATCTCACCAGACTCCTTTGTTGTCCCCCAGGTCTAACTTTTGTCCCCTCTGCATTCAAACAAGGCCTTCTGCATCCATCCATGCCAGCAGGGTGGTCACTGACAGCACAGAAAAAACAGGTTCCCTGCTTTCAGTTCTGGTGCCACTCCCACACTGACCCAGAGCAGCAATTCATCCTTGTAGTCCAGGGTTGGAGCATGCACACTCTGGCTCGTGTACAGTCTGGTCAGCCCTAGAAGTTGAGAGTCTTAAACTGCATAGAAAAGACGGTCTTAAGAGATTTAACTACTAAAATCCAAGAAGTCTCCACTGAGCATGGGTAAACTATGTTCCCCCTCCCCAAAGGTCTATAATGGCTAAATTTGGGTGAATGTCCATGGGGATGGCAAAAGACACATCTCTGATGTAAAAGCCAAATTTCAAGTCCCTGCTTGAAAGTATGAGGGCTCTTGATCTAGGCAAAGACAAGCACGAAAGGATTATTTTAATATGGGCAAAAACTTGGCCAAGCAGTTAGTTTTGCAAAGTGATCAGCAACTGAAAACAGGATCTTACAATAGAAAATGTTAGGCAACCTTAATCATAGGCAGCACTACCTGCCTATAACAAATGGTGAGTCATGAAACTTTATTTTCATGAAAACTGGTACAGAAATCTCACTGGATTAAATAAAATCTTTTTAATTGAAAAGTTCTGACAGCGTTTGTTTACACCTTGAAACAGCCAAGTAGTAAATTAAGCCTTCTCTTTGAGCAATCTTTCTTTATTTCTAGCTATGCATTTATAATGTGCCCTTTGTTGTAGAGGCTATTTGAATGGTAAATCAGAGCCGCATTTAAAAAAACAATTAATTTAGTGCTGGTGAAGTGCCAGACTGACAGCCCTGGAGACTGAAGCTCCCTGTTTGTCCCCAGAACAGGTACAGAGTGGACTCTGTCTCTGCTGAGCCTGCCAAGCCAACAAGGTTGTAAATTAGTGCCAACTGTTGAGACTGCTTTTCTAACATGGCCATCTGTTTACTGATCTGAAACTAACCTAGGTAACCAGTCATCTGATGGAGAACAGTTTTTCCTGCTGCAAGACAATGTTTTGCATATGAATGGTCATTTGTAATATATTACAATTTTATATTCTATATTGTATATTTTCCTTTTGTGACAAGTTCCAGAGGGGTAGTTGTGTTAGTCTATTTCAGCAAAACAAACAAGGAGTCTTGTGCCACTTTTAAAGACTAACACATTTATTTAACGCATAAGATTTCGTGGATATAATCCCACTTCATCAGATGCATGAAATTTCATGCATTTTATATCCACAAAATTGTATGTGTTAAATAAATTTGTTAGTCTTTAAAAGTGGCACAGGACTTCTTGTTTATTTTCCCTTTTTTATTACACATTTTTCATTTGCCATCCTAAACACATAACTGTCTGTATTTTGAAAACACATAGCTATTATATGAAACTCCCCCAAACATTCTGTGGCTCTTCCATCCCATCTTTTTTCTAAATTCCTCCTTTGGATACTTACTGAGTCATATATCTAAGAGGAAATTTTGACCCATAGTGGATTGATAGGAATTTTTTTTTTTTTTTTTTTTTTTTTTTTTTTTTTTTTTTGGTAAAGCATTAATATTACAGGAAATGTTTTGTGTTCCCATGGGGGAATTTGTTTTTTCCAAAAGGTTTTTGTGTTTTGTTGAAAAACTTTGGCTCAAAATCTTTTGGTTCTGGTTGCAAGTTTTCAGGTTGTTTTTGACACTGCGGAAAACTCAACTCCCTCCTTCTCAGAAACATTTGCTACAGAAATTTCCATCTTGATGAAAACTCCACTTAAAAAAAATAACAAAACAAAACCCAGCCTTTTAGATGAAGAATTTTGACTAGGTCTAATTATTACTTCAATTTTCCTTTGCTTTTCTTGTGATGGTGGTGTTCTGTATGTGGACGGAAGACTTATTTCTCTAATCCTAGGCAAGATAGAGCCAAAAGAAGCAAACCTAAAAGAAAAATCGAATGGCCAATCACTAATTTAAGCACAAGTCTTCCACTCTTAAGGGTTTTTGGTTCACTACAAGAACGTGTTACCTACCCCCTCCGTTGCTTTCACCACAGTGTTCAGTGTCACTGGTAGTAATGTCCATCAGAGAAACACTTCTGAAGAGCAGCATCGTGTTAGCACTGGCTGCCAACCTGGGAAAAATAGTCCTACTACTGAAGACCACTAATAGCAGCCCATTCCATCTTCCTCCACTAAACAGACTGTTAAGACCAAAAGCAGCTCCTGGAGAGATCACAAGAGCTAAAGAATCTTTTGAATGTGTTATGCTTGATAATGGCAGGAGTCCCTGCCGGCATTCCATTGCCACCGAATGGATGCATAGACTATATCCCAGACCCTGACTGTTGTTGAGTTCTCTAAGGAGGGGAATAATGGGGTCACACACACTTCCCTCAAACATATGGTGTTGAATCTCCAATTCTATCTCAATGCCTGTGAGAAACTAGTAGAAAATAAATATTCTTCTGTTAAAGAAACTCTACTGCTACTCCCTACGCTTACAAGAACAGGATAAGCTATTCAGGAGATAATAGAAATCTAGTTGGGAGAAATCCAATGTCCATTCCTATGATTCCCTCTGCAACTGAGGTGCAAGGGAGAAGACTGGATTTTGGGTGAGGGGAGTGTAAATGAAAGCACAGCCTGAAATGAGTGTAACACAGCCACACAGAGGCTTCCTGTATGACAGTGTACATGGCGGAGAGGTGTAAGCAGACGTGAGTGAAGGGGTGGCTGGAAAATATGCCACTGCATAGATCCTCAGACCGCTCCCCGTTGGCAGGGTTATGTTAAGATCACAGAGCAGTTCTGCAGCCACTTGGTAGGCATGACAGGAGCCTGCCTCCTCGCTTCTCTCTATGCACTGCCCTGGCACCTTGCCCAGCTCTTTGGACTGGGCTCTTAGATGCGGAGCTGAACTTGCACTAAAGGAAATTGTAGGAGCCGTCGTGCAAGTTAGGTTCTCATACTTGAAAACCTTGAGTCTGAAGAGTAAAGAGATTACAAAGGTGCAGACTCCAGGCATTGTGGCATCATAGGTAATGGAGCTGCGCCAGCAATGAATTTGACCTAATTTTTAGGGTGACTTTTAATTTGCATGAATTTAACAGAAGTTTTAAAGCAGTCCAAGGGCGTGAATTAGATACAGGTTGTGTGTAATCTTACAACTGCAAATATTAACTGTGCAAACTTCATTTATATGTGCACGTATGGCTAGCATGGGTCTTGCATGCTTTTTTTCTCTCTACTGGTTTCCTAACTGCCTGCACTTAGTACTCATTCCTTCCAGTCCCGTCAGCTCTCCAGAATTAAAGAGGATTGGGCTGACACAGTGCTTGGATGAAATACTTGGCTAAAGCGATTTCCTCATTGTATCACCATCACTCTTTTAATTTTCTTGGATATAATTCAGTAACTGGTTAACTGCACCTATCAATACTATGCAACTACTTGAAATCCCATCTGCAGTTGGTACCTTTCATTTTATACCACGTCAATGCTATTGCAGTGAAATTTTAAGTGTTCTTTTTTTCTGTCAGAGTGAGAAATTAATTTTTAATAACAGGCTTATTTGTACACATCATTTCTTGGGATTTGGAATGCATCAATCAGCAATGCTAGGACTCCTCTTTTGTAAGTTTATGGGGCAGGGACCATCTTTTTTTCTTTGCTTATACTGCACATAGCACAATGGGGTCCTTGTCAATGGCAAAGTCTCCTGGGCTATGTCTACACTGGCAAGTTAATTCAAATTAAGGAGGCTTAATTCGAACTAACTAAAGCCATGGCTATACTAGGCTTTAGTTAGTTCGAATTAAGGGCTTCCTTAATTCGAACTAATAAGTTTGAATAGGGTATTCGAACTAAGGGGTTAATTCGAACTAACTAGTTCGAATTAACCAATGTGGCCATGTTAATTCGAACTAATTGCTTAGTTCAAATTAACCGGCCATTGAAATGAATGGGGATCGCTAATTCAAACTAAGCAAGTGCTTGCTTAGTTCAAACTAACATTCTAGTGTGGCCATGCTCATTCGAACTAACTAACATAACCCTAGGTGCCACAGCAATATATATAATAAATAACATCACCAAGAGAGAGGGAATAGGCATGTATCCGGGGCTAGCCAGGGTAGTCACACAGGTTGGACATTTTTAATGCTTTCTTTGCTGGGATTTTCTTGGAATATATGTAAAAATAAATCTAGTGTGGAGGTGATTGATCATCAGTAATTTATTGTATACATGTGTTGCTGTTTTATACACCTCTTGCAGAAGGCTTTTTTTTTGGTACTGTGAAGGCATTAGGGTGAGTTTTGTTTGTTTCTCTCTGGAGTTGCCTTTTTAAGGGCATGAATTAATTTGGACTGGCTGGGACTGTGGTGGTGGTCCTAAGACATTTTTATGGTATGTTGTGCAGTGCATAAGACAATCATTATGTAGTTTTCTTTTGTGAATCCGTGTGTTGTGCACGTTGATTATAAATTAGGCTTGTGGGTCCTTGTGATCTGAAAAGCACACATAGTATGTGTGATGCTATGTTGAAAATACTAGATACTAAAGCCCTGGTCTACACTGCAGGCCCTTTTCAGCAGTAGTCGAAGGGAGATACGCAAGTTATTTTAAGTAATTTGCATATCTCCCCTCAGCTACCTAACAGCTACTTACCATAGTGCCTTCAGTGCTCTGAGCTGACAGGAAATGCCCTCCCTTCTTCAACTCAGAGCTACGCTACTTGAGATGGTGGTCTTCAGGGATCAACTTCCCAATTGACTGAGTGGATCTGCACAGACATGCTCAGTCCATCAGGAAGATTGATCAGATGGCGGTAAATTTGCTGCCGTCAATGAAGACCTGTCCTATAAAGTGAAAGCTGCATAATGGGAAAGTAGAGATAGAAGGAAGAGGAAAGGACATGAGGGAAGAAATGACAGGTAAAGCAAAGGGATACTTAAACAAAAAGTTGGTAGTCCCTAAACCAGCACTTGCATTTCTCTCTTATGTTGATCCAGTACTGCAGAGCTTTAAAAACATTCTGCACTTTGGAGGGCCTACTTTCAGATGAGATATTGAACGGAGATCCTGTTTTTGTTGTTTTATTTGTTTTGTTTCCTGGCTCTGATGCTTGTCCAGGAGGAAGTGATACTCCTTTTTACACATTTAAAGGGGAAGGAAATGATCCCGATATCTTGGTTAACATTCCCTCTGTCAGTAAAATAGATTCTACTGTTTGGGGATGCTGTCAATGAGTGCAAATGCCCAAATATACGAGGTTGTACAGTCTTTTCATTAAATAGATCAGATCCTTAGTTGGTGTAAATCAACATGGAGCCATGCTGATTTACACCAAATGAAAATCGGTCCCCACGGGGATTTGTGACACTTTGGAAGTATCTTGAGTAGGAAAGGTGCTATCTAAGACTCAATATCAAGACTAGAATATTTTTTTAAAATAAATAAAATACAAAATAGAACTGCAAGCAGCAAAGATGATTTTACAGACTCTGATTTGGACTGTGCACTATAAAGAACCCTCTGGACTGAATAACTTTATTGTGCAAAATATTCTTTCATCCAGTCTCATCCTATAGCAGAGACACATTCAGTGAGCTCTTGTTTTATGACTTTTATGCTGAGGACTGAAAGTGCATTAAATCACAGAAGCGCCTTTGAAAGGATAATGATCTTAAAATAACTTACATTTTGGTGCCTAAAAAGTTACTGTTCTTTAAGTTTATATATGTTCTCTTTAAATGAACAGTGAGTAACATAAACATACAGGGGGCATAATTATAAAGGTTTTTGATACCTTGCTCCCAGTGGGTAAGATATTACAGATGTGGGCAAATATTCTCTATACCAATAATGAAAACTGCCTTTAGAAGTGGTGATAGCTTACCTGCTGGTAAAAAGGGAAGAGCAAATTTTTAAACTGTACCCAGTTGTACAAGGTTTCACCATCTTGAATGATGATCATATTTCTCTGTATGTGTGTTACGTAGGAAGTGCCTTACAACATTTCACCACTGTTCCAGTAGTCTCAGGAGCCAGTCTTCAGCGTCGGTCAGTGCCTAATGCTTCAGAAAGGAATCCTTGGTCCAAAATACATCCACTTGTTTCCTGAAGCAGAAGATTTAATGAGCTTTGTATGTTCTCTGCAATAGGCATTTTTCTAAGTGGGCTCTAGCATATTTGGTCATCAACTTTGTGACGTTTTTCCAAAAACAGTTCACATATGCAATCTGGATTTGTAGTTGGCAGAGGCACTCAGCCTGAATCACCTCTCACTAATTATAAAAGAGAAGGGATGCACTATAGGGAATGCCCTGTGAGGGCTCCACCTTCCCCTTAGTCTGCAACATCCTAAATTTATTGACCTTGGAGTACTGCCAAAGGACACCTTTTTGATAGGGTTTTGGGAGCAGGCTAAGGGTGTGCTCCCCAGAATTCTGAGAGGATGAAACAGAACTTTTTGTGTGTGGCTGACTGTCTGAGGGTTTTTTTGGAACTGTTATTTAACACTGCCACTTTTTTGTGTGGCTGGAATATTAGTTGTGTGTTAGGGAGCTTAGCACTTTATAGGGCATCTTTTTTTAGTAGTCAAATCAAAATACCATTAAAAATGTGAAATTGTGGTATATGGTGCTGAGGCTTACTGGGGATATCTAATTCATTGTCCTTAATAAAATTTCTTGTCTCCTGAGGAATGGAAACAAAACTCTACATGACATATGCCAAATGAAAGCTCAGAAATTGTATATATCAAAAGTGATGACAATTTTCATGTCCATCATCTAGGACCTGATTATTGAGATGGACATATTAATAACAATAAAGTGTTCTATGACACTTTTCCCCCAAGATCTAAATTCCTGTGTACAGTTCCAATTAACGTCCCTGGTGAGTAAGTAGCATGACCCAAGTATAATTTTATTACAGGCAACAGGAAGGCAGTTTGTTTACTGTACACAACTCACCCAAAGTCAAGTTCTCCAAGCAAAGCCATGGCCACATGCAGCTTAGTGGAGTTTTGTGTTGATCTGTGCTTCCATTGCTTCCTTTTGGTGATAACAAAAAGAGTTTCATTTTCCTGCATTAGAATTAAATCTGACTAATGCTTCTTATCATCAGTGCTGAGGAGTTGGAAAGATACAACAACAAAACACACCAATTACTTAGCGGGCTGGACACCTAATTTTAGAAATATGACTTGACATGCAGAATAACTACTGCTAGCACATGATTTGTTGCCTACACCCCATCATATGACAAGCCCTCAGTTACTGGCATAATGAGACTTATCTGACTGACACCACTGAATTAATTGCTCTCTGTTGCTGAGTGAGGTGAAGGCCTAAGTTACAACAGGTTTGGTTTAATCTTTGTTCTTTACAGAAACTGTGAAGCTAACATTTCCCTCCCTCCTCTGTGTTCCTCCATCCTAAAAATACCTTCTCATTTGCTCCACTTTGTAATTTAAAAATCGTTTTTTGTGCACAAGCTATTTCATATGATGGTAAATAGAACCTGTTAGTCAGGATAAGTGAGCCTGATCCAGGAGTGTAGGCGATTGTGTCTTGAAAAATCAATATTAAGATGTACAATTGCTCCCATGGTATTGAAAGAATTAGTTGATCTACATGCCAAATGACAAGCCCCTTGATAACAGGGATTATGTGTCCTGTCTTTCCAGGCTGCGCTTCTTGGGGCTGCTCTTTAGGTCCCTGAGGCAGAGATAATCTAATTAGTACAACAAAGACCAGGTCAATTTGAAAAAGTAGGAGGGGATTGGAGTGAGTGGTTGTCGGGGGTGACAGTGTTACAGCTAGAGACAAGGCTCTGAGAAGTTACAGGGGAAGAAGGGAAACTTAGAGCACAATTTAATCTTTAGTTTGGCTCCACAAACACTGTAAATGCAGACCCATTAGACTATTACCAGACACGCATCAACTTAGTGAGTGCTTACAGCTCACATATGCACTCACTCAGTCACATGCAGGGAAAGAGGTGGGGGCGGGTGGGTTTCAAAAGGAAACAAAATGATCTTGTTTTCAGCAGAGAGGAGATGGTTTTGACCTAGATAGGCCTGTCTGCTGTGAAGTCATGGGTTCCTGCTGGAAAGCCATTTTTAAAACAAATATTTCACCAAAAGTCATCACATTTCCTTTCCTCTCTATCAAAGGACATGAAAAACATACAATAGTCCCTATTCAGAAATCTGGACCTATTCAGCAAAGCGCTTAAGCACATGCTTAACTTTAGGTATGCACTGACATCACATTGATTGAATTTTAGGCATATGCCTAGAGTTAAGCACGTGTAGAATAGGGATGGGTTTTAAACATGGATGCTCTTCTGAATTGGTCCCTGGTTTCTCAATTGGAGTAAATCATCCTAACTCCATTCCAGTCAATGAAGATGCTGTGGCCCTGGTTCTCAAGGCTGATTAGACTCTGAACTTCCATTGAAATATGACTGATGCTCTCTGTTGCTGAGATGAGGTGAAGAGCTGACATACAACAGGTTTGGTTTAGTCTTCGTTCATCACTGAAATTGTGAAATTAACCCCTGCCCCAAGAATACCTTCTCATTTGTTCCGCAGTACAGGTTGGAACTTTTCATTATTTCTTGATTATTAATGTGCACCACTTGATGGTTATGAATCATTTCAAAATCCAGAGTCATATTAAAATGACTTAATTAAATATCAACGATTCTCACTGGTCCTGTACTTAACAATGGTTATTTAGTGATTTCTTTGTAGAAGACCTAACTTTCCATCCTGACAAATCACAGTGCTGTGAAAGCTTACACAGACATTGTACCTGGTCCTTCAGTTCATCCCGTCAGTCTCATAAACACTGATGTCCTCAGGGCTTACAGCAGGGCTCAGATGAACAGTGAGGGCCAGATACTCAGCTAGTGTAAACTGGCATAGTTCTTTTGCAGTGCTGATTTGTTTACAGGTCAGTATGTAGATACGTCTTAAGGATCAGGTCCTAAATAAATAAACATGTGCTTACCTAATAACTTTTATTTTTGTGTGTGTCAGACTAAAAATGCCAGGATGGAAAAGGATTGAGTGGGTCCAGTACTAGACTTTGGTCAAGCCAGTGTTACAAATGCATGTGTTCTGTTACCTACCAATCTTAAAACCTTTAGAATTTCCAGTACAATTTGCAGCTTGGACATGATTTAAAAAAGAATGCTATTCTCTATAGTATGTCAGTAGGTATGTGCAATTTTGGAATCCAATCCAACCTTTCCCAAAGTCTGGGGGTGTTTGTATCTTGGGTTTGGGTTCCATCGTTACAGGCATAGGGCCATGAAGTTTAGCTCTGCATCTAGCTCCAGATTTGACCAAGGCCCCTGTGTTGTCTGGATCTGGATTTTGCTTGGGACCCGTCTCTAGTGTGAATATTTCAAGCTCTGCTCTGTGCAAAATGGGTGCAGGCTTCTTTGAACTAAAGTAATATAATTTAACAGCCTGAAGAGATGAGATCTCTCACATCTGGAAGTTGCACTTTTCTAAGGATCACGAGTGTGCTAAGTTCAAGCATTTTTTCACTGCTCCCCAGTGACTCCAGCATCTATGTCATCAGACCCAATCTTGTTGTTCTGGCAAATATTCATACAAATAAGACCGTTGTAACAATGGAATCTTTCTTGTGATGCTTCCACATCCCCCCTCCCCTTGTCGCCTATGTCTCCTACATTTGAGACACAACATTTGGAGAGGTGGCAAGGATGAGATCATAGTTCTGTGAGAAGTGACAGGAAAACTGGCTGCGCCATTCAGTGCTCCGCTTACCCTCTTCCCATGGAACAGATCTGATGTTATTCCCTACTCACAACTGCATGGAGACATCAGCACTTTGGAGACGGAGCTTGCCAGCCGCTCTGGTAAAGCTTCAAGACTGCAGATAAGGCCCTGAGACGTGGAGCCATCTAAATGTGAATGTCTAGCACTGAGTTCGCATTCCTGGCTTTGCTTAATTTATTTATTTACTTTAATCAAGATATTGAAAAAAGTTTATAAATGGGAATTAGCAAGGCATCAAGTCTTGATATGCTTTAGGAATGGTCACAGACTGCAGAGTAGCTCTGCTGGGGACGCTTTGTATACCCCAGTTGACATTAATCTCAATTATGGATGCAGATACATTCATCCATTCATGTTTGTCAGTTCGCTACTGGTTAGAATTTCCCACTGTGTGGCTCTTTAGCTCAAATGTAGGCATTCAGTTACAGTCAAACTGTCCAAGCTGTGATTTTCATAAGATCCTAAGGGAGTCAGGAGATGAGACCTGAGACCCTTTGCTTCTTCAACAATTCCAACCCCATAGACATGATGAGTGCATTTCTATGCAGAAAACTGAACACTGATTTCAAGCACTGCCGTTACATCATACTGATGCCCTTGGGATTTTTAAGACAACAGAGTCTTGTGGCACTTTTAAAGACTAACAGATTTATTAATGCAATTAATAAATCTGTTAGTCTTTAAAAGTGCCACAAGACTCTGTTGTCTTTCTACAATAGACTAACACGGCTACCCCTTTGGAACTTGGGATTTTTGTTATATATACAGTGGCAAAGATGTGCATGGCCCTTTACAGACAAGTTAAAAAAAAAAACAGGTTCCTGCCCTGAGCATCTTACAGTCTAATTTTGTCATAGGAAACACAGCTGGTTAAACAGTTCTAGAGCAAGAAATCGCAAATTCTGCATGTGCGTGTGCATGCGTGAGAGCGCCACTCACATATAGTCTAAACCCAATGACTGAGTTCTACCTCAGCTCTGGATCCTCCTTCTGAGAGACTATTGTGTTACTTCTTAGAGAAATTCTATTTCCCTCAATGGGAGTTTTGCCATTGACTTCAGTGGGACCAGTATTTGGCCCTGTGGGCCTAAACCTTTGTGGTTGGTTGGTTGTTAACCAAATTGATATAAGGACGAATGATCTTGGACGGATTAGAAGGTAGCCATTTAAAAGTGCAAATGTGATCATCCATCAGTGAAGGGTTATTAAAATACTTGAGTGACTTATCTCCTTGGCTACCTTTGCACCCCACTAGTCTAGTTAAAAATTCAAATTGAATTCACATATGATTAAAAAACAACAAAAGTCCTGTGGCCCCTTAAAGACTAACAGATTTCTTCAGGCAACCCACTTCATCAGATGCAGCCCATGAAAGCTTATGGCCAAAGAAATTCGTTAGTCTATAAGGTGCCACAGGACTGTCTTCATTTTTGCTATATACAGACTAACATGGCTACCCCTCTGGAGCATATGATTCAGCTTTTCATATGTATGTGGTATTTGATGTTAACCCTTTGAGGGAAGATCCTGCACTTCAAAATCCACATATGAATGCACCAGGAACATATTCTCATGGTCAGAGGCGTCGTTGTCGTTGGGCTGGCAGGGCGCCAGCCCCGGGTAGAAAATCCTGAGCCCCGAATCTATTTTCCCCAGCAGGCACATGCGCACCCAGGCGGAACACTGCATTCTGCCCAGGGGCCCCAGCAAAGCCCCAGACTCTTGCTGCAGCCAGGCTGGGGAGATTCAAATCTCCCGCCCTGAGCATGCTCAGACAGAGCGTGCTCAGGGTGGGAGTGGCCTGGCCCAGAAGCAGCTCTGCCGGCCAGGTAAGGGGGCTGGGAAGGGGCTGGAGGGAGGCCTGGAGAGGGGTGGAGGGGACAAGGAGACTGGCTGGGGGCTGGGTAGTGGTGGAGGGGACTATGCACAGCAGGAGTGGGGACTTCGTGGGGGGCTGGGGAGGGATGGATGAAGTTAGAGGCCTGGAGAGGGGTGGAGGGGACATGGGGACAAGGAGACTGGTGGGGGCTGGGGAGGGGTGGAGGGGATTATGGATGGCTGGAGGGGGACTAGGTGGGGGGCTGGAGAGGGATGGAGGAGGTTGGGGGATGAGTGGGGGTTAGGGACAGAGGGGCCTGGGAAGGTGTGGAGGGGGTTTTATAAAAGCAGAAAGAGTGAAACAGAGCAAATCAGACACAATACAATGGAACATAACTGTGTGCATGGGAAATGTCTCTCACCTTCACAGGCCACAAAGATAGTTTCCTGACTACTTTGTAGTAGTTGGTTTACCAAAAAAAAAAAAAAAAAAAATCTATTAGACAACTTCTCACTCAAGAGAAATGTCTATCAGCAAAGCTGATTAGAGATAAGGGTAAGCAGATGTCAAAACAGAAGACCACCAAAGAACTTGGTGTCCCAAAGTGAACTGGGAGAGATCCAACAAGTAATAAAAGTGGGGCTGTCTCATAGAAAGATTTAGGGCCCAATCCTGCCTTCCCTCTGCTGCTAAAACTTTTCTTTTGACTCCAAAAGTTGTTTTGCCAGAAGTAGAACTGCAGGATTAGTTTTGCTTGTTGGGTGTTGCAGAGGTACCTTACAGTTTTACAGATGAGAAAATACAGGCTTTCATCCCACGTATTAACTGGTTTGTTTTTTTAAGGACCATTTTTCCATAAACACAGTTCTACAATCTGAACTGAAGTTGAGAACAATAGGCCAAAAAAGGATGGAGAACGGTAATGCAAATTCTCCTATTAATTCATTATGCTCATATCAAAAGGGAAGAGTTTAATATAAGGAAAATTGTTCCATGGAGCAGAAATGATAGTCCTGATGTTTTGCTATTGACTTCAGTGGAACTGAGGATTTGGCCCAAAGTGTCTACTGGGGAATTAAAAAAAAAAAAAGAAAAGCTTAATTCAAAAATAGGGACGCTTGTAAATTTTTCCAGTGGAACATTTGTCATCAGACAATTACGTTCAATGGAACGTATTGATTTTCTAAAATTGTGAGAGGAAAGTATTGAAAGGAAAAGTTCTGACAAGGCTGAAATAAAACTTTTCAGAATGTTTCACTTCTTAAAAAATTCTGAACTTTCTACCTTTCTGGGCTGATTTGGGTGGAAACGAAATTCTGACATCTCAGAATTTCAAATGGGATGGAATTCTGATTCTATGCCAGCTCAATTTAAAAGCCACAAACATAGTCCTGTGGCACTTTTAAAGACTAACAGATTTATTTATTGCATGAGCTTTCGTGGGAGAAAATCCCACTTCACCAGATGCTTTGTAGATGGGAAATTTTCAGAATGAGAGGAAATGAAATGCAGGGAAGTGTGTGACGTAGGATCAGGTCAGGCTGTAACAGCAAATCAAAACAGATATTAGGATTCAAACACTGGGGAACACCACAGAGAAGAAGGTGAGGTCAAACTACCTGTTGTAATGAGAGAAAAATCCATAGTCCCTGTTTAACGCCAAGGCAACTGAGTCAAATTTGCATATAAATTCCAGTTCTGCAGTTTCTCTTTGAAGCTGTTATTTGTTATTCATCTTTTCAGCACAGCTATTAGCACAAAAGCTCATGTGATAAATAAATCTGTTAGCCACAGGAATCTGTTTTTCTGCAATAGATTAAGACGGCTACCCCTCTGGAACTTGAAAGCCACAGTGAGTCAGCCTAACCATTACATTTTCCAGCTGGAGCGACACCTGCTTGCAGGAGAGGGTGTTTCAGGCAAACCCTGCCAGCTTGCTACAGAGCAATTTTACCACTGCAATAGGATACTCCATTGTTTTAGTATGAAGTATTAATTCATCCGATTGCATTTATCAGCACTCAGTTACATATTGTTACTGAACTGTACAGAATACTATTGAGCCAGGTTTTGCTTTCAGTTATAGTCTGGCATGTCCCTTAATATTGCTGGAGGCACACAGTGGAAGTGAGCAGACTATGCTCAAGTGGTGTAAAAGAACACAACACAATTCGTCCAATTTTTGTTGTCTTCATTGGTTCTAGATAAACCTTTATGACGCCAGAACAGAAATCACCATAGTTGGGCTGCCAGACTTTGTTGGGAATCTTACTGATGATCTTTCTGGTTTTGATCAAGCCAAATTCAACCCTCAGAGAGCTACGCACCACAAAGAGTCTATAACTAGATAAGGCCCTAGTGGGACTCTTTTATGTGCAGAGTGTTTTCAGCTTCTGTGGAACACTTTACCAGAGGAGACCAAACTGATTCTGCTCATCATCTAAATGCAAGATCCAGCTCTTTGATAAAGCTCCTCAGAAAGCCTGTTCCTGCAGAATTTCCAGTCCAGTCTGGCAGGCCTGCTGAGAAAAGTTTGCATTGTTCTGCCAATAATTTGCATTAATAGAGGGAACCTCAACACAAAGCCAGGCTCGTATGCATTAAAGGAGTTTTTCAGATTAATGAGATGCTAAATCTTCTTGTTTATGGGCAAAGTTCTGAAGTTCTTACTCAAGTGAACTTATTTTGAAGAATGTGATTATAAGGACTTAGAGACTGGCCCACTATACCTGTCCCCAGAAAAGAGGTTTATTTTTTACACTTCTCTTCAGTAAATTATCAGCTAGGGGGAGGAATAGTTTCTTCTCCTGGTTCTTCCCACTCCTTTTTTCTATGCTCTCTTGCGGTTGGGTTTTTGTTATCTGATTTGAATTCCCTGCATGAGAAAGTCTGACTTAATAGAATGTAATCTTATTGTCTTTCACCCCAAACTCTTGGCTCCTTTTTCCAGATGGGTTTTCTTCTTAGAGCACTGCCACCCATTTTCTGTTGACTAGAAGAAGCAGAGTAATCCACAAGTACTTAAATTTGATCCACCTGTATCAACCAGCCTGTCACATCTAAAAAGGACTGAAGAGATTTTAACAAATAAATCAGGCCACACAGTGTTAACAAGCCCTCACAAGAAAAGGTAACTGAATAGTCAAACTTCTACCTCCGTGTGAAATGGACTGGAAAATTCAGACAGATTCCAGTTGAATTCTCTCCACAATTGGATGGCAACTGCAGATTGCCATGGAGAAATGGCAGTTATACTAAGAGGGTATTTAAAATATGCTTTTCCATTTTATTAAAAGTTTTTACAATTCTGGACCAATGTTTTGATATACAGTAGAACCCCATTTATCTGAGTCCTGATTATCTGGTTCTCCATATTAACCAAACCTCCAGCTGTCTTGGGCTGACCACCTGAGCGCCACCATGGTCAGTCCCCAAGTAGCTGGTGGTTCAGTTATTATGGGGAGCTAGATTATGGAGGTTTAGGTAAACAGGGTTCTACTGAATATGTTTATTTTTCTACAAAATGTAAAAACTGAAGAGTCTGTTTAAAAAAAAAATGTGGAAAAACATAGACATTACAGCAAACAGATTTCTAATATCCTTGATGTTGAGGCAGCAGCAGAGGAATTACCGCACTACCATAAATCATCTTAGGGCCCTGATTTTCAGAGCGCAAGTGTTCAGCACTTTCTGACGTTGGACACCCAAAAATCACTAGCTACTTTTGAAAACATAAGCCCTAGAAAAGCTTTTTCTGAAATGGGCCTTTATTTTTGCTTTAAATAAACAAAGAAACTCCCTCAGAACACCAACCTCACAATATACAATAATATTTCATTAGAAAATAGGGTTAATAAAAGTGCAAAAATGCATCTTCTTCAATGCTATTTAAAAGTATGTGATATTTGTCACACAATTGGGAGGTAGTGGAGCGCACCCTTTCACAATTTTCACTAATAGGCAAAATAAATAAAAATAAAAAGAGGAATTACCTCTCTCCTGTTGCTGTTTTGCAATTTTTGTTTATTATACAAAACATCCTTCACCATGCCCCGTTGGAGGCTGCTTTTAACGTAGTGAGAACTCTGAAAGGAGTGCTGCATGGTGTGGGAGGAAGGTCAAAAGTTCAAATTCATCTTCAGTCACTGGTTCTCTATGCGACTCTTGCCCCCTTGATAAGTAACACTCGGGGGTGCATTTTCAAAGCATTGCATGGAAGGAGTTAGCCATCTGACCTCCATTAATATTGATGGGAATCCTGCAACTATATCCCTATGCACAGCATTTATCCCTACCCTGATTCACACCAAAGAAACCTTGAAAGGAGAAGTGGGGAAGACAACAAGAACATCAGGAAAAAATCTGTAAACTGCCCATTTCTTCTTTTTCCAGTTTTTTAGTTCCCTTTTACTGCAATGTCTGTTTAGTTCAACCCTTATGCTCATATTGCTGCTGCCTTCCATCTTTGGTTGTCATGCCCTATAATGCTAAATGGTGAACAATAAAGTACATTCTCAACCTCTCTTCCCTAATTATTTTCTTGCATATATTTTCACAATCATCCATAGCATTTGAAGGAGATCAAAAACGTTTGGGTTCTTGGGTTTCAGATGAACAGAGGAACAAACCAATGTGTGTGCTCTTATTGGGCCTGATCCAAACACAAAAAGAGACTCTTACTGATTTCAGTAGAAGGTTGGATCAGACCCTTAGAGCCAGATTTGTATGTCCTTCCTCATTTTGGAGTAGTAACCTACTGCCCCATTAGTCCCACTGAAGTCATTCCACTAGGTACATTCCACTGGCACCTTGAATTCTTGGTCTATATCTTCAAGGCATTCCATGTGCTTTGGGGCATTGGCTATCTAAAGACTGCTAAAACTCTAGGATGTAAGTTGTGATGGACATTGCTGATTTTTGGCACCATGGAATGTTTTTAGCATAAGAGAAAAGGTCGTTTGTGCAGGAGACAGAGCTTTCTCATTGGCCCAACTGAGACCGTGGAACAAACTCCCTCAGGAGCTAAGAATCATCAGAAACCTCACCACTTTGCACTCCAATGCAGAACCCACTTCTTTGACCTGGTCTTCTCTAATATAAACACATAGCAGGGGGTACATTAAACTGAAATAATCCCCCCAAACAAACCCCTACCAAGACAAAACACTCCTCTGCATGCACAATACAGCCTCTGTGGGGAGGATGAGAGGGAATGAATCAGGACTGACCGCTGTTAGTCACATCACTTGATGCATTACTGGGAAGGTGCTCTAATACTACACTGGTGAATAGAAGAGACAGAAGAAAATTAGCTTTCTCATTCTAACAACTGACCACAGAAAAGCCAAAAATGAGGTCCCTTGCTTGATGGTCTTTCCTATCCTTGCCCCTGCATCTTTCTTTTGAACTAGATTAACAGATTTTCTGCAGAATCTGTCCATTGGAATGTTCTCAGACTCTTTTTAAAATACATATACATTTGTTGTTTAAATATAAAGATCTGTAAGGTTAATATTAGACAGATGAAATCCTACAATTCACTTTCCAAAAAACCAAAGAGAGACATTGGGTCAGACCAACAGCTGGTATAAATCAATGTTGTTCTGTTGAAGTCAATGGAGCTGTCATTTTATATCAGCTGAAGATCTAACCCATAATATACACATATTAAAAAGAAATCATAAATCAGCAACAGAAAACAATGAAAGCAGCTGTAGATTTGTTTCAGGATACAGAAGTACATTGAATAATATAATATGCCTTCTAAAATGTAAGTCACAAACATTGGACCTAATCAAATAAATTCACATTAGTCATAAGCCTCTAAAAGGCCTGGCTGGCTTCTGTCCTCTTATTACAGTGATAAGTTATTTCACTTTAACCTTTTTGTACCAGTATGATATGTTCAACAATGTGATGGATTTCCATTTTTATAAGTTTTGTCTCTTTGTGGTATGGATCACCTCCATCACAGGACCTTTTGTTTGTTTTAGACATATCCTTTAAGGCAGCCATATGAGCAAGAATAAAAAGGGCTGGCACTTGATGCAGATCACTATTTGATATTAGATTAATACCATTTCTAGTAAGTTGGAATATTTGACAGTTTTGACACTTGTAAAACATAGGCAGTGTTGTGCCACTTTGTGGCCTTCAATTTCAATAGCAGTATACTGGATTCCACTGTAAGGATACAATCAGTATCCTTAACTCTCCTTCCAGGAGAGGTGTCATAATATCATTTGAGTGGGAAAAGTCTGAACATATAATTAACAGAATAATACACATTTTTACAGGTGTCCGAGACATGAACTTAGCTGGCAATGCTAGCCTGGCTCTCACAGAAATTTTGAGTAAGTTCTGAATAAAGTGGTCTTCAAGTTAGGCTTTGGGTTCAGGAAATGTATTATACTGAATGAGTTGCTATGGTTTTCAGCAGAAGTCTGAAGGTATAGTTTGAGAGCAGTGTCATGCTCCAAGAACCTTCATTGGGAGAGTTGTTATTCAATCTCAGGAAGATTCTTTGGGGATCTTGATTTTTTTTTTTTTAAATATTTGTAGAGCTCTGATTAAGATAGATGGAAATTTTACTTGCATGAGGGCTACAGGATTAGGTCTGTAGATGTTGTAGATGTTACAAAGCCTTGGCCAACTATTCCAGAATGACAATAAGTCTTACAAGAGACATCTGGTGAGTAGAAATGTAAATCGTCACCAGGCACTCAGGGGCTTCAATCACCTTCAAGTGATGACTTGCTTTACCTTTGCCAGAAGAAATGCCTGTGGCACCACATCCAGGGAAGAACATAAATTCCAAGTAGAGCTTGAATGTCTGTAGTACCCAGCGGAAGACCTTGTGACATGGTAAGCTTTAGTAGGTGGTGTAGCCATTAATTAGCCCTGACCAAAAGTTAATTCTGTGTATAAGCAAAACAGAGCTGGTATTGACCAAGGATGTACCTTGCTTCCACCAAGTAGCAGACATAATTTGCAAGCTCTGTAAAACAACAAGATAAGACCAGGGCAAAGAATTGTTGTAAATAAGTGTGGAAAAAATACCAGATGTGTGTGCCCTTTACCCATTTAGTAAGCAAGGGTATAAAAGCTGATGGCTAAGCCCCCCCCCCAGATTGGAACCTCATTGTGTGGGCAATTGATATGTTTGCCGCCACGAGTCATCGCTCCCCATGCTCCTCGCCCACACTTGTTTAACTGGGGTTCCCGTCCACTGAAGGGGCGTAAGCATTGATGCTTTCCTATTTCTTTGCTTTCTTGTCTGTATTTTTAATAAATGCAGTTTGCTTTTATCTTTTATCTTGTTTCCCGGTGTTGTGCCTACCGAACTGAACAAACCTTAAGACCTGAGCTATAGGTTGTAGTCTTGTCAAAGGATCTTGAAAACTAGTCCAGTTTTCACAGGGTATTATGGCAATGACTGTACTGAGAACTAATTTTGGATAGTGAGCAATCAGCAAGGACAGAGTATCTGTTGCATATAATGAACCAACTTAAGCAAGATTTGGATAATCAGAAAGCCTTTTTCATGGTACAAACCTCAAGGACCCAATTATCTTTTCCTCTTAAATTGAATTAGTATCTTGTCCCTTAGTAGGACAATTGTAACAGCTCAAGAGGACTGATGCTGGACCATAATGCCTTGTTAATGAGATTTAGAGAGGTTGATGTGATGATTAAAGGTTACAAGTTGCTAGTGGGTTTTATTCTCTACTTGTCTCACACAATAGCAGCTAGGAAGGAAATCCATATTAATGTGTTTTGTTCTTTAGCACCAATATGAGAGTTTTGATCTTTTAAATTGGTACACTATTGCAATGTAATCAATTTTATGAAGTAATAACTGACATAAATTAATCATGATTAACGAAGTTGCAGAGATATATGGCAGAAATATTATTTGGGTAAACTTAATTTAACTGGAATGACTACCTAATCAGAATGAATTGTAATCTATCAATCAAAATATCTTGAGTAAGGTGTCTGCTCTACATAGAATTTCAAATGAATGAGTACATTCTGTACTTGAAAAAGATGGTATGTTATATCTCTATGGTTTCTTCCTCCTCCAAGTTAGAAGAATCTATGAGAATCTCCCAAATATACTACAACAGATTGTGTCATCATTAGAGATGTACACCGCTTTTCCACACAGTTTGAAATAAAGCAGTGACCTCTCAGTTAAGTATAGGGGCAGATCCTTTGCAGAAGATAAGAACTTTTGGAGGGTGATCCTGATAATGTTTGCACAATCTTTTTCATGATAAGAAACTAACTTTTTCCATTTCTGTTTTTCTTCTTGCTCATCTTATACTTAAAAGAACACTTTGAAAGCATCAAATACCAGGTGAATGTCATCAAGTTCAGAATGTGCTCCAGCATGTATTTGAACATACAACCCTTTTAGATTTGAACTCGGCAATTCCCACAACAGATCTTAGAAATCATGTATACCAACATTAGTTTTTTGCACTCATTCATGATCCCATTTCTTCTTCCATTATTTCACATTCCTTTTTAGAACATGACTCTTCATCAGTACAAGCAGCATCAATACATGGTCATTATAGTTATGCTTGGCATTTAAGACATCGTTCTAATACTATCTCTCACACTGCAAGAGATGTACATGTATATATGTGAGCGTCTATTGCAGGAGTAGTACTGACTATATACCACAGTTTGTTACTAGCCTAAATCGTCCTGCCTGAGTCTCTGGCATAATTACGCTGTACAGAATTTTCTGTATCCCATGATTATGATAGTTCTTGCCATCCAATTTAAAAACATAGAGCTGAATTTTGGTGTTTCACCCTATGCAACCACATTGCAGTCCCAGGAAGGAAGTGAACCAGATTTTGTCCCATAGAATTTTAGTGAAGGGAAATAACCATAGGTTCACCTAGAGACTAGTTCATTTCATTTCCTGTAGTTAAACAAATCCTGTCTTTCAGTAGCTACACATAGTATATTGTCAATACTTCAGAAAAACACTTGGCTGTTCTTGACTGCTTTTATGATGGATGTTAAATGGCCCGTATGGAGTGGTGCAGAGCTATGCTGTGTATATGTAACATAGATGCTTCCCTTTGATTATTTCAGAGGGTAAGCAAGGTGTGCTGTTTTTTTTTCAATTTTGTCTTATGAGTGTTGTGAGAATTTTCTGTTAAAAGTTAGTCAGCAGGTTTGTTGGTTTAAAGTGTGTTGAAAAAATGTCATGTTGACAGTTTTTTATTAATAAATAATATTTAACAATACAACAGAACTGATTAGAACTGATCAATGAAACACATAAAATAAAACTTGTTGAAAACATGAAGAAGAAAGCATGAAAATGCTTAGTGCTCCTCTACAAATGTAAATATCATTTTTGACATCATGAATACCTCTAATATTTATATTCAGATTAGCCATTACCTTCAGCATACCAGTCTTTGGTTAAGCTCTACATTTTTTAATCAAATAGGACTTAGGGCTGCTAACTTCTTAAAAAAATTTTCAAAATTCTATGTGAAAATTTTCATAAGAGTCTAATTTTGATGGTGGGGGAGGAAATCCAAAAACAATTTTAAAAAACAAAATTTGTGATTTTTTTCCCTTGTATTCCTAGTGGGTTTCAAAAATTTTTTTCCAATGTTTTAAAAAATCTTCTGTCAAATTTGAATTAGATTTTTAAAAGCAAGGAAAAATTACATGAATATTTGCATGAAGACTTCCTCCTTTCTTTTAAACCAGTTCTATTGCTAATGATGTGTTGCAAAGAAGAATCATAACAGTTTAATGGTGGCAAATGTAGATCCCTTTATAAATGTTGTAGAGAATTGTGTATATGCATTAAAATCCTTATGCCAATATATAGAATAAATTTATAAATGACTAGCATTAAGCATAGACCTAAGTATATGGGTAGCTACCACTGGACATAATAATCTGTCTAATATAGTGACAATCAATATGGTTGATGTTAATATGGCGTATACAGTGACTAATTTCCTTTGGTATTGATGTAAATGAGACTTAAGTATTTCTTTTTATGTGATCTGATCTTAAATGATAAAATTAATAAAATATATTTGTAGAACTTATTTATGAATGTTATTTGGAAACAGAATATGTAAGTAATGAATTTATAGAAATATGAAAGAGGGAGGAATAAATTATGGTGGACAAAATGAGGGAAAACAAATGGGAGAATAGGAAATCAGAGAGAATTGGTGATGAAGAGAAGATACAATAGTCCTAAATTAATTTATACTAGCAGGTATGATTTTAATTGATAAATACTTATATATATTGGAATTATTTTTGGAAATGATAGACATGGGGAAAAATCAAGCTAATATAACACATCATTTTGTAGATGGACAACCACATTGTTGACTTAAATTTAAGTCGTCCCTTTAGTTTTAATTTCTCTCTGGATTGGAACTAGAGAGCAAGCAGATCTTGATGAGGTGTTCTTGGGATGAGAATAAAGAAGAGGAAGGGCTTGATTCTACAAAAACTACCAGGTGTCATATTATCACTGAGAGAGACCAGGTAGGAAGGTAATATCTTTTATTGGGCCAGCTTCTATTGGTGAAAAAGACAGGCAGTTGAGTTATATAGAGCTCTTTTTCAGGTCTGGGAAAGGTACTCAGAGTGTCACAGCTAAATACAAGGTGAACAGATAAAAAACTATGAAGAGGTTACACATATTGCAAGAGACCTTTCAAGATGAAATGACTATCTTGAATAGAGGTCCTTGATCTCAGCTGACAATTCTTACCATTGAGATCATTTATGCTTGGCTGTTTATGCTCACAGGATAAAGCCTTCAGTTCTTAAACCCCTAGAAACTGAATGACAGAATGCAGAATTGCTAATTGATGCTAGCCTCCTGAAACCTGAGAGATGAAGGTAAATCATTGGTGAAGTGGTATTACTGTGACTTTTTGGTATCAAAATCCATAGAAATGTAGAACTGGAAAAGATCTCAATAGATCATGTAGGCCAGTCCCCGGCACTGAGGCTGGACTAAATATTATCTCCCTGACAGGTGTTTCTCTAACTAGTTCTTAAAAATCTCCAGTGATGTAGATTCTACAACCTCCCTAGGGAATTTTGTTTCAGTGCTTAACTATTCTTAGGAAGCATTTCCTGATGTCTAACCTAAATCGCCCTTGCTCCAATTTAAGCCTATTACTTCTTGTCCTGTCCTCAGTGACTAAGGAGAACAATTAATCACCCCCCTTTTTATAACCATCTTTTATGTATTTGAATACTCTCTCCCAGTCTTTTCTTCTCCAGATTAAAGAAACACAATTTTTCCAATCTTTCCTTTTAGTTCATGTTTTCTAGACCTTGAATCATTTTTGTTGTTCTCTTCAATATGTCCACATCTTTCCTGAAGTGTTATGCCCAGAAATGGACAGAAATGGGGCTGAATTATTGCAGGAGTTTTAGGGGCTGCAGCCCTGGGATAAAGAGGAGCCCTGTTGCACTACAGAAATCCGACCCTGGTCCTGACTCTGCCAAGCAACCATCACGTGGCAGCGCCCGGCCCACAGCACTCCCAGGAGAAGGGGGAGTCCCTGCCCCTGGAGCACTGTGTTGCTGGTCTACAAAAACCATGAAGGTTACTGTGTCAGCTGTTCTGCCCCCATAATTCCTGGCTACTGGCAATCAGGCCTGCCCACCACAGTGCTAGGCTTTCACACTGCTGCTGGGCTCTGTGGTGGGTGATACTGATTTTGGCACCTGTCCCCTTCCTTCCTCCTCCTCCTCACAAGAGCTCCAGTTGCTACCTAGCAAATGGAGCATCTGAGGCAGTTTCCAGCTACATGACTGGAAGCTGCTCATGGCCAGTCCCATCTGAAGAGTCAGAGACCTGGCCAGAAAACGGGGGCTGGCTATACCTCTGCCGGTAGGGTTCCAATATGGGGGACTCACAAGAATGGACAGCTCCAGGCTCCCCAGGGCTTTAATACAGCCCTAGACACAGTGCTCCAGTTGAGACCTTCGCAATGCTGAGTGAAGTGGGAAATACTTATTGTGTCTTGCTTACAACACTCCTGCTAATTATATCCCAGAGTTATATTTGCTTTTTTGGTAATCGTATCATGTAAGTATCTCTCTAATGTGACTGTATGTCTTTGGGTTTTGAGTACATCCCTCTTTTTCCCATTCTTTTCTATTTTTGTTCTAAAACATTTGCAAGATTTACCAGCCATGAAGCATGAGAGATGGGAGTCCCATTTTTATGGGATCTTTCTTGGGCTGTGACTATTAAGACAGAAAAGAAGAAAAGAACAAGAAAAGCTCTCATATTCACAATAAAGGCTGGAGGTTGGTTTTATGGAAGCTTCTACTTCTAGACACTCAACAAATTGTCTCCTTCTTCCCTTGTGATACTTCCACTTCTATTCCATTAGTAATCCAGTCACATCCTTTGATTGAGCTTTGTGATTTAGACTGGCATATTGCTTTGCCCCAGAAATGTTTTAAATGTTGAGTGTTAAGAATGTTAAGATGAAGAGTTAGAGAAAGCTGGGAAAAAGAGGCTGAAATACAGGATCAGAACTAGTGAATCTATTTTTTCCCAAATACCTGTTTGCCAATCTTTCCTTTGGCTGTTATGGAAAGCTTCTTTCCTTTTTATCCAGCTACTGAAATACATCAGGCCCTGGTCCTGCTCTCCAGTGTATTTACTCCTGATAAACACTGATGTTCCTGAGTTTGGACCGTTGCCCTCCATATGCAGAATGACTGCTCTGTCAGCTAGGCATCTCTGCATTCCAGGAAGTTTACAACAGCTGAAGACAAGGAGGAACTTTCTTCATTGACAACTGGAACTGTGGGATGGAGAGAGTTCTGTGAAAACATGTTGTTTGTGTTTTGCAGCCATGGAGGAGACTATATTTCTAGCATTAGCCATGACAACTTGGACATGTGTTTTTTAAAAAAACATCCCCCTCTCCTCTGTAGGAACATACTGGTTAAAAATACATTAGTAATAATGATTGCTATTAAATATAAATCTATGGACAACTGAATGATTGCTTCATGATCTGAAGTGGATGGGGATAAATGGATCAATCAGTCTTAAACATTTAGTAGTACTATGTCTTGCCCAGAAATCCCCAGGTTCTGGAAGGCATTATGCCTTGGAGAGCAGCATTCCACATGTTCCACCCCTTTCCTCCTCCTTGAACTCCCAACTTTCATCCATTGCAGAGCCAATGCAAGAGGGAACCCCAACCCACCCCCAAGCGCTGTATGAAAGGAGATCTTCACATGGACGATCCACAAGAGATCCTCTGACCTCTTAATTGGAACCTATGATTTGCATTCTTACAAAGTGACTAGTAATTTTGGGTGCCTAACTCAAGACCTCTTAAAGGGGCCTGATTTTCAGAGGTTCTGAATAGGGGGAGTTGTACGTATTTGTATCTTTTTACAATAGCCATGAACTCAAAAAGCTATTAACTATCTAAGGCAGCATGTAATTAAAAGGTGAAGAGGGCAACTGCAGAGAAAGCAACTTTTACATTCAGAAGCAAAAAGCATTTTCAAGTTGAAATGTGCTAGTTAGGCAAGATCCATCAGATCCCTATACTTAAAGCTTGCTTTCCGAGTCTCCTTTTGGTAAAAAGATGGAACCAGTGGGAAGAAACTGTATTTTTATTTCAGTGCTAGACCGTTTTTACAAACACATGACTATAAGGCACAGAAGACTTGATAGTGGTAGACCAGAAAGTGATCTGTGATGAAGCTATTTCATCAAAAACAATCGATTTTCCTACATATCTAGTTTTGTTATTAAGTACTAGAGTAGGATTTGGAACATGGCTGTTTGTAGCTTGTTGTGTAAAAAAAAAAGTTACTTGTTGTGAAATACTCTTTATTCTTAAGAATGATATATTTCAACAGAAGATTGAAAAATAAAATAACTGAGCATGAACATAAGCTAATTGTGTACCACCGTGTAGAAGCTATGTCTTAGGATATATCAAAGAAAACATGAATTAGAGTAAACCAAACAAGGAGTCCTGTGGCACTTTTAAAGACTAACAAATTTATTTATCGCATGAGCTTTCGTGGGAGAAAATCCCACTTTTGTCAGATGCTTTGAAGATGGGGAACTTACAGAATGGGAGGAAATTAAATGCAGGGAAGTTTGTGACATAAGATCAGGTCAGGCTGTAACAGCAAATCAAAGTAGATGTTAACATTCAAACACTGGGGAACAGCATATAGAGGAAGGTGAGGTCAAATCATCTGTTGCAATGAGATAAAAATCCATAGCCTCTGTTTAACGCTGAGGCAACAGAATTGAATTTACATATAAATTCCAGTTCTGCAGTTTCTCTTTGAAGCTGTGATTTGTTATTTATTTGTTTGAGCACAGCTATTAAGAAGTCATGAATGGAGTGAGCAGGGAGATAAGTGTTCCCCTACTGGTTTTTGAATGTTGTGATTTCTGATGTCAGATATGTGTCCATTTATTCTTTGGTGTAGAGACTGTCCTGTTTGTCCAATATATAAGGGAGGAGGACATTTCTGCCACATTATGGTGTAAATCAGATTGGTGGACAAGCAGGTGAATGATCCCTTCATGGAGTAACTGGCTTAATTAGGTCCTGTGATGGTGTCTTTTGCGTAGAGTTGTGGGCAAAATTGGCAACAAGGTCTACTGCAGGGATATGTTCCTGCTTTAATATTTCTGTTTGGTCTGTAGTTGCTGATGAATATCTATTTAAGGATGGGGCAGGGGCCTCTCTGTAAGTGAGGAGAGGTCTGTCTCCCAAGGTTTGAGAGAGTGAGGGATCATCATGTAGAATAGGCTGTAGATCCTTGATGATGTGCTGTAGAGGTCTGACTTGGGGATTGTAGGTGATGACCAATGGCATTCCGCTGTTTTCTGAATTAGTGACATCCCTGGTAGAACCACAGATTCAAACACACTAAGGCCCTAGGAATTTCACATTCAAATCCTGATCTGAAATTTGTTGTTGGATAACAAGCTAAACCAAAATCCTCTCATCAGAATTAAGATTGTTTGGGTGACCCAGCCATTCTGTTTGTTCAGACAGAAAGGAAAAACTACCTCTTCAACTAGATTATTTTTATTTCATAGTAAGAAATCAAATAACAAATAAATAGATCCTATTTCTCAACTATATTATACTAGTTTTGGTGCGGTCACAGTGACATAATATGACTGTAAGAGACTAGAAGAAAAAAAATCCAGAGTTTCCTTAACAGAAAGATCACATTGCCTTATTCTTCAACATTCTGCAACTGAACTATAAGAGGAAAAGGTAGCTGTTTCCAGCAGATTCATAGACATTTAAAGGTATAGTAACTGTTACATAACTGCATACACCACATTAACTATACTGTTCCTGGCTTTCATAAATGTAGCTGTCCGTATAATTTTAATCAGAGCTCTAAATTCCATGGCTTTCTATTTCATTTTCTCTAAACTTAATGTTCTTGTAAGATTTTTTTCCCCACCCCATACAACTAATAGGTACTCTCAATCTGATCTGCAACTTTACAAAGATTTTTGTCTGAGACTAAATCTTATGCATATCTGACCTATGTAATCTTGAAAAGAGGTTGCTGTAGCTAAGTAAGGATATATCTACACAGCAAAAAATAAAACAAAACCCCAAATGTGGCTGCAAGTCTCACTATGTCTACACTTACTAAAATTAGTTTGAATTAGTTAGTTTGAACTAACTAATTCGAACTAATTTTAGTTAGTTCGAGTTAACTTAATTTGAACTAGAAAAAATTAGTTCGAACTAAGCGAGTGCCATTCATTGATTATCTATCTCCATTGATTTCAATGGGACGATTAGTTTGAACTAAGAAATTAGTTCGAACTAACATGGCCACATTGGTTATTTAGTTTGAATTAACCCTTACTTCTAATACCCTATTTAAAGTTATTAGTTCGAATTAAGGAAGTCCTTAATTCAAACTAATTAAAGCCTAGTGTAGCCATGGCTTTAGTTAGTTCGAATTAAGCTTCCTTAATTCAAACTAACTTGCCAGTGTGGACATAGTCTTTAAAGATCGTCAGCTGACTCAGGCATATGAGGTGTTGCTATGGGGCTAAAAAGAGCAGTGTAGATGTTTTAGGCTCAGGCTGGAGCCTGGGCTCTGTGGCTGTGTCTACACTGAGAAATTTAGGTCGACTTTACCAAGTTGACTTTACTAAGTCAACTTTAAGTCAACCTTATTAAGTCAACTTAGAGAGTCCACACAGGACTCTTAAGTCGACTTAAACCTGGCCTTACCAAGTTGACGTAGCGAGTCTACACAAGACTCTCTAAGTCGACTTGGTAGGTCCAGGGGGAAGCCAGGCCTCTTTGGAGCCTCGCTCCCCAGGCTAGCGGAGCTTGTCTGGGGAGAGCCAGCACCGCACGAGGCTGGATCTCCTGGAGGCAGCAAGCCCCGGAGCGGTCTGGGGGAGAAGGGAGCGCGGAGCTCCCTTCTGGCCCGGACCGCTCGGCTCCCTTCTAGCCGGGACCAAGCGGTCCTGGCCGAAGGGACCCCCGTGGTTCCGCCCAGAAGGGACCATGGGGCTCCGTTCTCTCCGGAACCCCAGCAATCCTGGCCAGAATGGAGCCCTGCGTGACTGGCTCTCCGCAAAACAAGCTGCTAGCGGCTTCCTGAGGAGAAGGGAGTAGGGGCTCCCTTTTTCCCCTGCCCTGCCCTAAGTCAAGTCGACTTAGGTTGTCCGCACTGCTTAAGTTGAATTAAGAAGTCAACTTAAGCATTAAAGTCGACTTAAAAGGAAGTCTAATTAAGTTGACTTTAAATTTCCTTAAGTCGACTTAAGCAGCAGGTTAAGTCGACTTAAGGAAACTCCAGTGTGGATGCAGAGTAAATTAAGTCGACTTAATTTACTAGTGTAAACGTACCCTGAGATCCAGCAAGGGTTAGGGTCTCAGAGTCTGGGCTCCAACTCAAGCAGGAATGTTTACACGGCTCTTTTTAACCCCATAGTATGAGCCCTGGAAGCCCAAGTCAGTTGACCTGAGATCTGAGACTTGCTCCTATATTGTTTCATCGGTTTTTGGTATTGGTGGCTGTGTAGATGTACCCTGGCAATAGGTCTACATTGCAGTGTAAGAGGCTCACACCTAACCCCCCTGCTACCTACACAGAAACTGTGCTAACTCAGAGCTCAGGTCAGGGTCTCAGGCCTCTATCTGGTGCATGGTCCGAGCCTGAGTCAAGTCAAACCCCCTGGTTCCAACCTTATTGCTTTGTAGTATAGATGTAACGCTCAATGGATTCCTGCTCTGTCAAAAATGCTCCACAGTCCCATGGACTGATTTTCTTTGTTCTCTGAACAGCCAAGTTTGAAGGACAGTGAAGTTTTCACATACTGCACCATGAACAAAGGGCTAGAATGGCCACATTTTGGGAGGGTGCTAGGAAGTCTGGGATATAGTTGGTTGAACTCAGGCCCACATACTGCAGTGTAGAGGCTGGAGCCTAAGCTGGGATCTGGTGTTCAGCAATTCCTAACCTGGGTTACAGATGAATGTGGTCACTTGGTTAACAAACCCCGGGGCTGCTAACTTGGGTTTTACTACCCCTGGGCTTCCACTACAGTGTAGGCATAACTTCGGCTTGCGACATTTTAATGAATTGGGCCAAATTTACTGGTAATGGTTGTATAATTTCCATATTGGGTGTACGTTGGTCAAAGAATGAGTGTCAGGGGTAAAGTACTATAACTTGCACTGAAATGACGTTTAGCGAGTGTGGCAAAATAAGTGCAATAGGGCTTTTTTTGTGATGGTACTCAGGGGTACTGAGTACTGGCACTTTTTTTGCACAGCAACGCGGCCTTGGCCCCAGGTCTCTGGCTGAGTACTGGCATTTTAAAAAAATTACAAAAACAGCCCTGAATGCAACTGATATGATGATGAATGCAACGGTGATGGAAAGTCAGGTTAGGGAACACTTAATGAAATTGGATGTGCACAAGTCCATGAGGCCGGATGAACTGCATCCGAGGGTGCTGAGGGAGTTGGGGGAAGTAATTGCAGAGCTGCTGGCCATTATCTTTGAGAACTCGTGGCGAACGGGGGTGGTCCCGGAGGATTGGAAAAAGGCAAATATAGTACCTATCTTTAAGAAAGGGAAAAAGGAGGATCCAGGGAACTACAGACCGGTCAGCCTCACCTCAATCCCTGGGAAAATCATGGAGCAGGTCCTCAAGGAATCCATCCTGAAACACTTGGAGGAAAATAGAGTGATCAGGAACAGTCAACATGGATTCACCAAGGGCAAATCGTGCCTGACCAACCTGATTTCCTTCTATGATGAGATGACTAGATTTGTGGATGCGGGAAGAGCCGTTGACGTGATATACCTTGATTTTAGCAAGGCTTTTGATACTGTTTCCCACAGCATTCTCGTTGGCAAGTTAAGGAAGTATGGGTTGGACGAGTGGACCGTAAGGTGGATCGAAAACTGGTTAGATCAACGGGCTCAGCGGGTAGGAATCAATGGCTCGATGTCTGGTTGGCAACCGGTAATGAGTGGAGTGCCCCAGGGGTCGGTCCTGGGGCCGGTTCTATTCAACATCTTCATTAGTGATCTTGATGACGGAATAGACTGCGTGCTTAGTAAGTTTGCGGATGACACCAAGTTGGGGGGACTGGTAGATACTCTGGAGGGCAGGGACAGGATCCAGAGAGACTTGGACAAATTGGAACACTGGGCTGAAAGAAACCTCATGAGGTTCAACAAAGACAAGTGCAAAGTCCTGCACTTAGGATCAGCTAAGTAGCAGCGCTGTAGAAAAGGACCTGGGAGTTATGGTGGACGGGAAGATGAATATGAGCCAACAGTGTGCCCTTGTTGCGAAAAAGGCCAATGGCATATTAGGCTGCATCAGTAGGAGTATTGCCAGCAGATCGAGGGATGTGATAATTCCCCTCTATTCGACACTGGTCAGGCCGCATCTGGGGTACTGTGTCCAGTTTTGGGCTCCCCACTACAGAAAGGATGTGGACAAATTAGAAAGAGTCCAGCGGAGGGCAAAAAAAATGATTAGGGGGCTGGGGCACATGACTTATGAGGAGAGACTGAAGGAGCTAGGCTTATTTAGTCTACAGAAGAGAAGACTGAGGGGAGATTTGATAGCAACCTTCAACTACTTGAAGGGGTGCTCCAAAGAGGAGGGAGCTAGGCTGTTCTCGAGGATAACAGAGGACAGAACAAGGAGCAATGGTTTCAAATTACAGCTGGGGAGGTCGAGGTTGGATATTAGGAAAAACTTTCTCACTAGGCGGGTGGTGAAGCATTGGAATGGGCTACCTAGGGAGGTGGTAGAATCTCCATCTTTGGAGATTTTTAAGGCCTGATTAGACAAAACCCTGGCTGGGGTGATTTAGGGGGAGTGGTCCTGCTTTTTAGCAGGGGGTTGGACTAGATGACCTCGTGAGGTCCCTTCCAACCCTATTATTCTATGATTCTATGATATTCCAAGAGGACGGAAGGGAGAGTGTAGCAGAAAAATCAGTTGTCAGGCAGATACCAGATCAGGTAGGGGAGAACCTTCTTTATCTTATACCTTCTTCTTCGCTGCTTTCCCCCCAAACATCTTGCGAGCCTGTCACTTACATTCACTTTGGTGGGTGCGCAAATTCCAAATCAGTGCAAGTCAGATAACTTCGCCACTTACACCATTTGCTATCTGATATGTATTATTGCTGCTGCTGTTTATTATTTGTATTACTGTGGACTTATCATGAGCCAGGACCTGGCTGCATTAGGTTGTGTACAAACACAGAACAAAAGGCAGTGCCTGCTTCTAAAAGCACATACTAAAAGTATATGCAACTTACACCTTCACTTGCATCACACCGAATTTGGCCTCAGGAGCCTGATCATCCCATCAGTTACATCACACAACTCCCAATGTATTTTATGGTCCCTTCCTGAATGCTACATATGTATTGCATTTCTCCAGCCAAAGCTGGGCCATCACTGTTGATAACATTTGAGTATCCTATAGTTTGTTCTTTTAAGCTAGTATCTAAATTCAATTCTTAAGTAAATTTATATTTGAGGTTTCTTTACAGGTACCTGAACAGAATCAAGACTAAACCATCCATGTAATAATACTGTATTTGAATCTTTGGGCTATTGTTAAATAAACATTATTAACCTTCTATTTGGTGTCTGTTTTTCTTTATTGCTGTTGGAGTAGTATCAATATTAAACTACACTAAACTGCTCGTATCAGAAAGCTATATTATTTTTATCTTGGGATATTGTGATATGTATGAGTTATTCTAATTTTGATCTCGTGGTTTATATTGTTGCAGTCTTCAATGTAGACCATAGACAAAACATCATGCAGTTGGATGTCATTCATTCTACATACATACATATCCACACACGCATATAATGTAAATATAGTAGGTAGAGAGATAGCTATGAGAGGGAATGTTGTGTTTTAAAATCATTGGAGACAGCAAAGTTATGCTTTCTCTCTTTAATAATAACAAACCACTGCTTATAACTCTTATCAAGCAGTCTGTGCAATGTCTGCATCCTTTCACTAATTTCAACAAACTGTCCTACAGAGTGGGAAGATTAGCCATGTGGATGTTTATCCTCAGTGGAATTGTAGCCATGTTCCCTTCAAGTGAGTAAGATACGAAAATTTTGTTTGTATTTCTTCTTTCCTGTGTTCCTGGGATGGTAGAAAGCAATGTCAAGTGATTTAAAGTGTAAGCATACATGGTGCCTTCCCTCACAGCACTTCCATTTTCGGGGGCCTTGTAATCATTTTAGATTCAGACTGTTTCCTTTTGCTGTTCTGTCCTGGGTGGGATCTGTGCTTGGGCCCTATTTCATGAAAACAGGCACCATTCATTGTATGTGTATTATAAACTGCAGAAACAATTTTTCTTTCACTGAAATTACTTAATAAAATAACATTTGTCCATGAGAACGTTACCAACATTTCCTCTTCTCCTTCCATTTTCGCTGAACAAGAGAAATGAAACATTTCAGCAAACAGGTCGTGGATACAAAGCTGCTTCTCTGCAAAATGATAGGCTTAGAATTGTTCAACTGACTGAGCAACTCAGTTTATTGAATACCACAAAGTCCTTCAATAATGCTCCGCATTAATAAGCATTAATTATAAATTAAACGCTAACAAAAGATAACCTGTTATCCATTGGTTTTTCTTTTAGGCTCAGAAACATAACATTTCCCTTATTCATGTGCACTAGTTGTGTGGGTTTCTTTAGAGCTTGAATTTCTATTGTTTTACAGGAACAAAAGGTACTGTGGATTCAGACAGCTAGTGAGAGATTTGCAGCCACCCCACTCCATGATACTAGTATCTAACCAGTGAATGAACTTTAGAGGTGACTTAAATCATGGCACAGGTTACACATTGGAAAGTCAATGTAAGCTGTGTGTTTTGGGGACAGAAGTTGGTGGGAGATGTAAAAGAGAATTCAACTAATAGGAAGATGTAGGAGGTTATGTGCTATACCCAACGTACGGCCATTTATGCCAATATGCAACTTGTACCAGTATTTTTCTATCTGAATATGAAAGGAAAGGCTTTGTTCCAATCTCAGTTACATAACAGAAAATCAAGCTACTGCATAACTGAGATCTGAGCCCAGGGGCCTAATTCTGATCTCATTTGTCACTAGTGTAACTCCACTGATTCTACTACTTTGGGTTTATACTGGTATAAGTGAAACCAGAATCAGACACAAAATCTCTTGTCCATGCCTGGATGGTCTTTTCAGGAAATGTTTCTTCTTCTTAGTTTGCTTGGTGTGGCTTGAGCCTGTTCTTTGTGTGAGGGTCTGTCTCTTCCTGTCTCTATGCTCAAGGTACAATGGGGCCATCAGTATGCAATTCATCCTCTCCTGCTGGTTAAGTCGTCTTACTCAGTTTTGCATCTCTCTGTTTCCTGTTATTCTTGAGGCACCATCACGTTGGAGGCTTATTGCTGGAGTGGGTGGGTGAGGTTTTGAGGCCTGCATTGCGCAGAAGGTCAGACTAGATGATCATACTGGTCCCTTCTGACCTTAGAGTCTATGAGTCTATAAGTGAAATAATAAATACGTTGTCAGAAAGGAACAGACTAGCTTATGTTCACTGTTTGAAAATAAAACACTTAGGGGAAAAAATGAGCAGAGATTCAGGGACTCTGTCAATGCTTTAATGGTTCATCTGTAAGCGTATTGATACTGAAAGTCTGGTGCCTCGATACTGAGCTCCCTTAGGCATCGACAGGCTGCAGCTGCTCTTGATGCAGTATTGGAAAGGCCTAGAGAGAGGAATTGCTTAGGAATTCTGACAAATAATATGTGGAGGAAATGTGGGCTAAGGGTGGAAGCTGCAGAAAGCTGTATTTTTATTAATGAGAGTGTTTGCCTCCAGTTTTGTTTATCTCTGATGGAAAGGAAGTTTGCAGCCAGCATGATGCATGGGAGGGGTTGGTCAGGATGATGTCAGAGCAAAAGGGAACAGAGACTGATTGTGTGTCACACATACTGGAAGCGGAGATGCTGAGGCCCATAGCAGTCACCTTATCAATTAGGTAATGTCTGACCTAGATTGGGGGAAATCTTATTACATTGTGCAACGTTGTGTTGATCTGTTACCAAACATCTGTAAGGGACCTTTCATTTTCTTGGGGAGCATGGACTTAAAATGAATCATATTAGCAAAACTGAGCGAGTGAATGGTAACTCCCAAAAGGGCTTTGCACTGAGTGGGTTTCCTATCAAGATGCAACAGACACTGCTAAGTGCAATGTTGACGGCAAGATAAAGTGCTATTATTGTAACCAATGTATGTTAGAAGGGTAAAGGTAAACAGCACTTTATAAATGTGTATTTTGTTATTTGAACAAAGTTGTTTATTGGTAATAGTTCATACTGAGGTATATGGCGCCATCTTTGTCTAAGGATCTAGAAGCATTTTACAAACAAAATTTAAGTAAACCTCACAATATCCCCATGGTGGAGCTAGACTGTAAGCACTTGAGGGCAGGGACTATCTTTTTGTTTTGTGTCTGTACAGCACCTAGCACAATGGGATCATGGACTATGACTGGGGCTCCTGGGCATTATAGTAATATAAATAGATATAATAATATGTCCATTTTACAGATGAGTAAAACAAGGCACTTAGAAGACCTTGGCACATGCTAAAGGGTATCTAATTCCAAACATCAACCCACCGAAAATTGGGTTCTTTTAAAGGTGTCTCAGCTTGGAACTCCAAAAAGTGAGGTACCTAGAATCATAATAATTGTTGAGACTCTTAGCCAGTGTGACATGCCAGACCTGGTAATAGACCTCAAACTCAGGGATGTGCAAGCCCAAATTAGAGCCATTAGATCACACTTCTTTCCATGATCCTGTCTAGATTTGCAGTTATTTTAGCTGGAGAAAGTGACTCAGGATAAACTAAGGTACAGGCCTGGGTTAAAAGGTCAGGCGCAAAGGTTCTCAGATTAATTGGGAATAACCCCACTCCAAAACCATATGATTCTGTTCACTCTGTGCTAAAAGTGCCATCTGGAACTTTACAAAAAAATGAAAAATGGACCCTGACGCAAGAAGTTGACAATCTAGTTAATTGTGTATTTTCTTATGGCAGTTATGCAGAAGCCATGTTTTTCTTGTGAACGTAGCCTAATCAAAATCACAGGACATTGGTGATTGAACATACACTATAGACAAAACAATAGAAGAGTGACTTTGTATGGGATATCCAGATAGGGAGATTCAGAATTACTATTGAAAATATACACCAAGTTGGAGGGGGGCGGGAGGGAAGAACAGTGACAAGAGAAGATACACAACACCCAGTTCTGATCTCACTTAACACGAATATAAATTGGGATTAGCTCAGTGGAATCTGTGAAGCTATACTGGTGTAAAGTCAACATGAAAGGAAAATCAGGTCCATAGAGAATTAAAGAGACTAACCAAGTGATGTGTTCATTCTTGCCAAATGCCCATCTTTAATCCCCCTAAACAGACCAGTCTTGTAAGCCTCTTTAAGTCTCTGGTATGTTAAACTGATATCAGAACTCAGTTAGTTGTTACTGCACTATAGAGACAAACATGGCTGAAAGAAAACTGTTTATTTGTCAAATTCCAAAGGGGTAGCCGTGTTAGTCTATTGTAGAAAGACAACAGAGTCTTGTGGCACTTTTAAAGACTAACAGATTTATTAATCGCATGAGCTTTCGTGGGAGAAAATCCCACTTCGTCAGACGCTTTGAAGATAGGAAAGTTACAGAGTGGGAGGAAATTAAATGCAGGGGAGTGTATCGTTCAAGGCCTTCACCTCCCCACGTACCCCAGTCAGAATAACAAAGCAAAACTGGGAAATGCCAATATTTCCCAGTGCTGGCTTTTGGAACATTCTAAGACATGTCTGAATGCAGCTCTGGGGTCCTGTCTGGTTGAAGCCAATCTGCAGGATATATGGCCTAAAACCTGTTGAGCCAGTGTGATGCAACAAATGATATAAAACTGCTGAGTAGAGAAAACACAGCATCCCCTAGCTCAGAAAACAATTGATTTAGGTGCTTTTCTTAAATAAACCTTCATCACTAAAGAGTTTTCCTCCAAGAGCCACTGAGAAATTCTCTCTCTCTCTTCATATATTGCAGCTCACCTAACCCAGGCTGAGAATACTTGAACTAATGCTCTTATTAACTATCCTTGCCTGTAAAAGAAAATGCAGGGGTGGGGTTTAAGATGATGCAGAAATGATTGAAGCATTGTAGTTGAATGTTCAGGAAATTTTTCATGATGTATTAAGATTGTTAATGCCATTGGCTTTTCCTGTAGGAGTGAATTGAGTTCTAGAAAACTAATAGTCATATTCCCTATCATTCTCAGCATTAGCATTTCAAACAAACACAGGGTTCTTGCTCCTCCCCCAATATAATGTTTTAAATGTAATTGGCTCTTTCTCAAAACTGGAGCAGGGAGAAAAATATTGAAACGTCTCTGTGAAAAGACTGTCAAAACTTGAAAATCCATAAAATTTTATTTAGCTCTCCGGAAAACTGGCAACATTTGAGTTCACTCTCTTGAAGGAGACTGGAAAGTTCCTATCACACCCAGGCGCCTTTTTAAATGTCAGTGAGGAAAGGGTGTAATTTGTGAGGTAAGGACCACTTGCAATACTGTAGTTCAAGTCTTAATTTTCTGAGTGGCTTAGTGTAGAATAACAAAAGACGTGTTCTTCAGTATAGACTGTATTTTCAAGGAGATGGGCATGGATTGCTCAAAGTGGTAAGAGAAAGTGACAGTGACCCACACTATTTACACAATTCCCTGACTGCCCTTTCCCTTTCAACTGGCAGTAGTGAGAACTGTGGCTGAGATGTCCTTTTAGGAATATGCCCACTGAATTCAATGGGATTCTTTCTATTTAGTTTAATAGTCCAGTGTATAACTGATTTAGAACGACTTGGAAAATGTGGGATTTGCTGATTAAAATTCCCATCCAAAGAATGCCCATTTGAAATTTCTCCAAAATAAACATTCTCTCCCCTCCCCAACCCACCTAGGAATATTGGAATAATTAAGAAAGTGTGGAAAGTGTGGAAAGCCCTGTTTTCTAACTTTGCCAATTGGAAGAGCATAACCAAGTGTGAAAAATATTTCTTTCTATTTTCTAACACTTTTTGATTTTTTCAAATGGAAAAATTTCAAAGGTGATGCTTTGTGTTACTTTCCAAGAAAATGAAAGTGAAAAAATGAAAGAAAGTACTACTTAAGTATTGTTACTTTTAAAAAGGAAAGTGTTATTTTCTCTGTCTTTTAAACTTTTCTTAATTAATGCTTTTACTTGCTTTTTTAGAGGAAAAAACCTAGCTAACACAAAACCTGAGAGCAGATGGGTACTTTCCTACAATATTAAATGAGAAGTTCCAAAACCACCAATAAACTTCAGAATTTTATCTTGAAATTTTTCTTTCAAATAGTATTTTGAAAAACACAATATTTCATTGAAAAATATTTTTTTTCAAAGTAATTCATTTTCAATAAAATCATGTTTGATTGGAAAAAACTTTTGAGAAAAAATATTTCAATACTAAGCTGAGAATGTAAAACGGGTAATTATTGTATGACCGGTTTGCAATTTATAAAGTTCAGCTGTGCGAGTAATGACTAGTTCTGGGCAAGTCATTAGTACCTAATAATTCTTCAAATCATTCTGTGAAATCCACGAACCAGGAGAAAGGTCATCTTCTTCTTTTGTCTCATGCCTGGGGCCTGATCCAGTAGCTGTGCGCAGTGGCTGCTTACTGGATTGAGTCCTGTTCAAAATCTGGCCAGAGGAAAAGGCAATACCAAGAGTGCCCACTTCATAACTTTTAGCTCTGGGGTTAGGGCAGATGCCTGGGATGGGGGTGACCCAGATTCAGTTCCACTCAGGCAGAGGGGGAGAAAGGATTTCTGGGCTTCTACTCTTAAGTGAATGTTCTAACCACTGGGCTGTGGGATAGGCTGAAGTGGAAAGTGCTACCTCACTCTCTTCTGTTGAAGCTCTTCCATTGTATGTAATATCTTAGGCTAAGTCTACACTGGCAATTTAAGTTGACTTAAGGAGGCTTAAATCGACTTAAATTAAGCCACGTCCACACTAGGCTTTCATTAAGTCAACTTAATGAAAGCTTAAGTCAACGTTGTTACTACCACTAAGTCGAATTAACCCTTAAGTCAGCTCCTTAAGTTGACTTAAGGACGGTGTGGATGTGGAGTAACCCTTAAGTCAACTTTATTAAGTTGACTTAAGGGTGGTTAGGTTGACTTAACAAAGTGGACTAAGTCGACTTAAAGCTAAGTCAGCTTAGTCCACTTTGTTAAGCTGACTTTAATAAGGTCGACTTTAAGTCAACTTAACAAAGTCGACCTAACTGTTCCTAGTGTAGACATAGCCTTAGAGAGATTTTGGGACAGAAAGGGAAAGAGAGAATATCCCTCTATAACCTAGTGGTCAGGGCACCAAGATGGGAGACCCAAGGTCTAGTCCCCCTGCTCAAATCACTCTTTCATTCCTTAGCCCAAGCGGTACAGCTGCAGTAAGAGAATTTGTGGGTATTCCACATCAGAATATTCTCTAGTTTAGTGGTGGAAGCACTCTCCTGAGAGATAGAAAGTGTCTGTTCATATCTTTTCTATCCCTCGGGTAGAGAGGGGACTACTGAACCTGATTCTCCCACATCCCAGCAAGTGCTGTAACCACTAGGTGAGGAAGTTATAAGGCAGGCATCATCACCTCCTCTTCGAGCTTCTTGCTAAAATGGCATAAGTACCTAAAGTAGGGTTCTCAGTTGTGAATTACTGGCAGAGAGAGGTACTTCCCTGCAGCATGTCCCTATAAGGCTATGTCTACACTAGGAGTGTGATTATGTTACATGTACTTGCGCTAGCTCTCCACAAGCTCGTGTGCTAAAAATATTAGTGTAGCTGAAATAGCGCAGGTAGAAGCATAGCTGAGCCATGTCAAGTATGTACCCACCTGTTCCAAATGCGTTTGTACTTGGCATAGCTCAGTCATACCTCTGTTCTTGCTCCCTGTACTATTGCAACTATGCTGCTATTTATATTCGTGCTAGCTTGATGAAGCTAAGACAAATATGCGTACACAAACAGAGGAATCACACCCTTAGTTTGAAGGGTAGACATAGCCTTAGGCTCTGTGAATGGCAGTGATTTTCTAGATGTTGAAAAGTCAAGTGTTTTGATGATCCGTGTCATGCCGTGGGCATCCAGACCCTTGCTTGTTTCTATTCTCTCATTGAATGAGTACAGTCATGTTTCCAGTTCAATTACTATTATAAATCTGAAGTGTACGTGAATACCCTGAAATAGTCACTTAAAATTAGCTGCATCAGCAACTACTCCTGGCAGTAAACTTCTTTGGTAGAATAATTATGGAAATCAAACACAAAAGGGTTGTGATACATGAATTCATTAAAATAAATGCAAGTGAAGGGAAGAGTCTGTTCTCTTTTCATGCTGAACCAATAACACTGTAGGATATCAGCTTCTACAAAAGGTTTGGAAAGGGACTGCAAAGATCACACCAAGCTAGGTGTTCACTTAACTGGAGACCAGAGCCAAGAGAAAATAAAGAACCAGAAAGTGACTCATTGGAAGGCAAAGTCAATAATAAATGTGCAAAAAGCCTCAATGAGTTGTCTAATTTATGAAGATATAGTGTTATGAAGGACAGCCTTCATATATCTTCATGGAATAGCTAGGGTTTTTTGTTGCTGCTTAAGTCTGAGAATGGCTTCCATTAGACTTTTTGGGCTGAGTAGAAAACTATATTCATTTTTTAAATAACTGCCTTCTACCTGTCAAGCTCAGAACGAACATTCATATTTAGATAAAAATACTATGTTCAGAATCTGAAATGAATGCAGGTACTGATGAGTTCTGAGATTGTGGAAATGAAAAATTCACACAGAAGACCAGAGGGACTTGGGGATTTTCAAAGGCTTCCTCAATGAAGGAACAAACATCTTTCTTTGGGCCAGGTTAGTGTTCTCTTTTAGGTTTTTCCTTCCAAACATACATAGATGTTTTCACCAGGAAAACTGCCTTCCACTTTGCCCTCAATGTGTGCTCCTTGGCTATGTCTACACTGGCAATTTAAGTCAATTTAAGGAGGCTTAAGTCGACTTAAATTAAGCCACATCCACACTAGGCTTTCATTAAGTTGACTTAAGAAATTCCTTAAATCGACTTAATGAAAGCTTAAATTGACTTTATAACTACCACTCATTAAGTTGACTTAACCCTTAAGTCGACTCTTTACGTCGACTTAAGGACAGTGTGGATGTGGAATAACCTTTAATTGGATTTTATTAAGTAGACTTAAGGGAGGTTAGGTTGACTTAACAAAGTGGACTAAGTCGACTTAAAACTAAGTCAACTTAGTCCACTTTAAGTCAACTTTAATAAGATCGACTTTAAGTCCGCTTTAAGTCGACCTTATTAAGTCAACTTAACAAAGTTGACATAACTTTTTCTAGCGTAGACATAGGCCTTGGTGATTTCTGCTTGCTGTGCCATGCAATCTGAGGCTAAATCTTGTCATTATAGGCCCTGATTCTGCAAACATTTATGTACATGCTTCAATTTTCTACCATGCATAGCAGCCCTGTGGATTTCAATGGGGCTGTTCACAGCAGCAAAGTTAAACCTGTGCCTAAGCGTTTGAAGGATCAGGACCATAATTAACAACATTTCAGATTCATACTAAGAATAGCTTGTGTAGGCAGCTTAAAACAAAACCTTCCCAATTAATGTTCTTGCACAATTTTCAGTATATAAACATTTGGCACAAATACCAAGACAGTGATACAACAGTAACTGATAAACTCTCTCTCCCTGTTGTATGCAAAAGAAGAGCTCATTCAAATAGTAAATTCCCACTGCTCCTTTGAATCCTGCTTTTGCTGCTAATCTTGGGGTTTCTGTTGGGTCCTCCATCCTGCAGCTGCTACTCATAGAGAGGAAGTACTGAGTCATTTGTTCCCATGGAAAAATGGAGAAACTTTCACTCACAAAATACAGAACTGTTGCATTAGGTCACCTTAAACTTCCTGCAGAGAGCTGAGTGAAAAGGAAATCCTTGCCAAAGAGACACAGGTGTATCTTCCAGTGACTGATCTGGCTGCCATAAAAAACCTGTGGGTTAATTCCCAACACAAAAATGGAGAAAAAGCTGTTTGAAAGTAAAGCCAACCCACTCCACTGTGGTATCTAGGGGTGCGTCTACACTGGCAACTTAGATCGACTTAAGGAGGCTTAAGTCGACCTAAAAAAAGCCGTGTCCACACTGGGCTTTTATTAAGTTGACTTAAGCATTTCCTTAAGTCTACTTAAGGTAAGCTTAAGTTGACTTAACACCTGGTTTTAGGTCGACTTAAGCCTTAAATTGAGTCCTTAAGTCGACTTAAAGCCAGTGTGGACGGGGATTAGTGCCTAAGTTGACCTTATTAAGTCGATTTAAAGCGTTAAGTCGACTTAATAAGATTGACAAGGGGCTATGTCTACACTAGAAAAGTTAAGTCGACTTTGTTAAGTCGACTTAATAAGGTTGACTTTAAGTCTACTTAGTCGACTTTATTAAGTCGACTTAACAAAGTTGACTTAACTTTTCTAATGTAGACATAGCCTAGGAAGTTACAGAAAGATCACAACAATTATTTGGCATCACTTCAGTTAAAAGAAGAGTTTACTGAACACTCATGGTAAGGAAACAGAATCATTTATAGATCGCTAAAGAGACTTCTTAATAAATGTGTGGAGAAATGTAACAGATCTCTATGTATAAATATACTACAGGTACTTAAACACAGTATTAGAGCAAAGCACAATCTATTTGTTTTATAGACCCTTAAAACCATAACAAAAACTAAGATCTCACATACTAAATATTCTACAGATTTCTCTAACTTGTTTACTCATCACGTAGGCTAGGCCACACACAACCATTTCTGCTCTCTCCAGAAACAATCAGCACAAATGTCTTGTTACCAGCTTGCTATTTTGTTGTGAACCAGTATGAATCTGTGAGACTTACTGATCATCTTCACTTTCCTACCATGTCTCAGATGTGCTCTCCTTTTACGTGGCTCCCGAAGTTCCATACAAGAATACAAATTAATTAAGTAAAAACATACTTATTTAAAATCATGCAGTTTACTATACACTAGTATTAAATATTATAGGGACCAGTCAATATTCTTTTCCATGGGGGGCTTCTAATCTTCTTTTGTATCTTCCCCATGTTCACCTTGCTTATTTCTTATTGCTCTGTAATTACAGCCTAAACATCACAGATTTAGTGGGTGCCTGGCCTGCAACTCAGCAGACTTTGTTTCCATTCTTGTGGACAGCTTGGGCAAATCACTACATTCTGTGCCTCTGTTTCCCCTCCCATCTCTTGTCTGTCTGACCTGCTTAGTCTGTAAACCCTTCAGGGCAAGGATGATCCACATATTTTGTACAGCACCTCGCAAAGTGGAATCCCAATCTCATTTGGGGCCTCTAGGTACTAAAGTAATAGAAACAATAATATGTCCAAACTTCCTTCATGCTGAGAAGAGGTAGACTTTGTTCCTTCTGGAACCCGTCAGTGCTAGTCCTGTAATGATTAAAAGGGACTCTGCAAAGACGCAGAGTCTAATTTACAGCTAGGGAAAAGCGAGTGCAGATCAGAAAGGTAACATCTGAATCCCACTTTCCACTCGTTCTTCCATGGCCATAAATGATCTGTCATTAGTGTCTCCTTTCCCCACTCTTTTCAGGGATGAGCTTGCTACCTTTACACTACTCCCTGCCCTTGCCTGCTGAGAAGCAAAGGACCACGTGACACCTGAACTGTTGTACTTCTAAACCACTAAGTCAAACCAATCAGTTCTCATCTCATTGGGAATTGGATCTGTTTATTGAATTACATTTCAGGCAACATCGGCTTGCAAACTTGGAGAGCCTTTCCCATTTGTATGCAGATTAGTAGTTTCCAGTGGTGGTTATGAAACTTGGGAGATTCGTGATGGTATTTGTTTCTCAGTGTTGCTATTTTTGACCTTGAAAGGGTGACATTTTTCAATTTCTTTTCACCCCCCCATAAAAAGATTTCCATAAGTTCTTCAACTTCTTTGCCGTATCTTCTCAATGCCTCTAAATGCTGCTGCCTCCTTGCTTGTGTGTGTATGAACTCTGCAAAATTTTTTGTGCATATTTATATCTCGGTGGCTGTGTTGCCAAGGAGCTCTGAAAGAAAGCAGAGCTGAGATAACTTCTAATCCACCTTTCTGTGATAATGTGGCGCAAATGAAAAAAGCCAGGGGTCTCTCTCTCTACTCTAGCTGTGCCCTAGATGTGTAAACTGGGAGACTTTAACAGAGACTGCAGGCACTTGAGAGAGAGAGAGAGAGAGAGAGAGAGTTCCAAGGCCAGTGCTTGGTGGGGGAAGGGAATAAATACCTAGGCAGCTGGAAGTTATAGGTCTTCGCTGGGAAAACTTAGAAATTGAATGAACACCTGCTGCCATGCAAGAGCAAATAGACTGTGTGTGGAAAGTGACCATGCCAGCCACTGAATGAAAACATGAGTGGTATACCACAGCTAGATTTTGGCAGAATTGTGGAGTTAGCTGTGTTCAACTTACACATGGCACTGATTGTCTCCTATGATAGAGTGACGTCGTAAACCTCAGGCTGGGCAAGATATCATTATCTCCAGAGAAGTTCTTACCACTAAACAAAACACAATGGATAAAAACAGGAAGTAGCACTGGCCCAAGAATGGGCATGGGAAAGGGAGGAAGAAGGGCTTCTCTTAGCATTATTGACATCTATGGAACCTCTAGTGTTCTTCATTAATATGAGTATCTTAGCCTTCTCTATGTTCTTCATGCATACGCAATATAATATATCACTGGTAGTGGGAGCTCACAATGTTATTCTCTGTTCCTGTCGGACAAAGAGAGGTGGCTTGATGGAGAATCTCTGAAAGAGAACTGATTTTCTCTTTGAGGAAGATTTTAATTAAGTGTTTTATTCATCTTGATAATAGGCTAGACTCACCTGTGATGTAACTGCTGATTTCAAAAGGTTCACAGCAGGTATACACAGCAGGCTTAACATACATAGTTCCCTAGGTTGGGCAGCTTTTTGCCAATTGGCTATTGTATGCTCCTCTAGTGCCTATGGGTGCCCATGGCTCCTTTCTGCCCAGGACCCGAGCTATCCCGGCCAGAAGGAAGCCCACAGCTCCAGCAAAAAGGGAGCTGGGGCTTCCTTCTTGCCGGGACCCCTGTAGGGGTCCCAGTCAGAAGGGAACATGGGGCTCCCTTCTCCTTAGGACCCCAGTGGTCCTGATCAGAACGGAGCCCTGCGGCTCCTTTCTGCCCGGGACCGCGCTCCAGCTGATAGGGATCCCCACAATCAGCTGGAGCCCGGTCCAGGGCAGAAAGGAGCTGCAGGGTTCCTTTCTGGCTGGGGCTGCTGGGGTTCCGGAGAGAAGGGGGCCCCATGCTCCCTTCTGGCCCAGACCGCTGGGGTCCCAGGCAGAAAAGAGCCCTGCACTCCCTTCTGGTCAGGACCGCTCCTGGGCTTGCTGTCTCGGGGAGAGCCCGCCCCACTCTCCTCAGGACAAGCCCCCCTAGCCTGGGGAGCCTTGCCTCCCCCTGGACCTAAAACCAGTCGACTTAGAGTGTGTGTGAGACACACAATTTGCCAGTTGATTTCAAAGCTTTTTGCTGACAGTAGAGGTGGGCTGAAACTCAGGAATCTTGGGTTCAATTCCAGGCTCTTTAGGGGAGTGTTCTCTACTGGTCATAAACCCTTCAGTCCCTTTTTTCTCCTATCTTCTCCTCTCTAGCTCCTGGCCCTTCCTGGCTCCAGTTATGTCCCCATCCTGCATTGCCTGCTTCTGTCCCATCCCCAACTCCTGCCCATGTCCTTTCCATCTCTATTTTTATCCTTGCTCTCCCCTCGGGTTCATATTCCTCCTGCCCACCCCACCCCCCAACTCTATGCCTCTTCCTTGCTCCTTACCCCCATTGTTCACTCATTTGCATTCCAATCAGGCTGTTTCTCCTTTTCTTTGCTTGGGCACCAGCAGGGAGCAGTGAGAACACAAAAAAGACAGTCTCCTTGCTCTCCATTCCTATGCCTTGTTCTACATTGGCTAGGCAGAGCAATTGCAAGAAACATCTTGCTCAGCCTGTGCGGTCCTGGGCTAGAGATTGCTCAGTCACTTTGTAGGGATAGTTCATGCATAGGCTGGTCAGGGCATGGAAAGGTGAAGGGATGGTACATGCTCAGTGCAGACGTGACCTTCAGAGAATTTATCTGCTAAATGAATATATATCTACTGAGCATGTGCAAATTGCAGTTTTTCATATACAGGCCAGATTAGGGAAGATTTTCACAGGGATGGCAAACTATACATCCCTGACTGCTTTGGTAAAGTTCAAACCCTGGCTCCAAGGCATGGAGGTGCTAGAACTTCTCAACGAAATGGTCTCAGAATTATTTTTAACATGAGCAGCAGTGCAACATATTTCCTCCTAATCTTGTTCTCAGAAGCGTCTGGATCATTTTAGCTGGAACTTCCTGAGAAACTTCAACTCAGTGTGGAAAATTTCAGCCCAAACGGGAAATCTGACATAGTTGTAAGCAATGAAAAGAGGGTCTTATAATGGGATGTCAGCAACCTTATTTACAGGCAGCCCTGCCTGCACTGCCTTTAATAACTCTGTTCCTGTTTTGTTTTCTCCATTCCCGTTTCATAGCCAAGCCTGCAGTACACCTTGGTATATTACCACTGCCTCACTTTTTGTTTTTATCTGCCATGTATACTTTTTGCTCTTCATTTATAACTTGCCTCTTCCACTAAGCCGCTTTGTCGCAAGCCCCTTGTTTTCAGAGGGTAAATTCTACGTCTTCAACAATGAGACGATTTTGCATGAAAAGGTTGCTCCCTTCCTGCCTGTTCTGGAGTTAATATTGCTACTTCTCTACAGCCTGTCTGACTTCCATGCTCCTGTGGCACTCTGGCTGGCTCTCAGTGCGAGACTTGATCCCACCTCACCGGTTCAGCGCTGATTGTTCTGCTCTGCTATTCTCTGTCTGTGTTGCCGTGCTGACATGGAGAGATCTCTAGTCTGTATGGCAGCTGCTGCCGCCAGTTCTTTTTCCAGTCTTGGAGTCAAGAGTCGCTGCTGCTCAAGGCTTTTGTTTATGCTGTGTGTTTTTGTCGTCATCTTCCCTGCGGCCTGTTTATGCATAAGAAGCAACAGTGTTATTTTTAATGCGCGGACACCCGGGTGTAGTGGAACCTGGAGAACACGACATGTCATCTGTGGTAATTAATGAGTCACCTAAGATTCTGTAACAGGGACTTAGAAACTGCTGCCATTGTGGAAATTCTGGTTGTGGTTTTTCTAAAACCCACTGTCTGAAAAATTAGACACCTTTTAAGATATCTCAAGTTGAGCACCCAGAATCACTAGTTGCTCTTAGAAAAACCAAACAATCCAACAAAAAGCCCTTCTTGTCTGATGCGGCCTTGCCCCAAATAGGGCCCTGTCCTGCCCTAAGTTACACCAGTGTAAATCAGGAGTATATCTCTTGAAGTCAAGGGAGTTATATTAGTGTAAAATTGCTGAGAGATCAGACTCAGAGTCAGGCCCATAATTCTCATTTTACCTCTGTTTTTATTGTTTTCCCAAATCTGATTACTTCCCTTGTGAATAATGGGTTATGTGGTTACAAATATCATCTGAATATAAATCTTAATCCATGTCTGTCAGTTCCTAGTTATGACCACGTGGTTGAGAATTTCTGCACTAGACAAGCTATGCTGTGCTTGTTGAGAAGGATGGTGCATCCCTAGAGGAAGTCTCTTACTTATCATGTTTTTAACCCAAAATATGTTGTAATATTATGAACAGTAAGAAATAACTGAAAGGCAGTCACTAGGGGAAACCCGAATCCTGTCAAAAGAGGTGTGCATGATAACCCTTGTACAGGAAAACAAACAAGGAGTCCTGTGGCATTTTTGAAGACTAACAAATGTATTTATCGCATGAGCTTTTGTGAGAGAAAATCCCACTTCGTCAGATGCTCTTCAAGCATTTGTTAGTCTTTAAAGTGCCACAGGACTCCTTGTTTTTTTTGTTGAACTGGACTAACATGGCTACCCCTTTGGACTCTGTACAACAGTAGACCTGGGAGAATGGCCCTGGCTCAGCTCTTCCATATTCTTTGACTTTGTGTGTGTGTGTTACTGTGTCTTTAAACACCCGGAAACAAAAATGAAGCTCAGACATGAGGTGAACTTCCCTTCCCATCTCCCCAAACTCTCCTTCAATCAATCCCTCAGATATTTGGCCTTTCCTTCTTCTTTTTTTTTTTAAATCTGCTTTAGTATCATGCATTAATGAACCACTGCATAATAGCACTGGATATTTGGCATCATTGCTACAGAACGTTGCTGTATTTTATATTACAGAAGAACTGAGTGCTAGATATTTAAAATACGGTGGTTGTTTTTTTTAAATATATCCAGGCAGTTAAACTGTTTGACATCTGTCTTGTAGCTGGATCCATTCCTACTTTTACAGCCTGTACAAGAGAGAGTGACACTCTGCAAACAAAACATTGTCACCTGAACAATTCACTCAGCATCTCGCTTTGCTGTCCATCAGAGGGGACTCATCTTTTTCTCTTTTTCAATTCCTTCCCCCCCCTCCCCCTTCTGAGCCTTTGTTGACGTTGACAGCTCATCCTTTGGCCATCATTCATTCTAGCTACTGCAAACTTTGGAGAAAATAAAAACCCTGCTCCCCTAATCAGATTAGAGGGCCTGCAAATTGAATTCAGCCCCTCTCAGTGTCCCCTTAGCTGGCTGTCATTAGGAGCAAAAGGCTGGCCCTTGGCAGAGGCCCAAACACCAGCTAACTGAATTTGAGATGCTGGAGTCTTGACAGGCCAACGAAGGTAATTGAAGAGCCATGGGGATCTTGCAGAATTTCAGGCCTTGAGGATTACACTGGGGGATCCTCATTGCCCATCTGTAGTGAGGATGGGGCTCTAAAAAGCCACTGTCTGGGCCTTTATCATTGTTAAAATGATCAACACAAATGGATGGAAAGAAATAACTAATTTGTTTTGGTCTGTTTTTTTGTTAAATCAGCTTTTCAGAATTCTATATTTTCCCTCCTTCTTGAGCCCAAGTCTGAAGGTGGTAGCTTGTTTTGTTATATGAGTATCCAAAAGACCAGCTGCTATCTAAACACACAATAGCAACAAATGTTATTTCTGTATGATGCAACTTCAGAGAATATATTAGTATAAATAGAAAATAAACTTACAAAGTCAATGTGGGACTTAATTTCATATTTTTTATTTCTAAAGTTGTATTATCTCTTTCTCCTCATTTGTATAATTTAGCCAAAAATAAGATATTGGGTTCAATACAGGGGTAACCGGGTGAAATGTTATGGCCTGTGTTATATAGGAGGTCGGATTAGATTGTCTAATGGTCCCTTCTGTTCTTAAACTCTGTGAATTTAAGATTCCAGATTCAGGGCCTGACTTTAAATTAAATGCAGAACTGTTCCTAATTTTTGTTAAAATTTACCTGTACTTGTCTTTATTGTTTAAATATAATGTATTTATATTTTTAAGTTTCTGGGGTTTTTTCCTCTTTAAACAGGATTCTAGGTTGCTGTATGCGTTCATATCAGTAAAACTGTTTGGTTTATCTTCCTAAACAAAGCAATTTTTAATCGAATCATGGCCAAAAATATTAAAGTTCCAATTTGACATTATGATTTTAGTGCACTTTCTAAAGCTCTTTAACATCTACCACAGATGGCTCTTTCTTAGTCATGGGGCACTGGACTCTTTGACAAAGTGTCTCGGAACACTAGATTGATCTGAAAAGAATAAACTTGAAGCTAATCAGAAACCTGTCAATCTTTATTTAGTTGGAATAGCTATAGTACAGAGAGGAAAAACATAAATTGCAAAACATTATTATAAAAAAAATCCATTCAATTTCTAAAGAGAACACATGTTCTTGATAGATTAATGTGGTTCAGAATTGATTTGTTTGTCTTGTCTGTGCATACGAGTTATACAGATTTAATGACACTGCTATATATAAAGTACACCCCCATAGGATGGACACAGTTATATCAGTATTAGCTTATTTATACCTCTAAACCTTGTATCTGAAGAGAAATAAGGTATATCAATTAAAGCTACCTTATATGTCAATTACTTGCATCCACACCAGGGTTGCTCAATGCATTTTTCACATCTATCACACCCTTCACTGAAATAATATAATAATAGAAATAGAATAATATATTAGTAAAAAAAAAAGTGCATAGACCAGGCCTGATTATACATATACAGCACCACAATACAGCTTCACTCCAGCAATCATAACTTTCTTTTCAGAGACTAATGATTCTTCAGTGAAAACCTTGCTTTTGATACTTCAGGACTGAGGCACTATGGTGTTTCGTACACAGTCACATAATATGCCAACCATGCAGTTTCAAATGGTCCACGTTCACAGGTCTCTCTGTGAAGAATTCTTATCAGCCACCTCAGCCCTCTACTGTATCACTTCAACATAGTGTTTAGTAGAACACAGCACATACAAGGGGCCAGATCTTCAGCCAGTGTTTTCAGTGCCATCACAAGAGCTATGCTGATGTACAATGGCTCAGGAACCTGCCCTATACACTTACCTGCAGTACTATAGGTGGGGCTGGCAGCACAGCCTCCTGTTAATGTTGCCCAAGACTTTTCATTATAAGACCCTGTCTTCAGTTGCTCATCACTTTGCCAAACTTTAACTGGTGAAGCAGAACTTTTCCATGCTGGGTGTCTACTTCAGGCTGGATGTTTTCAAGGAATTTCAGCCCCCATGGTTCAACTGTTTTTCACCTAACTTTATTCTAAAAAAAAAAAATTAAAAAAAAGATGTTCTGCCCATATGAAAAAATTCTGGCCAACTTTTCTTTGGAAAGTTTCAGCATCTCTGTGCTTTGGAACAGTGCCTTGAAATTTGGGAGGGATGTACAGTTTGCCATCCTGTTGCAAACACCGCTCAGTTTGGCCAATTAGAACCCTTTAAAAAATTGCAGTTTACACACGCTGAGTGTCTAAACAGGACTTTCCTTATAATTGCAGCCCAGGGCTGCTGTGGACTGTGCTGGGTCTGGGTACTTGAACTGAAAGTAAGGAGGTTCTCTTTTGTGCTCTTAATGACCCTCCTATTAGGCCCAGGTAGTGTGGAAGAAAAAGCTTTCTCTTTCAAAGGGGAGAAGAGGGGAAATCAGATCTGCGGGGGCTGGAGTAGATTGAGAGAGAAAACCTGGAGAAAATGGTGCAGAAATTAGTGTTGAAGATGGGAGAGGGATGGAGGCTGACACTCTCTGGATAAGAAGACTAGGACTTTTAGAACAGCAGGGTGATTTTTATTACTTGTATGTATTGGTTTTTCCTCATGGATCTTAAAGCACTTTACTACCAGCTGAGAGTGGATGGAATGGAATGCATTCATCACTGAACTGCAGCCAACTTTGAAGAGGGAGACAACAGCTGTTTAATAGTACACAGCATACACACCAGTTCAGAACAAGAAATGAAAAAATAAATGCCATATCCAGTTGAAACAACAGGAAGGAATTAGGTTTAAAAATTGTGCTGTGTGTCTTGTTTTACTGCATACAGAATAGGGAAAAAAATAGACTATCTTGCTTTAAAGTTGCAGTGTGACATTATTTAAAACTCAGAATGACACATAAGAACCAAAAAAACAGAGAGTGACAAATCAGGCTGCTCCCTAGGGCAACGAAGTATAACTCGTCCCACCTTCCTGACTCTCTGCCAGCTGACAGCTACTGCTAGGCCCATATTGCACAATTGCCAACAGATCCTCCTAACCTGCAAGCAAGACCCGGAAAACACCCTGAAATTTAAAGTGACAGCCTACAATTTTAACAGAGTTTTCAATATACTGCACTGTTCTTATAGATGGCTAGGGAAATAAAGATCTCTATGGGCAACTAATGTCACACAAGAAACTAAGATGACAAAGGTCTCAAGCAAAGCCAAGCCCAAATTTCCTCTATGGTATTTTTCTGCAATGTTTTAACTACATACTGAAATTGCAGACCTTATAATATTATGAGCTACAGTATAGCATTTCATAAAATGCTTTCTTTAACTCTGCAAATAACACCTGCATGCTTTACCTGTGTATAAGAATTCTGCCCCCAAGTAATTGTATACCATGATGCACCAAAATTTACCAGTATCCCTAAAAATACCATTTCAAAACAGATTTAAAAAAAAAAAATATGTATTATCTTTAAAAATCACTCTTCAACCTTTTCATGACCCAAGTGAGCCGTGGCATATTTCCTATAATCTGAATATGCCAAGTGTATCCTTCTTGACATGCTGAGGAAAGGAGGCATGAAAATATAATTTCAAAATGTCATGCCAGAGCCCTTATGTGTACGGTGACCACCTTCACTCTGCTCTTTGCCCAATGCTCAGGTATGTAATCTAAATCAAAATAAGCCCTAGAATGCTTCCAGCTACTAATTCCACGGAAATAATTTCACTTGCAGCTTTTAGCCATTATCACAATTTTATTTTATGTAATAATCTGTGATATACCAAATTGAAATTATAAATATAAAACCTGATGTATACTGGTGAAATATCAAATTAGAAATTGAGTAAAGAGCCATGAAATTAAACATGGTAACTTTACTGAGGGCATAATGCACTGGAACACTGGTAAGAAAGTCAAATGTATTCCTCTGTCCCAGTCACCGGAAGTGACTTTCATGGTTACCGTATATCGTATGTAAGTATGTCAATGGTTCCTATCTGCTGACTCTAGTGGTTACTGTTACAATGACTGCGTGCTTAGTAAGTTTGCGGATGACACCAAGTTGGGGGGAATGGTAGATACTCTGGAGGGCAGGGACAGGATCCAGGGAGACTTGGACAAATTGGAACACTGGGCCGAAAGAAACCTCATGAGGTTCAACAAAGACAAGTGCAAAGTCCTGCACTTAGGACGAAAAAATCCCATGCACTGCTACAGGCTGGGGACCAATTGGCTAAGTAGCAGCGCTGTAGAAAAGGACCTGGGGGTTATGGTGGACGGGAAGATGAATATGAGCCAACAGTGTGCCCTTGTTGTGAAAAAGGCCAATGGCATATTAGGCTGCATCAGTAGGAGTATTGCCAGCAGATCGAGGGATGTGATAATTCCCCTCTATTCGACACTGGTCAGGCCGCATCTGGAATACTGTGTCCAGTTTTGGGCTCCCCACTACCGAAAAGATGTGGACAACTTAGAAAGAGTCCAGCGGAGGGCAACAAAAATGATTAGGGGGCTGGGGCACATGATTTATGAGGAGAGACTGAAGGAACTAGGCTTATTTAGTCCACAGAAGAAAAGATTGAGGGGAGATTTGATAGCAACCTTCAACTACTTGAAGGGGTGCTCCAAAGAAGAGGGAGGTAGGCTGTTCTCGATGGTAACAGAGGACAGAACAAGGAGCAATGGTTTCAAATTACAGCTGGGGAGGTCGAGGTTGGATATTAGGAAAAACTTTCTCACTAGGAGGGTGGTGAATCATTGGAATGGGTTACTAGGGAGGTGGTGGAATCTCCATCTTTGGAGATTTTTAAGGCCTGGTTAGACAAAACCCTGGCTGGGTTGATTTAGTGGGAGTGGTCCTGCTTTTTAGCAGGGGGTTGGACTAGATGACCTCGTGAGGTCCCTTCCATCCCTATTATTCTATGATTCTATGACTTCGGGTTAGTCTTCACTGATGGTGGCAAAATAGCCACTGTCAGATTGACCTTCCTAATTGATTTATCGGGAAGTCGATCTATTAAGACCACCCCGGCAACTGAAGTAGCACTAAGTCAAAGGGAGGCCCCTCTCTTTGACTCAGTACGGTGGACCTACTGTGCATAGGGCAGTCGAACTGAGATACACAAGTTATTTTAAGTAACTTAGGTATCTCCATTTGACTGCTGCCAAAAACGGCAGGCAGTGTAGACCTCCCCACAGTCAGATGATGACAAATCACAAGCCATAAATCTTTTTTTGTTATTTTCTTTAATTTTAAGCAAAATATCTATGTATTTATTAGTGAAACAATTGGAAATCACATGGTGCTTTTGGAAATATATGCTGTGGAAGAAGTGGCAATAAGTCACCCTAAAAATCCTGGAATGTTGTTCAGTGCTCATGTACAGTGTAATTAGCATGAAAGAATTTTAGATATTTTCTTTCCACTGCTTTGGAAGGGTGAAGTTTGAGGAGTCCTCCATGCAAGAGGTGCATGCATGCCACAGTGCCATCTCTATAGGGGCATCATTCCATAAGGGCTGGGACTTGTGAATCACCTGCTATCACAATCCGTCAAACCATTCTTGGCACCAGCGCACGTGCCACGGAGGACACTGGAGTCCTAACATTGGAGTGATGGTTGTGGAACATCTTTGCTGCCATTCTGAGGCCTGGGGGGGAAACATTCCTTCTATCCAATCCTTCAGAAACTTTGTGGCATGCAGCCCCCCTGCTGGGGTTCTCTGCCAGAGACAGAATTCAGAATTGTGGCCTCAGTCATTTCAGAGATCTAATATTTATAATCTTCTTCTTCTTTAAATGTTTTTCTTACTGATGGGAAATTTTAGGATTGCTACATCTAATGAGGTGGGGGGAAGACAAACACCTTCTTTCACCCTGGTTCAGGATATGCTTAGTTATTGCCAAAAGCTGCCTTTTCTTCCTTCCCACCCAGGGCATTTTGCATTCCCTGAAATCTATTTAATATTCTATCCAGTTAAGTTCTGTCTCTAATAAGAAACCTCTCTGGAGTGGCCTGTGTCTGTTTGCTGTACAGCAGAGTGCGAGGCCTCACTTTGTAGCATGGTTTAATTACAATGTCAGTATGGATTCATTAGTATGACAGCTGTCACTGTAAATGGGTGAGCAGGGAGGCTTTCAGAGCCCCTGGGGTCAGGTTAATTGATGTAGTGAACAGAATACTGTATTTACTAAACAATGGATTGGGTCTCTATGTTGACCTGGGAAGGGCAATCAGTATAAGATGGGGAATCGATAGCAGCTGAATTTTCATCAGTGATCAAATTGATTCAGCCACATTAACCTCCTCATGCAGATTATGTTCTGCTGGAGCTTAGATGATGATAGCAGGTTCCAAAAAAGGGCTTACAGACTTGTGATGCTTTTTTATACCCAGCGTATTCTGAGTTCCTTGGCTAGCCAGAGAAAGAAAGAATCCATCTGAACTGCATTCAGACATTCTTTATATATATTTCTCCTTCAGTTGTCCAGACTCTTGCTCTTCTTAACACCACAGACTAATTTTCCTCTCCTAATTCTTTGTAAAATGGGCTGGTGGAATAGTATTTGGAAGGGAGATAACAGTATTGACATTTCCACTTGAAAGGAGTTATCTCTGAGGAAGTTAGAATGCATCACTTTTGCCACCCAAGTCTGCTGCTTTGTGTAGTGACTGCTTGAAGTTTTATGTTGTCCAATGTGGGCTTCTCAATGACACTGTTGCTGTAATTCCATAGGCAGACTTGCCATTTGGATATGTCACAGTTTTACACTTGTTCCTTGTATTTCTTCTTTTTTTTTTCCTCATGTGTCTCTAACTTTGTAGTATAGAAAGCATGGGTAGTTTGCAAAGTCATTTTGTAGGTGGTCTTCAAGACCTCGGCCATCCAAATAAGTCACCTTTAACCCAACAGGTAGGAGTTAATGTTGGATGAAATATTTCAAGACCAACAAAAATAATGAAAAATGCTGTTCCGATTAAGTCAAATGTTTTGCAAAAATGTGCCAACCCCCACTTTTTTTCATTTCTGATGAAAATTGAAAATGAAAAATTTGAGGGTATTACTTTATGGAATTTGCTTTATTTTCTTTTTGGTATGGAAACTCCCACTACCCTTTCTCCCCATTTTTTTTTTCAATTTTCATTTTTTTTCACGTGGAAAAAAGGGGAAAGTAAAGAAGTTTTCCCCTGCTTTCTTACTTTTTAAATTATCCTCCCCTCACCACTTTTTCCATTTTAAAGAAAAGGGGGGGACTTTAAAAAAAATTGATTGCAAATGTTTGTCTGTGACCAATGAACTGATTTTTTTGAAAGTTTAACATAAAAAGTTGTTTAAAAACATGATGATGACAATTTTTTAATTAAACAAGAATACTCTTTAAAATTATATATATCCTTTCTTCCCACCCTTGCCCACACAAGTAGACGTACAATGCACCATATTCATCCTGCAAAGCAGGTGCCCAACACAGTTCCTGTGAAAAGGCATTTGCTATTTTATCATCTATAACTTGTACTGAAGAGGCTGTAGTTGAGATTGGAACCCTATTGTACTAGGCACTGTACAAACTCATGGGAGACTATTCCTGCTCCAGGGTGTCACAGCACAGCAGCTGTGTGCGTTTGCAGTGAAGCAGCCTGCTGCTGAAAGCCTCAGCCTACCTCTGACAGCTACCCTCAGCAGGGAGGAGAGCTTGGTGGCAGGCTGCTGTCCCTTTAAGAAGCAGTTGTCAAAATCCCCTGTGCCTGCAGCTTTCTGTGTTGGTGGGGGCACTTCATTAAAAGATACCACTGAAAGAGGCCCAAGGCAGATGGATTTTGTGGCAGTGGGGGGCTGCCCTTGAAGCCTTCACTAGTGAAGTTGGCCATATGGAAATTTTTTCTCTGCTGGCGGGGGGGGGACGACTTTAAATTTAGGTGCTACCGAAAGCACTGCCACTGGTGGGGAACCTGGGTGGTGGGGGAAACCCTACTGATGGCAGCTTCAGAGGACAGGGCGTCCCCTGTGTCTCACACGACTGAGGGTGACAAGGTAAAATGAGTAAAGGCTGCGTACTGTACGAGTCCCACATATCAGGTTTGGGGTATATTAGTAGAGAGAAATCTTGCATAACTGTCCTGAGCCATACAAATCCTGTTAGGTTCTAAATGTGGAAACTAATTCACTCTAATTGCAAAAGCAGAGGGAAATATTTCCATAGCACGGTTAAACCAAATGGTTACTATATACCGAATCCCTGAGAAGGCACAGGAAATTGGCACATCAAGGGTTAATCTAACTGCCAGGGGATCTTCACTTTGTTAAAAGGCAGTGACTTCTGTGTTAAGTTAGACTTGCATAAAGTCATTGCAAGGGCACTATGTGTGTGTTTTGTGCAAGACTGACCTGCCTGGATTGAATATTGTACTATGGAAACTCACAGTTTAGGGGTTTAGGGTTTTTTTCCTTTTAGTGGGTATCATCCTATTCCTGCTTAAAAAATCTAAAATAAAATGATTAATATTGGTAATGGGTAGAGAAAAAGTAGGTGGGTAGGGATGAAGGCACATTCTATGTTCACACACTCATTGTGTCACCTCTGTTGGTTACATAAGTGCTTTTAAAATAATGAAATTACTTCCGTCAGAAAGAGGAGAGAGATCATTGTGTTCATAGGAGATTTGGGGGGGGGAGAAGAAAGGGAGTTCACATGTGCAGTTTAAAAATATCTATTGCTATATTCATAATGGCCCAGGATGTCAAATTGCTGAGTCTTTTAATAATTAAAAAGGAAATGCATGGAAAAGTAAGAAAATGTATGCAGAAGCATGTGCAAGTATTTGTTGTTGTTTATTTTTTTTTAAAATAAGCAAATCATCTGGAAGTTTCATACTGTGTGGTCTTTATTAGTTATGGCAAAAGATTACGTTAAGGGGTACGAAAAGGAAAGAAGATGGGGAGGAGAGAGAAAGTGTGTGTGCGTGTACGCACATGTATAAAATATATACATACATAATATACCTGCTTGTGAACTTATTTGATAGCTGCTTCCAAAAGCAAGCGATTCTGAGCGTTTTGCTTTATTGTAAAGGCAGGAATGGCTCTGTAGCAGTGAAGGCTTGAATTCCTCACCCCATCCATTCTTTAATGTTCCTGTGAAGGGCATCAGCATTAAAAATGCAATATTAGGACAGAAGGAGACATGTCATTTCACTCAGGTCGGAGAAGGGAAGAAAGCAGGAGGAGGGGCAATTGAAAAGAGGGGAGCCCTCCTGTGAATAATTTTCAATTCAATTAGTCTGTGCTGAACAAGGTAATAAAAAGCATCAGGGATGAGTGCAGATGTTTCAGTAACAATTGGCTCCTCTAGAATCTTCCCGGATACGGAACATCATATACATAGAAAGCCAGGTCAGTGCTTTTAACAAATAGGGGGTTTTAACTAGTCAACCAAATACCTGCTAGCAGGACTCCCCAAAGAGTGAAAACAAAGAAGCCAGTTGCCAGTGAAGGCCCTCCACTCTTTCCAGTGATAACAGTTCTTTCATGGTGTTTCCATCCTGGTGATCATTTAGGGAAAGCCGTGTGATGTTTTTCCTTGGGTCTGTGTATTCATGTTAGGTGACAGACCAAGTAGTTTTTTGAGGGTAATCAGGCATCGAGCTTAATAAAAGAGAGCTGCCGTTAGGATGAAAATCATTCAGGATGTGATTTTATAGCGTGGCTTGACTAACAAACCCTGTGTTTTCAATGTCCGACTAGGATAATCTATCTAGTCTAAGTATCTCCCATAAACCCTACCGTATGTTTGCAGCCTCCTATGAATCTCTTGTCTAGTTTGGGCCTTATTTTAATGCCACATTTGTACAAAGTAGGCCTGAACTAATTGTTGGTACTAAAATAATATGAATGAGGTCTTTCCTTATATTTAGCTATTGTTTTGGTGTAACATGATGGAATGCGGTGTCACGTCCCCTACTAATTCCCAGTCCACACAGAAAGTAAGGGTCTACTGCTCCCAGCAAATGGAGTTACTCTGAGAGCTCAAGCACTAAGGGTATGTCTACACTTGCACCATAGGCCGACTTAACTACACTTAAGTTGACCTACAGAATTCTGCATCCACGCTGGGCTCTTATTAAGTCAACTTAAGCACTTCCTTAAGTTGACTTAATAACACTACCTCTGAAGGTTGACTTAAGGCTTAAGTTGACCTTATTAAGTCGACTTAAAGCCAGTGTGGACAGGTATGTCTACACTACAGGCTCTGTTAAGTCGACCTACCAAGGTCGACTTTAAGTCGACTTAACAGAGCCTGTAGCATAGACATAGCCTAGCTAGAAGCCTGCACTTTGGAGCTTTATGGTCCAGAGTTCTGTGCCACTAAAGACCTGTTGAATTAGGGATTTTACAATGGTAAGCACTTTAGCAAAGAAGTATGCCTCACAGTCTAGCTCTGTAGATCAATCATTTAAGAAGACCCATCATGTTAGTATTTAGATATTAAACTAGACATTTCATTGGGAGCAACTGTGCACTGGCAGAGGAAGATTGTTGGCTTAATAGGTCTTTTCCATCTGTACTTTTTCTGAAAACCTGCTTGCTGCAGTAAAACTATATAGCTGTGCACGTGAGAAGTAGCTGAAGAGACTGGGAAAGCAATCCTTGAAGGCTATGTCTACACTTACAAAAGTTAGTTCGAATTAATTAATTCGAACTAACTAATTCAAACTACTTTTAGTTAAGTTAGAATTAACTTAATTTGAACTAGCATGGCCCCATTAGAATGCAAGTTTGAACTAGCCATGGCCATGCAGGGCACTTGCTTAGTTCGAATTAGTCAGTTGCATGAAGGTCAATCTGCCGATTAGTTCGAACTAATCTGGCCACATTGACGTAATTCGAACTAACTATTTCAAATTAAGGGTTAGTTCGAACTAAGCAATCGAATTTATTAGTTCAAATTAAGGAAGCCCTTAATTCGAACTAATGAAAGCCTAGTATAGCCATGGCTTAAGTTAGTTTGAATTAAGTTTCCTTAATTCGAACTAACTTGCAAGTGTAGACATAGCTGAGGAGGGCAGCATGCTAATACCCGCTAATCCAAACAAAGGGATTTGACATCCTCACGCCTTTTTCTTTAGAGGTGTATTCACTTCTTCACCTGTAGTGGACCTCACAGACAGGCATTCTGAAACAGCAGAATTTCCATTTCTTAGGTACTTTGCTGACCATGCCCCTTCTTAGAATTCAACTTTCTGACATGCAGCTATGCACACCTGCAACACATCAGACCAATCAGAACTAGTGCCAAATCTGTGTCCAAAATAATTTGGCACCTTCTTGTGTACTAAGGACCTTCATTCTTCCATAAGAGAATTGGTTTCATTTTTCCCCTTTCTTCTGCAGTGACACCTTCCTGAAATCCCGGGGACTGTAAAGGAAATAATGACATGTCTTCTCTTATAAGTAGACTGGAAGTCTGTAATGGCAGAGGCTAAACTGATCACCTAACTTATCTCAGATTATTGGTTTCTAGTTCAGGCTTTCACAATCAACTACAAGTTCTGTTCTTCCGCAGGTACAGGTTAAGGACACATTGTGTTTAGGGTGGTTACTCTTCAGGGTCTTTGACTATCACATGAGAATTAAAGTTAAAATCTTCTCTGTGAGGACTGTCACTCACATCAAAATCCTGGATCCAAACACCTATGAACGGGGGGGCGGGGGGGTGAAAATCGGGATCTAGCTCTGTATCTTTAACTCATCTCTGCATTAAACAGCAAGCCATGGCCTGATGGGCAGAGTCTTAGAATAAAAGAGAATTGTGCTTTGTGGATGAACCTTGGAGGCTCATATTGTTTTGATTGGTGGGATGACAATGATATGTATTATTTACCTGTATAATATGAAGATGAACAAAACATCTAACGCCCACCCCCAAAAAACAAAACAAAACTGTCTCTTGAGTCATATTTTTATAGAGTGTTGAGTGAGTCTAACTTTCCCTACCATTAGATTATGGCAGAGATTTTCAAAATGGTTTATAATGTGGTTTACACTTTAAGTCAGAAATTTTCCTGGGGACCATATGCCAACCGTCCCACAATACCATGGATCAGGAATGATAATAAGTCGATAGATAGATAGCAATTGTATGTTTAGAAGTCTGAATCCAATTTAGCTGCTAGAAATGAGGAGGAACCAGCACTATGTGACCAGTCAGCTGTCCTACCATGGGTTTACCATTAGCTAAAAGTGGTCCAAGATGGACCACAGTATGGGAACTTGGGGGTTATGGATTTAAACTTCTCAGCCTGATCCTACACAACACTTTAGCTCAACTGCTGGCTTTTCCAGTTAGGTCTATGTTCAGATAAAACTAAGGATAAGAATAATTGACTGTATAGTGATCTCCATTACACTTCTGTAGTCTCACTGAAATTGCTGCAGAAGTTAATGGCATTATATTGGTGTACTTGAGAACAGAACTTTACCGGCATGATAAATCTGCTTGTTTCCTCAGCAACAGAGGGGCAAATCTCCAGCTGGTGTAAACTGGGGCACTTTCACTGACTTGCAATAGTGTTGGTTTTTCCCAGCTAAAGATCTGGCCTCCTCTCTAGCTCTAAAAATCTACATCTCTTACAATGCTAGAGTCCAATTGCATATTTCTCCTCATTGATTGTAGACTGTTTCTAGGTGCTAGATCAAAAATGCACTGTTCTATAACTTTTGTTACTACAGTCGGGGATAACATAATGAATACAACAGAGTCCCGTGGCACTTTTAAAGATTAACAGATTTATTTATTGCATGAACTTTCATGGGAGAAAATCCCACTTCATCAGACGCTTTGAAGATGGGAAAAGCATCTGATGAAGTGGGATTTTCTCCCATGAAAGCTCATGCAATAAATAAATCTGTTAGTCTTTAAAAGTGCCACAGGTCTCTGTTATTTTTCTGCAATAGACTAACATGGCTACCCCTTTGGAACCTGACATCAAGAATACAGTTTCAGGAGCCTATTTGCAGAAAGGATATTGTATCATCTTTTGGAAGTAAATGCCACATGCACATATGTGTGCACGCTTAATGTTCTCTATTAGCAGAACTTTAGTGGTTTAGATCATGTTCTAGCAGTCAATGCACTAGGCTAATTTCGAGTAACGCTGGATCAAAAGGTCTCAGGCTACATTATGGTTCCCTTAAAGGGACACTGTTATAAAATCATCTTTCTTTTTTTTTTTTTTTCTTTCTTTAAGAACAAGGAAAGCCATTGGTGACTCAAGAATTATAACTAAATTCTGCTATCAACTTCTACCTTCCACTACTAGTTACTAAGTTCAATGAATTTACAGCATCCATATTTCAAGTTTCTCTAACAATAGTGCAAAAATGAGCATGATTACATTTTAAATGGTTAGATAATTTTGTGAATCAAAGCTGATCTCTTAGCAGATACAGAATATTATAACAATACAGTCTTCCCCACCTTATTGAAAAGGCTCTTGTCTTTTATATGAAACATTCTATTGTTTAGTTTAGAAAAAGCGTTTCTTTAAAAGATCTATGCTTTTTAGTTGGATTACATTTTTCCTACACTATTTTAACTTTTTTGGTCCCTAAAAATATGTCTTCTCTTACTCCCACTGTACTGATCTATGGATATTATGAACCCCTCAGTCCTAAGTCCATTTCTCTTTTTGCTCTTCATCATACTTTCAGGAGGAGGTATGTTTGCTAAGTGGTTAAGACACTTGACTACACTCTTGAGGCTTGGGGTTTGAGTCTCACTTGATTAGAGACTGAAAGGCTGCTTCCAGCTCACCCAGTTGCAAAATCGGTACCTGATTAATCGGCTTAGGAAAGTCCAAGGCAGTGAGACAAAATGCTGGCAATGTCTCTCCCTTCTGAACCATTGGCTAAGGAAATGCACTTGCCTTAAACTGCGTCAACCTAATGAGCCATCTGTAGCTCAGGGCAGATTTTGATACTTTCAGCAAAGCCTGGGCATATGGATGTAGCTTGTTCAGATGCACATCAACAGTACCTCTTATGCAACCATAAGCCAAAGGTTTACTTGTATCACACAGTTTAAGGCCAGAAGAGACCACCAGATATTCCAGGCTGACTTCCTGTGTATCACAGGCCACCAGTACCACCTGCACACTAAACACAACAACGGTACAATTGTATTATACGTTAGTTGATCCTATCTGCTCTCCATATCTTGTTCAACATTTTTATCTGCAACCTCTCTCTTCTCTTCTTTTGTCTTCAGTGTTCAGGAAATTTGCTCACAGCCAAATCTCTGGTCAGTGAAAGCCCAGAAGCAACTTAATGGTACACTTAATCCTTTGTTGATTTTACTCGGCATAGAAAAGGCAAGATCTGGTGGCTTTTATATATAGCTTGGTTTTGTTACTCTATTACTATTAGTTTTGCAGCTTTTTTCTTTTTCTTCTTCTAGGGAGGCATTACTGTGATTTCAATTAAATTCATTTTCTGCTTAATGTCATGTTAATCATTATGAGTTTGGTGCATTCTATGTCATTTATTGCTGTGTATGTTTGTGTCATTTGTATTATTTATTGAGATTTTTATGGTAGTGTGTGCATTGGGGGTGCAACTTCCAAGAGTGCTTGTTGTTGATCTAAATCTACTTCTGTTGAAATAAGTATTTGCTTAAATTTGCCCCCATTAAAGTCAATGGGAGATAGACCAACACTGAGCATTTTTGAAAATCACTCTCTCGTATATGAGAGAGAGGAAAAATATTTCATTATTTATAGATATATATTTTACTTAATTTTTTGGTACAAGAACCAACTTTTTTCTTTCGCCCCCCCCCCCGTATGCACAGTGGGGTCCTGCTCCATGATTGGCGTTCCTAAGTGCTGCTGCAATTCAAAAAATTAATCATTTTCAGACAAACAAAAAGGCCTATAAATGCATCAAATGCTTGATTTGGTGACTATTTTGACAACCTCTAGCAGTTGTGCAATATTTTACAAGCATTCTGCTGGTCCATTTCTTGTCTGATTTATGTTTTATTATCGAGGGAGCTAAATCAGTTCAAATAATTCATGAGCGAGGTACTGTTGCTTTATGTTAGTAAAATTAGAAAGTAAGATCTATCAGCATGTAATATGACCATAAAAAGTTAACATAGCCACAGCATCCTAAACTAGAGTAATTGAATCATTGCAGAGATACACTTGAAAACAATCTTCCAGGTTGAACTCCTGCAATATATTGATGGAGCTTTAAGTTTCTCTCTGGTGGAACAATAAACCAGTCTTCCTCTGAAGTGCTGGAGCGAATGAAAGGAATTATTTGTGTTTATAACACATTAGTCAATAGAAAATAGATGTGATTTCTGAGCAATAAAATATTTATAGTTATTGAGCCTCCAGATAACCCAAGGTGGAATCTGTCTGGAACGTATTTGCCAGTATAGCATATACACTGACCATAGAACAGAACATCAGGAATCTGGTACATCAGGGTACCTTCTCTGAGATCTGAAAAATATTTTAAATTTATTTTTACCAACCCCTACTCTCCTCCATGTAAGTTCAGGAGGAACCTATTTGTGCACAAAGCAGAAATAACTATTTTTTTGGCCTCACTGATGAGCTAAAGTGTGGGACCATTCAGAGAGCCAGATAGGCCTCAGTCAGCCCTAGAGATCAATACTTCAGCCTGGCCCATGTCATTGCTGATGAAAAGTGCCTGTCACTCAGAAGGCAGATTATCCACACAGAATGACAGCAAGCAGATTTTCCTCTCTCATACGTGCTTACCCACAGCACCATTCTGGCTGGGTGATCTAGAGAAGACACCAGGCTCAGATCAGGAAATGTAAGATGGGAAGCATAAATGTTTTTCTAAGGACCAAATCTTACTTGCTTTACACCTGGCAGTAATCCCTTGGGAATGAATATGGTTACACATATGGCTAGAAGAAGTAGCATTTAACCCTAGACATGTCATGTTGCCACCTGCACAGCTCAGTAAATTACTGACATTTGACCCTTCAAAACTGAATAATGGCAATGAGTAAGGCCATCGCGGCAAATCTTTCTCCACTATTGACACCATTGGTGCTGGGAAATTTCCATTTGGTTTCTAGTCTAGTTCCCCCGGATTTTATAGCTTAATATCTGACATCATTGTCAGATACAAGAAAGGTCCCTTGTATATGTTTATTTTAATCCAGAGGTTAGCAAAAACATTAAACTCAGCCAACAACCCATGGAAATCTGCAGAAAAATGTAACCGGTAATACAGATAGCAGACTAAAAATCAGCATGATTTTACAGTAGAAATGATATCCTAAGTGATCATACATCAGGCTGAGAGAGCAAAAGTCTGAATAAAATTATCTACTAGAAACTAAACAAGACAAATGGTGTCCTCTGTCACTGCCTTTATTTTCCTTTAGTATAGATGCTCTCTCCATAAATATCATGTGGGATATGACAAAAACTTGATTAAAATAATTAAAATGACCATTCAAATTTTCTTTGATATGGATAATAACTCTAGCTCAGCCTAGGCTCTCATTTTTTTAGTTGAGTCCACAACAAAGCAGTTCCATAGGTGCTCTGGTTCCCTAACTAACCTGCCAATGGTCCTAAAGTTCATTGTTTCCATGCCAGCAAGGAGGGATTAAAGACTTGATCCAGCTTCCTTGAGGTCCATGACCAAAGTCTCCTTTATCTTGGTGGTGCAGGATCAGGCCTTCTGATACCAGGAATTTTGATTGCATCCGAAATGAGAAACACATGATTCTGATAGTTGCAGGAGACAAACGCTACAGACATATGGTATTGTCTCTCATCTGTCTGTTTGTCCATCTGTCTAGCTCCTGCCACCATCGTCCCCGAGCACCTCTTACTTTCATAAAGATGGATTGCCTTGACCTATTTTCCCTTTAGCTATATCTCTGCACTTATCAAGGTATTTAATTTGCTGAGTTGCTGGATTTCAAGATTTCTCTCGAGAAGAGGAAAGCCAAGGATTATATTTCAGATGTTATATGTCAGGAAAATTGAAATGGGATTAGTTTACTCTTATGCAACATATTTAATGTTTTTAACAGGCTAGCAAGGTATCAGAAAATATACACCATGGAACAGCAGCAGTTGGGACCCAAGAAGTTACAAAATTTGATAAAGTACCATGACTTACAGGAGAGGTTCAAAAGTAATATTTGGTCAAGAACACTTTAAAAGTATGAGGGAAACACACAGAAGAAAAAAAAAGACAAAAATGCTCCTCTGTGTATATTGTACTTTTCATCTGCAAAGCTCCTTACAAATGTTAATTAACTCTTATAGCACCAGTGTAATGTAATTATGAAGGGTGAAAACTCAGGATGAGAAGTTAAACAATTTCTTCAAGGCCAGAAAGTGAGTCATAACCAGAACTAGGATTAGAATTTGGGAGTTTGTGCACTAAGAATTTCTGAAAACCCTGCTATCTGAAGCATAGATTAGATCAATTGACAGGGAGACTAAGGGTATATCTAGAATGCAATTAAAAACCTGCAGCTGGCCTGTTCCAGCACACTAGGGGTGGGGCTAAGGTGCTATTTAATGGCAATGTAGAGTAGACATTCAGGCTACAGCCGAAGCTGTAGGTCTCTGGGAAGTAGAAGGATCCCAGAGCTTAGATTTCAGCCTGAGCTCCAATATCTACACAGCTGTTAAACAGCCCCACAGGCCTGAGTCTGCTGGCCTGAGCCAGCTGCATGTGTCTAACATATCCTTAGTTTCCCTGTGAATTGATCTACTCTATGCTTCAGATAGAGGAGTTTTCAGAAATTCTTAGCCTCCTAACTCCACCTCAGATACATCTCAAACCAAAAGTAAAGATGGTCAGAACAGATGGGGTTCATGATCGTACATAACTAATTACTTTGAAAGGCCATGAAGATCCATACATATGGACCCCCATTCTGACTAGTGGGTCTGTGCAGACATAAGGGTTCATGCAAGAAGATCCCTTTGCAAGGTCATGTCAACGATCTGTTTGAGTACACAAGCTTAAGTCATAGAGCAACAAAAAATGGTACAAATTCAGAATCGTGGAGGAATTGCTGGTACAAAAATGGTATCTAGGAAATCTGTAGCAAGGTGCCTCATAGTAGGCAGATTCTCTCATGAAGGAGATACAATCAAATCAAAATGTAAAGCTAAATCAGTCAGTTTGCTGGGGAACTCGTACTATGATTTCCCCATATGCTTGCCAGAAGAACAGGCAAACTACAGATGTTAATAAATTAATGAAGATTCTGATATTATTCAACTGCAAATAATGATAATGTGGATTGCAAAAACTCAGTAAAGCACTGTAAACTAAGATCACACAAATATACAGGCCAATGCCTGCCCCAGAAGGTGCATTAACCTGCATTAGTGCTCTGCTTGGAATGTATTGGGACAATTGTGAGGTGGCGATTTAATTAAAATAGGAATAGTTTAATTGGTGTGCTTCTCTTACACCATGAATCCATGTGCTTAAAAGTGTAAAAATTTTAAAAAATTCTTTAAAAATTTTGGATGCAGCATTTTAACTAGCAAACTGGTGTGGAAAGGTGAGGGATGAGGTTAAAGTAGTAGCTGGTGGAGGAGGAATATCTTTAAAACAGGTTGTGTTACTTCAGGCCCCCATAGCTGCCAAAAAAGTTCTGAGATGAATTTGAGGAAGTGTGTGTTACCAGTAAGGAATGGGACCCAGACATAGCTTTTAGCAGTGCATCCTGGGATACCCTCCTTTAAATTCCCTGCTTTATCAGGTCATGTTGCTCCTGCTAACTGTGCAGGAATGTACAAGTGGGACACCACACAGTTGCAATGATGCTTTGTGACCCTTTCAGCTTAGAAATAAACCAGTAAACCCCCGATTCTCTAAAGAATCGCAAATTGAATGGGCGGGCTCATTGCCGGCTGCGTCACCGGGCCAATCAGTGAGTCAGCAGCCAGGCAGCAACAGGTGACACTGATCAACAGGCGACGCTGATTCATGCAGAGAGCCGCTGGGCGGGAATTCATGTAAGAGAGCCGCTGGGTGGGCAGGAGGGCAGCCGTGCGCGCGAGCTATCTGCCATATATACTCGAGTATAAACCAACTTTTTCAGCACCCAAAATGTGCTGAAAAAGTCGCCCTCGGCTTATACTCAGGTCAGGTGCATGCTAGGGGGGGGTCGCATGCTAGTCTGGCTGACAGCAGGAGCAGCTGGGGGATCGGGGGGCGGCAGAAGCTCTGGCGGAGCTTCTGCTGCCACCCGAACCCCTGGACTGAGCTGGGGGGCCGGCTCCGCTTCGAGCTGGCCCCCCAGCTCAGTTCCCGGGCTCCGGTTGTCAGCAGGAGCGGGGGCGCTTAAGCGCTTAAAGTAAAAAACTCTTTTTAAGTACTTATACTCGAGTATATACGGTAATCCACAGGCTTATGCACGGCATGGACGTGGATTGAGCTGCTGCGCGCGCACAGCTGTGTCAGTTATATGCGCGCAGGAGCTGCGTCCACGTCCTGCCATGCATATATACAACTGTGGTTTAGTTATATAGATCTCATGGGTTTACTGTGGTACGTTGTCTAATGCTTTTGGTCTCTATGATTCAGGAGGTTGTAATGATCTTGAAGTGTAATGATCTTGAGGATTCATTAAAGACCGCACCATTGAATGAGTGAGGAATAGAACTTTAATAACACAGGCAGGAGTGATTTGCAGGTGTGCAGCTGGGAGCAGCCATGTCAGATCACACAACACTGACCCATGCTAGGGAGTATCTCTAAAATCACAACCTTCTACAAGCATCTCTCTTTTCATCTGCAAATGTGTGGGGGAAAGAGAGGGCTTGTGATTATCCCTCCAGCATGACTGGGCAGCAGCTGCCATCTGCCCAATCCTTGGACTGGTCGGGTCTCAGTCATTCCTTCTCTGGCATGGACATAACTTGCCTAAAGCCAGTTGGATGGTGGCTCAGCTTGTGCAAAGATAAGAGGCAACGAGCGCTCCACCTACCCACTGGATGACTATTGTGCAAGAGGTGCTAAGACTATCTCCTTAAGCACGGGCTGAACCACAGAGCCCAATGTGGGGATGTGCTTAGGGACCCGGGTTTTCTTAATCTGCTCCTAGCCTCAGCAAGACAGAAATAAAAAGTCTGGAGAAGAGTGAAGAGAGAACTAGATGCGAGAACAAAGCCAGGAGAAGAAAGAAAGAAAAAGAGAGAGAGGCAGGTAAAGAGAGAAGGCCTCAGGCCTCGTTTCAAAGTAGTGTTCTATGATGGTGGTCTGGGTGATAACCATGTGGCCTTTCGGTCAGTGGAAGAAAAGTTTCAGCTGCTATTTAGGGAGTACTCCTTTTCAGTTATTGGTGACAAGTTCCAGAGGGGTAGCTGTGTTAATCTGTGTACCGCAAAAACAATGAGAGTCCTGTGGCACCTTAAAGACTAACAAATTTGCTTTTGTGGGCTCCAACCCACTTCATCAGATGCAGAAGTGAGTGGGAGCCCACAAAAGCTTATGCCCGAAGAAATTTGTTAGTCTTTAAGGTGCCACAGGACTCTCATTGTTTTTTCAGTTAATGCACAAAATCAGCAACTAATAGACATCTTCTGCTTTCCAGCCAAGTCAATTCTCTAACCATCCTCTAGTATGATGCTCAATGCGTTATGATCCATCTGACCCCAGTGGTTAAAGTATAATTTGGCGGGATCCGGAATCCTCCTAATCTCCAGGCCCCCTTCCCGTATTGTCTGGGCCCCCTTCATGCATGTGTGGGCCCCAGCCCAGTACCACATGCATCGGTTATCATTCCATAAAAATATTTATAATTTTATATGACGTTTATGTCTATAGCAATTATTGTCACAAACTAGCAAACACTCCATAACACAATAAGTATTGTGATTAACAATGGTGGGGCGTAGGACCTGCCAGCAGTCAGGGCAGGGGGGAACATGCATTCTGCTTGATTTTTCTATTTTTAGGGGCCCTGGAACTCTGGTGCCTCAAATTTGGGGGCCCTGGAACTGCGTTCCGGTGCGTTCCCCCTTACTTTAACCCCGGCCACAGTCCCTTTGGTAAATACAATTTTTCTTCCAGCTGAGAATATATCAGCACTTTCCACTGGGTGGAGAGAATTTGGTTGAGGTGTCTGTGAAGATAGTGGGGGTACTTTTTTATAAGTTAAACCTCTCAGAGCTTGCTTGTGAGCTGGTGTCTCATCAAGGGGAAACTAGAGCCTTGCAGCTCTGCTGCTAATTCTTCTACACTCAGTTGTCTAGTCTGGGCTAGATTTTATCATTTAGGCATGACTCAGTAAGGTCAGGGTGAAGCCACCATGCCTGACGGAGAGCTTTAGGAGGCACTGCTCCTCCTTCAGTCCCTCCACTGCGTGCCACCTGCTACAACCCTTTGTAGGGTGTAGTTTACTCCCCCTGCATGTCCATATAACTCTGCTGGCCAATGCAAAGGGGATGCCAAGTTAAGGGTTCCGTATACTCTCATGGGCGGAAGAAGGGAGCAGAAGTTACTACATGAAATGAAATTCTGCTTGGTTTTTAAGCAAGCTATGCTTTTTGGGGAAGACTCCTTGCAATTTACTCCAAAGTGCCTGACACCCCATATTGCCTTCATATAGGACAAACTGTGGTGTTTTACATGCAATCTCGATGAATTTTGAATGCCTCTGGTACAAAAGGAGGATTTGGACATTTATATTTATTCATCTGATTCCGATGACACTGTGTTTATTATGCAAGTGACTGGAGGCAGGAATATGTTTTCCAGTTTGACTAGAGTGGAAAAAACTCCAGCTTGACTGACTGCAGCGTGGGCAAGGAAAAGTTATTGCTATTGCTATGTTAGGACCAAAAGACTAATTTTTCTCAAATGATGATTTCCTTGTTAGTGTATTACCTTCCCACTTGCAAACGGAAATGATGACATGCAGAGTATGGTCTACTAGGAAACTAAGCAAGGCTGCCAAAGTCGCTTTTCTGGGACCTTTGAAGAGAGTCTGGTGTAGTTTCCTTTTCATAACCTGTGATTAGTGATGACTATGACCTTTAATCCCACAAGTGACACACCACTCAGTGTGTTCTCCCCGCACTAAAACTCTTGCATCCACCTTGAAAGTTCTTTGTCCGATTGTACAGTAAAAGCTGTAAATCTATACCCTTGTTTAGTGTGGCATGTACTCTGCCTCTAATCCAATTTCCCTTCTGTTTGTTCTCTGTACAGCCTCATTCGGCCTGACAGCTATTTAATAAACCTATTTGCTTTTCTTTGACATGAGGCAGAAGTGGTGGGTGTTGAAGAGCCATAAGGCCCTAGTGGACAATGAAACCCTTTCCCACTCAACACTCTTCCAACTCAGCACAGATAAATTGTGTAGAACTGGGAAATTAACCCATCCTATCTTCTTTAAGGAAAAAAAAAAAGTCAGAGCAGCATGCATGGGCCGATACATAATGAATTCAAGTCTTTGCTGCTTCCTTCTGTACAAGAAACCATCTTTCTCTTCTTGACTCTGATCACTGAAGGGGTGAAAAGATAGAGGTATCAAGTCTCTCATGATCTTTTAGTTATTTTTTTGGTTTCAGCACACAAAAGAGTACATAAATGGAGTTCCGAACAAAACACAATATAAATTATGAGTGGGTACGATGCTTCAAACCCCTTATAGAAGTCCAGAGAATGCTACACATCCCACTAATATGTAAATTCCCCAATTTGCTGCTTTGCAAACTGCCACATAGATTCCATATGCTTTGTGTTTCTTCATCTTTCTTTCACTAGAGGTGTGCTGTGTATTGATCCCAGGTTGCAGCAGACGGATTGTACATGTGTATATTGGTCCTGTTGAGAAGAGGAGGAGAGAATAAACCACACATGACAGATGTTAGTCACCTAACTTAATGCACTCCTGCTGGCATTCACATATTGATAGATAGCGACGTAAGAATCCATACCGAATAAACACCTTCATTTAATCGACATATAAAAGAATCAAGTGATACAGTTTGGAAAGTGATAATAAAGTAAACTTTAAATTGCCAGCAACCAGCATTTATTAAATATAGCTAGCACCTGCTGTCACATCTGCATGGCTTCTACTGATCCCCATGTAACTTTCCATGAAATGTGTACTTTGGAGCTACAGGGCAGAAATAATTCTGACTCAACTATGTTAGAGAGAGAGAAGCATTGTAATCTGAGAACATAGAATTTACAAAGCCCAAAAGAGTGTAAGCAAAAAGGTGATTCCAAAACATCAGCCCTTTTCTGTTGTGGGCAATATACCCCATGAGAAAATCTGCAGATAACTTCAGCCACTTAAAACCTTTGCTGGTATCGTCTTCATAAGTGGGCTTATTGGCTTGTTATTAATTGTTGGTGTTGCACCAGTAGCATCTATAGCTTGTTAGCAAATGGGAGGCGATAGGTAAGGTGGGGATTAAGTATGACATGCCTTGAAAGTGAATAAAAACAGCTTATGTTTGTTGCAATAGAATAAGGAGAGCCAGTTGCATACTTTTATTAAACAATTTATTGTTGGTCGTCTGGTTTGTGATGCCAGAGGATATTCAGACAATAAATATACTGTTGAATAGAGTTGATCGAATTACTCGTTACAAGTAATTTATCCATTGAATGTTGACATTTTCTTTTGAATAATTCTTTCCTAAACAAAAAATATTTGTCCAACGCTAGAGATATTTAGTGAATAATTTAACAGTTTTTCCTGATTTGACTAATAATTTATTAACAAATAATAGCTTTTCATTATTTGACCAGCACTACCATTCACTTAATTCTGCTTGCAGAAATCATATTTGAAAGTAGTAGCATCACCTGCCACCAATCCATCTCCCTGGGATTTATTCAGCCTGCTGAGCAGCCTTGAACAGTTACCATTTAAAAAAAAACCCAATCCACTAGAAAAATGTCTCTTGCTTTTAGCCCCAATCTGGGATTTACCTTCAGAACTGCCCTTGAGTCAGGTCCACAATGGACAAGACTGAATGCTGAGCCAGTAATATCTTGTCTCTATATAAATATGTAAAGATGAGATCTGGTTGAAAATTACTAACCAAACTGTTTTTTGACAGAAAATTGCGTTTTTGACAAAATGAGTTTTATTTTCCATGAAAAGTGCTTATTTTCTGTGGCAAAATTTGAGTTTTCACTGGAAAACTTCTGGATGAAAAATTTAAAAAAAAGTATAGCTGAAAGTGCTGGGTTTTTTTTTTATCTGTCTGTTTTTCTTTTGTTTGTTTTCTTAATGAAAAGTCAAAATTTTCCACAGGGAGAAAATCCGACCTTTTGATGAGCTTTAATTATGGCTTTACAGGTCAATATGTTGTCATCCTGCAAGATTAGAAATGAAAACTTTGTTTAGGCCATTGAGAAGTAGAGATTCCCATTTTCCCAAAGGGATAAACAATACTGTCTCAGAGCCTCTCCCCCCCCAGTGATGGAAGACATCAGACTTAAAAAGTGTCTCTCAGCTTTACACCAAGAAAAGCTATACGGAATCATTTTTGAAGGTGTTTTAAAATTTATTTTTTTCTTTCCTCTGAACCTTGTACAGTTGGATTCATGATAACGAAGACACCTGATTTAAAGGTAGTGTGATACAAGAAATAGTCCCTATGTAACTTTTAAAGATGCCTTAAAACATTTCTAAAATAGCTTGTGTATGCCACATTTGTTACAAGCAAAATGCAGGCAAAGTACATAGAAATTATTATTATTATTATTATTGGCCTGTACTTAGAATGGCTGCATTACTTGTCAGTGGAGCGCACACCATCATGTATTCCCGATTTCTACTCTCCTCATTTCAGGAAACAAACAAACCAAAGAAGAGGAATATTTGAGAAATGTTTCCTTTCGAGCCCCCAAGAACAGCAAAATGTTTGAAGTTGCCGATTTATTTATTTATTTGAAGTTGTGAAGTCTTGGCCAGACCAAGGAGGTAATGCTGTCTAATGTCAGGAAAGAGCCATCTCAGTTGTGGCAGCACCTGTCTGCAGTGAAAGGCAAAGTGGCATGCTGAAATCTGTTAGAGAAAAGACTTGCTGGCAGATTGATGGAGAACGCTGACATATTTCTGTAAACCACAATAAGAAGGAAGTTAATCAAGATCAGGAAGAGAGTCCTCCTCCTTGAGGAGTCGCTCCCAGTCCCACCCGCAATTAGCTGTTAGTTGGGCAAATACATATGCTGGTTAGACCCCATCAGCCTGAGTGATGCGTTCATGGACAATTCATAGGCTACAAAATTCAGTGACAAGCGGCCAGTCATTATGCTGCAGCCAATTGGAGACTTTTTCAGCAAGTTAGTAAATGCTAATCAAGCTACAGCTTACTTTCTTGGGCCAATAATGCACTTTCAAAAGGCATTCACACACTCTCAGTCCAAGCACATGTAATATTTGTTGCTTACATGCAGGATTGTGAATCTAATTGTTCTTTGTTTCTATTGACTCCACCACATTTGGTGAAGGAGTGTGTTGGGGTGTGTGCTTCCATTTGAATTTCCATATTATTTGTGTACCCATTCAGTGCCTCTTTCTTGAAATGACCAGTGCTGTAATTTTTGTATCTGAATACTTTTTATATTCTTGAATGGCAGGGAAAGGAGCAGGCAATGCAAAGCAATTCTGGGTACTATAAACCCACAGATTAAGAGGAAACATAAAACATGTCTGGATTCTAAACAAAGAAAGGCTGTAAACAAATGATAGGGGTTGGGGAGCATTTTGACTTTTTAATACATTCCCCAGCTATCATCCATGGTAAGTGGCAGCTCTCTAGTTTTTTCCTCCAAAGACTGGCAGACAGGGTCTTCAAGAGTGAGGTGTCTCCCCATGCCACAGTCTTCATTCCAGTTCCAAAACAGTGCTCAGCACCGTAAATAAACCAAGAAAGCAACCCTCTCTGCTTTGCAGAGTGTTCTTCGTGCTTGATAGATCTTTGTAATTGATTTAAACCACATTAAGAGCCCCTGCCTCATGGATGTGTGTAGTTTGCTGATTTATTGTGGCGGGGGGTCTTCAGGCACACTTTCTTTGCCCTCTGAGCAATAATTCACATCCTGTTTCCTCCAACCCCAGTCTGACATTGTGAGAATTAAACCAGAACATAGCCAGACTCATGCTTCTGGCCCATCAGCAATGAGAATCCCAATCCAGCTAGCTAAACTGAAACTTTAAAGACGTTTTGGAGTTGGTCAGCTTGATGACGCATGATTCAGTGGTGAAACCCTAAATTCTGCCCTCAGTAATTCTGGAGACACCCCCAGTAAAGTCAAAGTGGTCGTGTGGATATAACAGAAAATTTCAGCCCTCTGTCCGATGTTCCTTTAAGCAGAGGAAGTCAATCTTTTTCACATTTTGAGCTATTTCACTAGCAAACATAGGAAGTACTGGAATCACCAACATTGTATATGAGATCAAAAAAAAAAATCCTCTCCTAAGATAATATTTCTATTTGATGGTGATGATAGGTTCAATGCGTGTCAAGTCAATGCTGAGGTAAAAATCAAAGATAAGACAATCTGGAATACTGTACCAGACAGATTTTTAACATAATGGTCTGTAGAAAAATGCCATTACTGTGGTTATGTTTGTTACAGTGCATGTCCCTGTGGTATAGTGTATCTGATTCTACAAGGGATGACCTTACTGTCATCTTCCTAAACTCTTAGTTAGTCAAATTTTGAATCCTCAGAGCGGGAAAGGAATGATAAACTTGCTCTTTCCTGCACAAGAGAATAATATTTGTAATTGTACTTGCAGCAGCAGAACTAGAATATCTTCTGCAAGCTACACTCTTAGGGCTATCTACTACATTGATTTATACCCTCATGCACTATAAATCAGCACTAAGTTCAGCCAGGAGGAAATTCTGCCTAACCCACGCTTCTTGCGAGGGGAACTGGAATTGTATATTTGGGCAGGATTGGGCTGAAGTGAATAGGAAATGTCATGAACTAGGAAACACAACAGTTCCCATTCAGGTCCACCAGAACCTCACTGGATCCTCTATTCCAGTCACTAGTAAGATTAGGTATTCTGGAGACTATGAGCTTGATTCTCATCTCACTTACACCATTGTAAATCTGGATAGTGGGATTGTCTCCCATGAAAGCCATGCGATAAATAAATTTGTTAGTCTTTAAAAGTGCTACAGGACTCCTTGTTTGTTTTGCTGAACTAGACTAATGCAGCTACCCCTTTGAAATCTCACTGCAGTTGTTAGTTACACTGCCATAAAATTAGAGTGAGAGGAGATTCAGGCCCCAATTTCCTTTCTATGTAAATTTTAGGTGATTTGGTCATGTAATAGGAATTTTACAAAGGTCCTGCAGAGCCTGCACACAGCAGAGAGGGTGTGCCGCTGACCGTCAGCCTGGAAATACACTAGAGGGAGGACACTGAAAACACTAAAATAATTCTGCCTGCCTGAAAGAGTTGTTCTCTGCCAATGAGATTAAAATATCACTGGCATTAGAAGTTAGTCCCAAGTATATTTCTTTTCTGTCAGCAAAACATTCCCCTCTTGCCCTCTCTTATCTAATGACTTCTCTTCATTCCAGCTCCTTGCCTCATTACTGCTGGGAGCCTAGTGGCTCAGGCTCCAGTCTGGGATCCAGGCTGGGACCCCCACCAACAGTAACTCAGAAAGTCTATCGGCAGGCCAAACCTACCCCCACATCCCTCCAACCCCCGCCCCTCCTCAGAACAGTGAAAATCCTGTCAGACATTTCAGGAGGTCTCAGCACTAATTAGAAGCATTATCACATTGCAAAGAAATAACATGAGCACAGAAAAAGTGTCTGTTAAATGTCTTGGACATCACCAGATCAAACTGCTTTGGCTGAAGTCAGTTAAGAGTTTTGAGCCTGTTTGCAAGGGTTGCTGCTTGCCTGCGTTATCCAGAAGAACCAAATCTCCTGGATATAATACTGTATGGAATTATGCAAGAGTCTGGTATTTACTGTTAGGATGAAAGGAAATAAAAATCTGCCTTCAGTGCATTCAGTGTATGGGCTAGGGGCCTGTAGAGGGCAGGTTGGAAAATGGAAAGATGGGAAAGATTCAGGTTATAAATATGGGATCAAATTCTGAAGTCTTTCCTTGGTTTTTGCTCAACCACTACTGAGGCAAATTCTTATTTATGATTTGTAATACTGTAATCCATAGGAGCTGCACTCATGGGCCAGAAACCCATTGTACTAAGCACTGTACAGACCCAGAACTTAAAAGCAGTCTCTGCCCCAATGAGCTTACAAGGGATTTGGCTCATCTTTTGGATTTTGTCACAGAAGATAAGCGATCAGACTATTTTAATGCCTGGCAACACATTGAGAAAGCCATGGTGTCAACACATTCCATCCTTGACATCAAAATAGCTGGGAAACATATTTTGGAACGTTTAAATTTACATAAGTATTATCCAGGTGGTGAGTTTAGTGTCTAGTGGCAAAGAAACACTATTGTGCCGTAGAAAACTTAAGTGAGTGAGTGAGTGAGTGTGTGAGCGAGAGAGCGAGTGGCACTGTAAGAACTATATAATGAGGGTGAGCGAGCTGTACTCCTTTATCTTCTTGTTAGTTCTCTGGTTTGCCATTTCTTTAGAAGGCAGAAGGAAGAGTTGAGGCATGAAGATGTATGCTCGGTAAGTTGGCCCCTATTTTTTCTATCAGTGGGGGTAGGAGGAGAAATGGACTATTTCCTTGTATCCTTAGGCCCAAATGAGACACCTTAAAGGAGCTTGATTTTGTAAGGTGTTGAAAGTTGGGCACCAGCAACTAAAATACATAACATCTTAAATATTTAAGCCTCAGGGGTCAGGCTGAGTTTGAACTGAGAACCTGCAAACTGATTCAAAAGCTTCACCCATTCACTTGGTAATTTGTAAATTTGGTAAATTTCACCTGCTATTTGTATCAATCTTTTGACGGCCCTAATTACTAGTAATTATGGGTAGTTCCCCTGAACTAACATTTGGGCATATGCATGGGTACCTCTTTTTGTTGTGCAGCAAAATGACATTGCTACATTTATAGAACTCAGTTCTTGTTGAGGGTTTTTTGTTTGTTTGTTTAAGATAAACCCCATTTTTGGGGAGCAGAAATTAAAATTTGCCTCTACAGATTTCTCTGCACTTTGCTAGAGTATCCTTTTACTCTGCTTTAAGGCTGGGTTGGTCAACTGTAATATTGAGAATTACCAATTTAAAATGAAATAAATCTTTAAAGGGTCGGACAGTGCATCATAGAGCATTAATTGGATGTAATTGAAGTAAACATTCTCACCTGTTGGATTGTGGGAATGCTTCATCACAGGGAAAATCAGAATTAGAGCTAATATATAAAGGTTTGTTGCATGTTAATCTACTCCATTAGGGAGAGTCACCAAATATATTTTAAAGCAGAGGTTCTCAAACTGGGTATTGGGCCCCCCCTGGGGGGTGGCACCAGATATAGCCTGGGGAGGGCATAAGAAGCTTTAGGACAGGGCTTGGCAACCCAAAAGATATTAGCCATTTTTTAAAAAATTCCTTCAATAACCAAATTTTGAGAGATGCCATGGGTGTAGCTTTCTGGTGGGGGAGAGCCTGGAATCAGGAGCAGGCCTCTGCTGGGTCCCCCAGTGAGAGAATGGAAGTCCAGAGCCTGGCATGGGGTGCCCACAGGGTCCTCCAGTGGCGGGGGAGGAAGAAGAGGGGAAGGACCTATAACCCGTAGCCGCAAGGGGGCAGCCAAAGAGCAGCACGTGGCTCCAGAGCTGCAGGTTGCAGACCCCTGCTTTAAGGGGGGGAAGGAGGGGAAAGAAAACTTACTGCACACATTTTGCCACAGCAATGAATACCTAGCAAAGCTGATTCCTCCAGGCACATTAGGTCCTCAGATGGTTCTGTGCATTTTGACAGATTTCTATTAAAGCTTGCATGGTATTATGCAAAGTTGTTCCTGTCTGTATGTTAATCTGTTTGGCAGGAAGAGGTGTGCACATTTAATTGCAAATATCTACCACAATCACAGTTTTGCTTTTGATCTTATTACAGTGGATCATTGGCTCTGTTTGACTAGTGCCTTACTATTTTAAATAGTTAGTGAGAGTTGCATGTTATTTTTTTAATTGGTGTATATATACGTGTATGGGAGGAAGGGGGACATAAACTACTTCAGACACGAAGAAAGGAGGTGGGATCAAATATGTTTGAGAACCAGTGTTTTAAAGAACCTAGAGATGGATCTTGCAGCCACGAAAAATTGGGGTAAAACTTTTAACTGCTTGGATGAGTTGACAGTTCTATAAAAGTCCAGAATAAATGTTTTACATTTTCAATGGAGTGTGAGAGCCATGTATGTGCTGCAGACTTGGAATAAATAAAATGATTTTGACACATTTCTATTCTATAGGATGAGACAGTGGTACAGTCTCACCTATCTCTTCAAACACTAGTAAAAAGACGACGTTAATCCATGCTTGTGCAGTGAAGCCACAAAAAAGATTTTGCAATGGGCTACATAGGTTCCACTGACACTAGTAAATTCCAAAGGGGTAGCCGTGTTAGTCTATTGTAGAAAGACAACAGAGTCCTGTGGCACTTTTAAAGACTAACAGATTTATTTATCGCATGAGCTTTCGTGGATCTGTTAGTCTTTAAAAGTGCCACAGGACTCTGTTGTCTTACTAGTAAATTATTAATTCTTAACATAATTAAACAAAACATTTTACAAAAAGTCCAGGGGTCAAACCTTCATATGACACCCCATAAAAAAAATCAGATTCTAAGATGCAGCCACCTCAGACATCAGCTTACGCCTCCCATGGAGTTTCCGAATGTTATCTTACACAAATGCTAAACTCAGTCCTAATGTATTCACATTCCCCTAGAGATCTAGAATAACAGAAACAGCACTGAGAGATGAGTATTTTTTGGATCCACTTTCTGAGAATGTAGAGCCATATTTCTGTTCTTTAGCTGCATTGTCTTGATGCTTGACCTGTGAAGGAGTCACTAAGAGTTTGACTAAAGGTAAATTTTGGAAACCTATTTCCTGTAACAGGATTGAAAGGTTTTGCAACTCAGCATAGCTGAGGCTTTCCCTATCAACTGGCAGAACTCACAGCCTTTTCCTGCCTGGCAGTTGCAGACAGTGAATTACTGATAGCTAGTCTGAAATCTGTCTCTTTTTCTGAGAGACTCCATAGCTACCTTGTCTGGCTGCACTTACAAGCCATGAGAGACTTGTATAAAGAAGAGAAATTAGGTCTAACCTCGGGTCTCCAGAGTCCTATGGGACTCTGAAAGGAAGCTAACTGGAAACCATTTGCTCTCTTTTCCTATTTCTTTCTTGACCTTATCCAAAAGCAGCCTGCATATCTGTAAGTGGCAACTGTGGAAAATGTGCTCTGGCCACTTGGTGTGAAAGATAGGCAAGACTCCTAAAAAATCTTCTCTGTGGCTTATCACCTTTCTGCTGGCTCCAGAGCAGGCTAGTACTCCAGTGCAGAAGGAAACTGCCTGTCTGTAAGACTGGACAGGGCCTCATCAACAACTGATAAGATCCTCTGTGAACATACAGACTCTTCAGAGCTTACTATCCTTTCAAATACCACGGCAGCTATTGCATGACACACACATACATACACATGCACGCACGTAGAGGACTGTTGTTTTTTAAAAAAATACTGCGGATCTCATCTTCCTCTCACCGGAGTCCTTCCACCTCACTTCTGATTTATACGCATTTAAAAACATGGCCTTATAGATTACCAATTATAAAACAATAGAGGCAAATTCATAGGGTAATGCTTCTGTAGACTACAAAATAAATAAATAATCACCTCTCCACTAAAATAATATTAAAGGGAATAGATGAGAAGGAAAAACATTTACATGAAAAAGAATCACACATTAAAAATTGTTCTGCCAGCACAAAAAGGGCCAAGTTCCCTTAAATGGGGCCAGCAAGAGAATTGCTAAGTCCTTGGCCCCATCTCTCTTACGATCAGAACTTGGATATACACAGATAAGCAGCTCTATGGAGGATTGGTTGCCAGTGGAATGTTCTCACTCTGTTTGGGGTTTTGTAAATGTCTGATAAATTTAAAAAGAGAGACCCAATTAAAATATCCTCTATTACAATACAAGTTAGCAGAGAGGTTGGAGCAGGGGAAGGGGGAAACAAAACATCTGTCTCACATGCTGTGGCTCAATCCATTTTATTTTTAAGACTAGTGCTGTAAGTGATGGATCAATTTTGATAATAAGAAACTCATAAGTTTGGAAGAAAAAGGCAGCTATTGATTTGCTATTGCATTATATATTATGTCTTTCAAACCAGCAGTTTCAAACCATTGTTCTGCTCATGCTAATACTTACACAAGTGAGTAACTTTACAAGTGAGAGTAGTCCCATTGAACTCAAGTGTGTGTTTGCAGAATTAGGGTCCCAGATAATTTCAAAGTATGCTATGGGATATTTAGACTCACAGCTTCAGTTCAAAGTGAATGGAGAATAGTACTTGATGAGAAACTGAATAGGGAGGGAGCGTTTCCGGAAGAATTTTAACAGAGTGGTCAAAAACGAAGTGGACAGCTGACAATCTAATCTGGATTCAGAGCCACAGGGTCTCTCCTTCCCATTTGGACTATTTGTCTGCTATTTAAATTTAAATATTATGTGTGGTAAGGGGTGATTTTAATCAGAACATTTTATAAATCTAAATAAATAAAAATTAAACTGAACTTCAGTTGCAAGAAACCAAATAAATACAAGTTTTCCAGAGGGCTTTGCAGTGTGTGTTTGTCTGCACCACTATGGGACCTGCTACAAACCCCAAACACCCCACACAAGCTTTGGACATGAGGAAATGATGAGCACACCATAAGTGAATTTGTTTCATTTAATATAGGGCAGAAGAATCAAAGGATAGCCGCTGCCTTCCTTTTCTTCACTGTTGTTAATGGTTTCCTTTTGTACAAGACTCGTGACATTGGTGCACTGATTTTTGTTGTCATCCTTAAAACATAAAAGCAAAGAAAGAGTTTTGAAGTTCAGTAGGAATCATGGACTTAGAGCCTGAACCCACTCTGAAAACTTAGGAGTCAGCGATTAGGTTTCTCCTTCACTACAGCATTGAAGCTTTTTCACCAACTTTTGCTAATGCAGCATTTTGCAGGCTGCTTGCTTAGCATTGCTAAGTGCAAAGAGAACATTACACTTGTGTGCCACGATCAAGTGAGGGCAATAATTCAAGATATGGGTTTTTGACACACCGTCCTAAGTGGTTTGGATCCTGCCTGCCTTGAGGACTATCTCTCTTCACATGATATTAATGGTAGCTTGGATTACCTAAGGCATTCAGGCTAACATTCTGCTGGTTTGAATGGGAGGGGATACATGGAAGGCCATTTTCAGTGAGGAGTCTTCTACTCTGGAACTCGCTTTCCCCTTCCTCTCTAACAGCTAAAACCCCTTCACTTTGAGAGCAAGCTGCAAGGGCCATCTACTTTTCCTGTCTTTCAAAGAGGAGGTCGATTGAAGATGGTTTGGGGCCTGGAAATTGCCAATTCTAGTTGGATGGGTGAAGAATTATCATTTTAATTTGTAATGTGCCATACCTGCCTTAATACAGGAACATTTTATACATTCACCAAAAGATAAATGAGGCTTTTTAATAAAGGACAAAATGAGAATACATAGTAAGATTGAAATGCTTAAAATGTTTTCAAGATTTGTAGTTTGAAGATATTAGGTTTCATGAGGGATATAATCAGAGATAGAAAGAGGCTGAGAGGAGCAGCAATATCCAAAACAGAGAATGAACCTTTATTTTTTTGTTTCAGGCCATGAGATGCAAATTAATTTAAGAAAGAAAATATCCTGTATTTGATTCTGAATAATTTTTCTTAGCATTTTTTTTACTATAAAGTTTCAGATGATTTCCAAGACTCCAGAACATGAAATTGCAAATCTAATTCTAAAGCTTAAGCCTTTCTTCAGACTAACCTATTTCTAGCAGGTAACAAACAGAAGGCTAGCAGTTCATGACAAAGATTGAGGTGGGTAATAAGATACTGAAGAGTAAGCAACCTTGATGTCCTAATACTCACATGCTCCATATTGCTGGGAAACGGAAATCAAAGATTTGTTAGCATAGATGAGTTGCTGATCTTCTCGGCTCCACCCTTGACCATTAACATGCAACTACCTTACGGTCAGGGTTAATAGATGTCTATTAGAAACATCTGGGGAAATTTGGGAAGGGAAAGGCCTAAACTGGTGAAAACATAAACACAAAAGGATGGTTAGGCATTGGGTTAGAATTCAGAAGACCTGAGTTTGTTTGCCAGCTCTGCCAATGATTTCTTGGGTGATCTTGGGCAAACCACAGGAAGGCCTGGTTTCTGCAGTGGTACAGAGCTCCTGCAAATCCCATTGAGTTCAGCAGGAGTTGTGGGTGCTCAGCATGGACCCAGAATCTCTCTATGCCTCACTTCCTCGTGGAAAAGGGAGATTACCCTATTGGTGTTGTTTAAAATTTATATCACAGTAGCATTTCTGGCAACAACCAGGTAGTGCTAGACTCCATATCCTTCAGTCTCACAAGGGGGTGTGAGAACAAATTAACATCTATGGAGCCCTCAGATCATATGTTGATGGGAGCCTAATAAAATGGTAGTGTTCACCAGATTTTCCTACTTCTCTCTTTCTCTTCTCCCATCTGGCTCCAACTCCCCTCCCGATGGTCTGCTCTCTGCATGGTAAAATAATAGCTGAAGGAAATATTTGGGTCAGCTGGGCAGCATATTAATATAGCATTTTATTACTGGACTTACTGTAGCTGAGTGCATTAAAAACAAACAAACATATCTGAGTCATTGTTAGAGATGGCTCAATAAAATCAATCCCTGTTAAGGGCTTGCCTGCCCTGATGGCAACTAAATAAAAATACAACTTAATCAAAAGCTGATTAAGCCAAAAAGCCTTATAATGCAGGTTGCCAAACCTGGGTTCTGGCAGATCGTCAGGAGCAGTGTTCTCTGCAAAATTCTTGGCTGAGAATGTTCTGTCACCAGTCCTGGAAAGCAAGTTGATCTTAAATGCTGTGACCGGATGTGGGGAGAGAAACCGTATCTCAAATAACACGCTGCATCCTACTGGGGTTCCCACCCTCATTTGAAGTGCTACAGCATTCTATGCTCACGGTTGCCTAGTTCCACTCCTTTTCTTCCTATCCTAGGGCTGGGTTGGGGTTGCTGGCAGGACTGTGCATATAACAGATTTTTTGGCTTTCTGGCCATACCAAAAAATTGGTGAAAAAAGTTTGTTTCAGGCTGATCTGGTTTCGGGGAGAGGGAAGGTTGTTTAGTTTTTTGACTGAAACAATTTGGTCTTTTCCAAACAAATTCATAAAATGTTTTAGTTGACTCAAACTCCACATTTTTTTGGTGAAAAGAGTTTTGGCTGAAAATTTTCACTCTGTTTTAGATGCTGGGGATCTCTCCCAGAGCTGCTAATTCAGACTATTCGCCACTCTGGACCAACTGAGAGTTTTGCAAAGTTTATGAAAAGGGGCTTTATAATGGAAACTGTAGCACCTTTAACTAGGACCATGGCTGCTGCAGCTGTTGAAGAGACAATATCTTAAAACATTATTAAGTGCATGGATTTGTACTTGGACAAGAAAAGAAAAGGAAGTCCTTTGAGGAAATTTTCCAACTTCATTATAGTGCATCATTCAGAACTGCTGGAAAATATTCCAGAAAGTAACTGTTATTTCTGAGAGAAGGTAATTGCTGAATCCTGGTTGGTTTCTTAACACAGAAAGTAGTACACTACTCATACAGGGTCTTTCCCAGCAGCCACTGAAATCAATACAAATATATCCATTGACTTCATTGGTCACTGGATCCTGTCCATAGGTTCTTATCTAATGCCCATTGAAGTAAATGATTCTTACTGTTGACTTTGGGGAAGTAGAAGTAAATGGCAACCTGGGTAGCAGCGACCATGAGATGGTAGAGTTCAGGATCCTGACCAATGGAAGGAAGGAAAGAAGCAGAACACACACCCTGGACTTCAGAAAAGCAGATTTTGGCTCCCTTGGGAGGCTGATCTGAAGGGGATAGGCATCCAAGACAGCTGGCTGTAGTTTAAAGAAACCCTGTTAAAGGCACAGGAAGATAACATTCTGATGTGCAGAAAGAACAGCAAATGTGGACGGCACCCAGCATGGCTTAGCAGAGAACTCTGCGGTGAGCTGAAACATAAAAGGGAAGCTAACAAGAGGTGGAAGCTTGGACAGATGACAAGGGAGGCATATAAAGATATTGCTCGGGACTGCAGGGATAAAATCAGAAAGGCCAAAGGACAATTGTAGTTGCAGCTAGCAAGGGATGTGAAGGATAACTGAAAGGGGTTCTATAAGTATGTTAGCAACAAGAAAAGGATCGGGGGTGGTGTAGGTCCCTTACTGAATGAGGCAGGCACCCTCATGGTGGATGATGCGGAAAAGGCTGAAGTACTCAATGCTTTTTTTTACTTCAGTCTTCACAGGGAGGGCCACCTCCCAGGCTACTACACGGGGTAACGTGGAATGGAGAGAAGAGCGGCCCTCCGTGATGGAAAGTCAGGTTAGGGACTACTTAAAGAAATTGGATGTGCGTAAGTCCATGGGGCCGGATGAACTGCATCCGAAGGTGCTGAGGGAGTTGGCTGAAGTGATTGCAGAGCCACTGGCCATTATCTTTGAGAACTCGTGGCAAACGGGGGAGGTCCCAGAGGATTGGAAAAAGGCAAATATAGTACCTATCTTCAAGAAAGGGAAAAAGGAGGATCCGGGGAACTATAGACCGGTCAGTCTCACCTCAATCCCTGGGAAAATCATGAAGCAGGTCCTCAAAGAATCCATCCTGAAACACTTGGAGGAAAATAGAGTGATCAGGAACAGTCAACATGGATTCACCAAGGGCAAATCGTGCCTGACCAACCTGATTTCCTTCTATGATGAGATGACTGGATTTGTGGATGCAGGAAGTGCCGTTGACGTGGTATACCTCGACTTTAGCAAGGCTTTTGATACGGTTTCCCACAGCATTCTCATTGGCAAGTTAAGGAACTATGGGTTGGATGAGTGGACCATAAGGTGGATAGAAAACTGGCTAGATCAACGGGCTCAGCGGGTAGGAATCAATGGCTTGATGTCTAGTTGGCAACTGGTAACGAGTGGAGTGCCCCAGGGGTCGGTCCTGGGGCCGGTTCTGTTCAACATCTTCATTAATGATCTTGATGATGGAATAGACTGCGTGCTTAATAAGTTCGCGGATGACACTAAGCTGGGGGGACTGGTAGATACTCTGGAGGGGCAGGGACAGGATCCAGGGAGACTTGGACAAATTGGAACACTGGGCTGAAAGAAACCTCATGAGGTTCAACAAAGACAAGTGCAAAATCCTACACTTAGGACGGAAAAATCCCATGCACTGCTACAGGCTGGGGACCGATCGGCTAAGTAGCAGCACTGTAGAAAAGGACCTGGGGGTTATGGTGGACGGGAAGATGAATATGAGCCAACACTGTGCCCTTGTTGCGAAAAAGACCAATGGCATATTAGGCTGCATCAGTAGGAGTATTGCCAGCAGATCGAGGGATGTGATAATTCCCCTCTATTCAACACGGGTCAGGCCACATCTGGAATACTGTGTCCTGTTTTGGGCTCCTCACTACCGAAAGGATGTCGACAAATTAGAAAGAGTCCAGCAGAGGGCAACAAAAATGATTAGGGGGCTGGGGCACATGACTTATGAGGAGAGACTGAAGGAACTAGGCTTATTTAGTCTACAGAAGAGAAGACTGAGGGGAGATTTGATAGCAACCTTCAACTACTTGAAGGGGTGCTCCAAAGAGGAGGGAGCTAGGCTGTTCTCGAGGGTAACAGAGGACAGAACAAGGAGCAATGGTTTCAAATTACAGCTGGGGAGGTCGAGGTTGGATATTAGGAAAAACTTTCTCACTAGGCGGGTGGTGAAGCATTGGAATGGGCTACCTAGGGAGGTGGTAGAATCTCCATCTTTGGAGATTTTTAAGGCTCGGTTAGACAAAACCCTGGCTGGGGTGATTTAGTGGGAGTGGTCCTGCTTTTTAGCAGGGGGTTGGACTAGATGACCTCGTGAGGTCCCTTCCATCCCTATGATTCTAATATCTGTTGTATTCCTCTGAGCTAAAAATATGTTTAAGTGGTACAAATTAAGGTAAAAAATAAAAGAAGACCTCAATTACACCTTACCTAACACCTAAAATAACCATAGTTGGATCAGGGGAGCCCAGGGAGTAAGAACAAGTGATAAGACACATTGTTTATCTCTAACCCTGTTTAGATTGTTAAGCTACTTAGATTGTATGCTGCTGGGAGCAGAGACCACCTTTTTGGTCTGTTACCACAGTGCATAGCACAATGGGTCTTGTTCCATGATGGGGCTCCTACATTCCTCCTTTATACAGATAAATTATAATATTAGGCTCTCCCATGGGTGTTTGGGGGCTTTGTCACAATCTGAAGAAGGAAAGCAAAAGTGCAGATTCTCAGCTCTTTCCTCCTTAGCTTTCCATTCTTTTCTGTTCATTACCCCACTAACAAGAAGCTTAGTTATATAAACCCAGGGGCTTTGACTACTGCACATTTTCCATTTTCAGTGTTATGTGAGCATGTTTACTGATTCGTGGTTGATTTCCTCCTCCCCTTCCCAGTGGAAAAACAAAGCTTTAAAGATAAGAGTAAAAACCGAAGGACAGTTCTGCTAAGCTGAAGGCTTCAGTAGGCCGGATGATGTCCGATTGCCATCTATTAATGTATCCTGTCTCTGGGAGGGGGCAGGAAGGGGTGATACAGTATCATCTGGCTTTCTTTAATCACACTGGTGCCTCGGTGATACTTTTGTTAGGTTGAATGATCACTCTGGAAGGAGATGGCCATTTGAAGGGTGAACCTGGAAATAAAAATAAATAATAAATAAATAAATAAACAAACAGCTGCAAGTCCTATGCTGACAGAGGAGTGAAAGCAGCTGCTTGTGGTAACTGGTGTATCCTAATTTGCACATCAACACCTTTTTAAAATGGGCACTGAGGATGGGGAGTTGATCTGAGAGGAGGGCAGGGTAATGGAGAGTCTGTACAGACAATTTCTTTCCCACCCAGTGAGGCATTGCCAGTTTTCAAAAAGGCGCTCCCTTAGGCTGTGACAAACCCCATGCTCTCTAGGTAGCAAGTGTTCATAGAAAGGAGGGGTATCAGACTGGGGAATTGATGGAATTGATGCTCCTCGCCCCCCATTCAACAAACACGCTGATCAGGATGTGCAGATGACTGAATGACAGACACAGAAAGGAATCTAAGCAGCAAGCCACAACTTTATTAATTTAACACTGACTGGGGATGGGGAGGAAGGGTGTCACTGTGTGCCCCTAGAGTAACCAGATACCCGGATTTTATAGGGACAGTCCCAATAATGATTGGAGGATGGGGCTGGAGTGTCCCTTTTGGCACATCACTCTTCTTCATCAGCCCCTTGTAGAAAAGATGAGAAGGTTGATTGTGGCTTTACTGTAGCAGGGGGTCATGGAGTCATCAGTAAATGAATGCTAGCAATTCTGCTTAATGAGCTGCAGAAAAGATATGTTTTATTTGTTGAGCAAGAAGACACTATGCTGCTCTTATTTTAAAACAGCTGAGTTAATTCTAGAGTGTGCATAATACTGGCAAACATTTCTCCAAGAGCTATTATGGGGCAGTAATGGGTTGAATGGGGTGGGTGGGAAGAAGGTTCTAAGTTCTTCCCTCAAAACAAGCTGTGCTGATGACTCACCAGAGCAAGGTATTTCTCACAGTAGATCAGGAAGATATTCAATAAGATTGCATTTTCTGGGCTTTTGCTGGACTCCTTGATTTTTTGCTTATCCTCAGTGGGATTGAATATGCCCATGGGTCCTGCTAGGTTCCTTAGTTGCAAATTCCAAGTGCTGGCTATTTAAATCACATTTTCAGAAAGAAAGTACTCCCTTTGGTTTATATTTGTAAAAAGCCAGCAGATAATGCACTGCTGTTGTGTAGCCTGGGACTTCCATTAGCAGTTTCTGACTGCATCATAAGGGTGAGTGTGTAACGGTAGGGGACATCTGGGAAAGAAGCCTTTGATAGTAAAGTGTGCAAACCATTTTGGGAATGAAAGGCACGCTAAAGAAAGATTAGATATCTAATCAATCTAAATTTCTATACCGAGCACATCACCATGGTCTGTGGGCACTTTACAAGTTAAAAGTATAACAGGTGTCTTAGTATAGCTCAAGTTTCTTTCCTTTTCTGTACTTTATATATTTTAGGGTTTTTGTAAATTATTTTATTACTTATGTGGAAGTTAAGCCAAATAAGTGAGATTGAATATAGGTGTGCTCTTGCTCCAGACCCTTAAATTGTGTAAATTGACATCTCCCTATTGATTTGCATCAACTGAGCATCTGGACCTCTATTTAGCAGATTTTCTATGAGACCATAATTTGGGAGGGATGGTACCTTTGATCTTTTCCCTTTGATCATTCTGTTGCCTGAAAAATTTATATAGCAAAATTTCTCTGATCATTATGGTAGAAGTCAGGATTTGTGTGCAGTTTTTAACTTAAAGCTGTGTTCTTTCCTGTACAGTACAAAAGACATCTGCATCCTTTTAATTTTGGAGCAAATGGAGTGTTTATCCGATACAATTATATGGACTCCACTTATCTTATGGAACATACTTTTTAACATGTAAGAATTGCAAATATATCAGTTTTGGAGGAATGTGAGGTAGAACCATTGAGTGGAAGTGGAGAGTGATAGTAATAAGGAAAAGGTCTGGAACCCAACAAGATACTGTAGCTGGATAGCTACCATAATAGGATATATAAAGGTTCCCTAATGGGTTATGGAATTCATGTGGGAGAAGAACTGATAACTGAGAGTGGAGACACAACTGACTTATCAATGTTGAGAATAAATTCTTTAAAAATGTTTTAGTGTATGTATGAGTATCGGAGGATAAGTGCCTGGTTTGTTTTTGTTTTTGCCCAACAGCGAATTTTTATTAATTTGTAGAAATTTCCAGAGGGGTTGCCGTGTTAGTCTGTGTACAGCAAAAACAACGAGAGTCCTGTGGCACCTTATAGACTAACAGATTTTCTTCGGTATAAGCTTTCGTGGGCTATAACCCGCTTCTGTACTTTTGTACAGCCCACTCAACAACTGACTCATCTCAAGTTCTCAGTTTTTGCTTAGAATGACTTTTAAAAAGTAAAAGCACTGGTGTCTTTCAAGACCTGCCATGGCTAAAAATTCACAAATTATGTAGTTATCTTTATCAAATCACGGTCAAGCATCTGCAGCAGATAGGAATCGTATATGTGATCATATTCCGACAATGAACTCCTCCTGCCATCATTCAAGATAAAGTAAAGAAGCAGTTAAGCTCCTTTTTGGAGTAAGATAGCTAGAACAATAATTCCCATTACCCAAAACAAAGGCTACCAGCAAGGACAATCATAGACTAAGTTGTGGAGGCGAGGAGTTTTGCCTTGTATTGTTTGATGGAGCTTGGTGAATGTGTGAGGAGATGTAACCAGAAATACATCAGGAGCAGATAAAGAAGGCAGCAGAAAGCCAAGGTCAGGCTGAGAGAAGCAGCTGTTGCTTTTCCAAAGGGGTAGCTGTGATAATCTATTTCAGCAAAACAAACAAGAAGTCTTGTGGCACTTTTAAAGACTAACAAATCTTTTTATCCTATATTGTTTGTTTTTTTTCATTTTCACGCATCTGACAAAGTGGGATCGCTCCCATGACTACTCATGAGATAAATAAATTTGTTAGCCTTTAAAAGTGCCATAAGATTCCTTGTTTAACTTGTTGCTGTGTGACTCTGAGAAAAAGCTGCGAGAGAAGGCAATGCTAGCTGGAAAGCGGCTGGAATATTGAGCAAAGAAGGTGTCTCCTGTTTGATCCCTGCTATATTCAGAGAAACAGAACTTCTTGTACGTTCTTGGTAAATGTACAGGATTGCACCAGAGAAATAAGTAACTCTGTCATCAAGCTCTCCTCTGAACTGGAACAACCCACAAGACCTCAAATATTGGTGAATTGCTTGGATCAAACAGGGTAGTACTTCCTTCTTAGCTTTAAAATACATATATTAGCTTCCCAACTGATGGCATATTCCTATTGTTCTCTCCTTCTCATCTTTCTCTCTTACCTCTGCCTGGATTGTCACCTCTCCCATATTGCTCTCTTCTTGATTTACAGTTCCATCTCGAAAACACTTAAGCATAATGCTTTCTCACTGGGAGTACATAATGGGATTTTTTGGTGGTAGCAAGCACTATTATCTTGATTCAGCAAGTTACTTTAATGTGTGTGTAACTCAAGTCAATGCGGCTACTTGTGCTTAAAGTTAGGTAGTTGCTGGTAGTATTTGTAGAATTGGTGCTGAGCCTGTAAACACTTCAGCATGTATGTAACAGTAATCACATGATTAGTCACATTGACTTTAGTAAGACTATTCACATGAGTAGTTACTCATGTGCACAAATTATTGCAGGATTGGGGCCTTTAGATCAGTGGTTTTCATCATTTTTTCATTTACAGACCCCTAAAATATTTCAAATGGAAGTGCAGATCCCTTTGGAAATCCTACACGTAGCCTGCAGACTCCCAGGGACTCATGGACCACCTGTTAAAAACCACTGCTTTAGACTGTGAACTCATCAGGCTAGTGTGCCTATCTTTATTTAATGTTAAAGCACCAATCACGTATGGCACTGAATAAGGATAACAACATTCATACACTTAACTTGTATGAAAATATGGCCTCAAATGATACTATAGCCTCAATTACAATATTATACGCTCAGTTATGATACTGTCGCCACAATTATGATTTCCTCAAGTCTCCTGAGTGAATTTCCTTGACTTTCGCTTGCTAACCATAATGACACACCAGCACAGTTTTACATATATTTAATTTTTTCATTTTTAAAAAGGCAATTTAAAGAGGATTTCAAAACAGTGTACACCAGCCTCCAATATCAACCCTACCTCAAACTGTACTCTGCTTCAGCCCGGCCATCGTCTGCCACATATATTATGAGAAAAAGTGTTCCAATGTATAGAATGCTGGAGAGCTGGAGATTCTCAGAATGGGGAGCTAAAACACCTAGAAGCTCCATAGTCTAGACTTCTCAAAATTGCTCCTGGGGTCATGAATGATCAACACTTCTTGTTTGCTTGTTTGAAATGATTGATTTTGCTATTGGGTTATCAGTAATGCTATATTTCTCAGGCTGTTTTTCTCCGGAAACAGTTTGCAGTAGCCTATCCTTGGATAGTTGAACGAGAAGGATGATACATATAACTAAATGGGAAGGCACTTGAGGCCCTTATTCAGCAAACCATATACCTAATTTTAAGTTCCAAAGGGGTAGCCGTGTTAGTCTATTGTAGAAAGACAACAGAGTCCTATGGCACTTTCTTTAAAAGTGCCACAGGACTCTAATTTTAAGAACATGCTTAAATCCATCTCTATTCAGCAAAGTCCATAAGCATAGGTTTAAACTTAACCATGTGCTTATATGTTTTGTTTACTTGCCTAAACCAATAAGGGCCAATCCTGTAATCACTTTACACTCAAAACTTGACTTCAGTAATAATTTTCAATGGTCTCTCACTAATATTAATAACAGATTTGGGCCTGTTTCTGCAAAATTGAAGCCTATGAGAGCTGATGGAGACCAATGCCACAAAGGAGGCTCTTGGCATCTTTTAAAGTAAGTCCCAGTATTTCTAAAGGGGTCCCAACAAGAGCAAAAGATTCTGAACAACAATTCATAAAGTACAGTAAAGATGTAACCCAGAAAGCATCTTCACATAAAACCAAGGAGATGATGGGGAAAGAAAGTGGGGGAAATGGAAAACTTATAAACAAGTTTGGAAGAAACATCATGCTGTTTGAAGGAGCTTAGAAGTGTGTATGGATAAAATGACCTGAATGTCAAGAAGGGAACAAGTTGCCCACTGCAAAAGCGCAGTTTGCCTGTGTATATAAAAAGCAATGGGGAGAACCCTTACAGGCAGGTGGCATGAGTAAGCCATGTGTAAACTCTGCTGGCAGCCCTGTGAAGAGCGAATGACATTAACCCAAAAGCATGTTTGGATAGAGGGCCATGTCAGACTCTTAACTTGACTCAGCAGGAGACACTCTAGCCTGCACCCCTTCAAGGCACAGTGCAGAACTCACAGTCTGGATGAAGAGAGGCTGAGGTGGTTTTAATCCACCTTTGCACGCCACCAGTGCTGCTCTGGGGGCTAACTTAAACCATTCTGGAGGTATGTATAAATCATGGCAGCCTCCGCAGGCTACCTTATGGGGTCAGCACTGCTTGACATGTCAGCAGTGGGGCATGTTCTAGTCCTGCCTCTGACCATGACTATACCCACTATGCCAGGACTGCTGAGAGGGTCCTAAGAAGGCACCCTGATGGCTGTCTGCCACAGTGCTTGTGCCAGGGGGTTCCTCCCTCAACCTGGAGCTTTTAGAACCCCTATGCTGGTCCTGCCCTTTTATCTGCTGTAAAGAGGCTAGAGTAGGGGTGAGAATCTTATTCTGTGTCCAAATCAACCTCCTGATGAGACTGATGTGCTAAGGAGGCGCAAAACTCCTAGTAACACTGGAATGTACCCAGCAGAAAGAAGTCTGTCTTCCAAGGGCCATTGGCAATCTTTCAAAAAATACTAAATAAATAAATGAATCTTTCATTGTTCCAGTTCATATCAAGCCAGTCGCAACATAAATATAATAGAGACAAGGTGAGTGAGGTGATATCTTTTACTGGACCACCTTGGTCCAATAAAAGATATCGCCTCACCCACCTTGTCCCTCTCAGGTCTGAGACCAACACAGCCTTAACATCTCTGCAAACATTTATGCCATAGACATTAATCAACTCCTGTGCACAGTCAGTACCTCATTCTATGCTAACAAGTACCCATTTCCTCACAGGCAAGGAAGAAAGGTGGTTCTGGAAGCAGGTGCTTAGAGCTGACAAACTGGGTCTATTACAGCACTGGTGCAGATGTGTGCTCCAAAGGTCCAGGGTCATCATGGAGATGGCCCTGCCATCTGAACCCTTTTCTTTTATACCAATGGGACTTCAGCTCAGGCTCTTCAGCTGAACACAATTGTGGCAATATGTCATGAGGAGAGGCTGTTTTCTGGATAGATAGGTCCCAGGCCATTTAGGGCTTTATAGGTTAAAAATGATTAAGTGGACAATGACTGTAGGATGAAGCCCTTTATTGCCCACTCTACAACTCTGTGGCCTTGATTCAGAAAAGCACTGGTACATGTGTAACACTAAGAGTATGTCTACACTGATTTTGCTGCATCATGCTCCATGGATCGACGCAGCAGGATCAGTTGAGCAGCCCAGTGGAGACCCACTCAGTTGATCTCAGAAGTGTTCTCCATTCCACACAGTAACTCCATCTGGAAAAGAGCAATGCTGCATCGACCCAGGACATTTCCCATTGGCACAGCTCAGTGAAGATGCTGCAGTAAGAGAGTGTAAGTAAGTTGATGGAAGATATACGTTCGACACAATATGTAGCTTGCATATCTCCCGTCAGTCTAGCATGGCAGTGCAGACCAGACCTTAGATCATGATTTGATCCCATTCACTTCAGTGGAACTATTCACATGTTTAAGTGTTTCATGAAACTGAGCATAAAGCTCACAAATATGTAGGGAAGCAAAAGCAATCCAGTAGCGGGGATCTATTTTAATTATTTTGCCATTCCCAGACTCACTAGAGCAAATGAATTTTAAAAGGTATGGGAGGATGGAAAAGAAATGAAAGGGTTTTTGGGTTTTTTTGTTTTGTTTTTTGTTTTAAAAAAAGAGCTGTCTCGACTTGGGAATATTTTAAGAAATTCATTAAGGTGCAAATCTTGGAATAGGTGAAATGAATGGGAGTTTTTCTCTTGACTTCAGTGGGACGAAGATTTGGCCGTAAATAAGGAAGAGGGGGTGTTCAGCTCTTTAGGCAATGAATTGATGGGACTTTGGCTAAAGGCCAACAACTGTTGACTCACTTCGTCTAGCACTTCCCTATACACCTATCTTTACTGCAATTGTTTTGAATAAGTAAAAGAAAGTTTAGCTTTTTCTGTTGAGATTATTACTTCTAAATCTGTGTTAACATAATCTCACAGCTGACTGAGCACTACCCTCTGACCTTTCCTTCCTTGGGGACAAACTCGGGTTTAATTGACATTTGTGTCTGTGAGCTCTGCTGAAGGGAGATTAGCAGTGTCTTAGCTAATTAGTATTTTAATGTTCACTAATGTTCCAATGGGTTTGTCAATTACAATCTTATTAAAAATTGATTCAAAGTTTTCACAATTTAGAGAAAAAGAAAAGATGTCAGAGCTGATTCAATTTCTTGGAAGGATTAAAGAAAGAATCAAATCTGCTATTATGCTTTTCAGTCATATTACCATGCTAGAAAAATATTTTGAATTGTAAATGGCCCATATGTTTCCCTAAATGCAAATGCAGTCACACCACATTGGTACACTGAAATATCTGCATAAACACAAGCTCCCAGTGGATACAAAATTTTAACACTGTAATTAGTTGTATTGTTGTTCTACAAGCCCAGTACATTTTATAGTTAAAAATATGTGAAAAAAACTCTTCTATATTAGTTTAAAACTTGTTTGTGCTCTGGGACGTAAGTTTTTCTTTTTGCTAGTGTCACAAATGATGACACTTTCCAGAAGTCTATTGATTGCTGGGCAATAATTTTTAACCAAGCAGTTTAATTTCAAACACACTTCACACTTGAAACAGCAAATGGAGAAGGCAGTTTCTGGCTGTGGAAAATCAGTGCTGGTCAAAACAGGTGCAGCGTTGTTATAACTTATAAGCCTGACATGTTGGACAAAGGAGGGTAACCTAATAAGACAACTTTCTTTGAACTGATCCTCTTTCATCCACTTTCCACTAATGTATTTCAGCACACACAGCACCTTGGCAAATAGCCTGTGGCCTACAATTTAAATCTGGGTGGTTAAAATGAGGTTCCTAAATCTATACATGATTCCTAAATAACACTAGTCTGATGATCAAAAGTACTTCAAGAACAAAGGCCTACTGTACACTTACCATGAAATTTGGCAGCAGTCAACAGGACTGGCGTATCTTCCATCAACTTCCTAAATTCTAATGACTACGGCGTCCTAACTACACTGCACCAATGGGAAATGTCTTACTCTTTTTCCCAGGGACACTAGATGGGGAAGGTTTGCTGTTACTACAGAGAATTCCTTCCCAAGTGTCTGGCTGATGGGTCTTGCCCACATACTCAGGTCTAACTAATCACCATATTTAGGGTCAGGAAGGAATTTCCCCCCAGGTCAGATTGGCAGAAGCCCTGAGGCACAGCTCACTTGCAAGTTTAAACTAATGTAAATGATGGATTCTCTGTAACTTGAAGCAGAGGTGCTGGAATCAGGGATCTTAGGGGTGTGGCAGCACCCCCTGGCTTGAAGTGGTTTCCATCATATACTGGGTTTACAGTTTTGTTCAATGGCATTCAGCACCCCCCCCCGTCCCCATTCTCCCACCCCCTCCCCCAAATTGTTCCAACACCCAGATATTTGGAGTCTTTAAATCATGATCTAAGGACTTCAGTAATTCAGCTAGAGGCCAGGAGTGGGTGGGTGAGGTTCTGTGGCTTGCTTTGCACAGGAGGTCAGACTAGATGGCCATGATGGTTCCTTCCAACCTGAAAATCAGAGTCTCAATTGGATAGCATGCATGTGCGCCACTATCCTCTGCTGGATGTAATGAGAACTTTTCCACATCTAATCTAACAGCAGTTCTTTAGCTCAAGATGTACAGAGGTCTATGTTGTTGGAGCAACAGGGTTTGATTTCTATTTTGAACTTTTCATTTTATCTCAGATTTGTTAGAGTACTATAGCAGTTAAGGAAATGCAACCTTATCCTTCTGTAATGGCATCTATCAGGCTTCCTTTGTCTCCTGCTGGAGGCATCAGCATCTCAACACTCCCCAACCAAGAAAAAGCCACTCAGACCTTGTGACCAATAAGACAGTCCTACAGAGGCCTTGATGGGCCAATATTAAAATATTAAATATTACCCAATCAGGAATCCCATCTTTTCAATCTCTCCTCATAAGAAAGCTAAACAAACAAGGAGTCTAGTGGAATTTTTAAAGACTAACAAATTTATTCATCGCGTGAGCTTTCGTGGGAGAAAATCCCAGTTCATCAGATGCTTGAAGATGGAGAAGTACAGAAAAAAAGTATATAAGAAAGCTGCTTCATACCCTTACTTGTTTTCTGTAGCCTGTCTCTACCTTTTCCAACTCTTGTATATCTTTCTGAGACAGAGCGACCAGAACTTCATGTAGTATTCAAGGTGTGGATGTACCATGGCTTTATAAAGTCATAGATAATAAGACAGAGAATATCATCCCTTTCCTATTGGTTTCTAACTCTGCCACAGCATATCAAGCAAATGTTTTTAGAACACTATCCATGATGACTCCAAGACCTCTTTCTTGAGTGGTGACAGCTAACTTAGACTCCTTCATTTTGAATGTATAGTTGGGATTATGTTTTCCAATCTTCATTAGTTTGCATTTATCAACACTGAATTGCATCTGCCATTTCATCACCCAGTTTAGTGAGATTCTTTTGTAATTCTCCAGAGTCAGCTTTGGTCTTAACTTTCCTGATAGTTCCAAACTATATTTTGTATCATCTGCAAATTTTGCCACCTCATATTTCATCTCCTTTTCCAGATCACTTATGACTATGTTGACCAGTTTCAGTACAGATCCAGTAGGGGTGCCCTGCTATTTACCTCTCTCCATTGTGAAAATGAATCATTAATTCTTATCCTTTGTTTCCTATCTTTTAACCAGTTACTGATCCAAGGTAGGGACTTCCCTCTTATCCCATGACTGCCTACTTTGCTTAAGAGCCTTTGGTGTGGATTCTTGTCAAAAGCTTTCTGAAAATACAAGTTCACTGTATCAATTGGATCACCCTTGTTCACATGCTTCTTGACACCATTAAAGAGTTCTAACAGATTGGAGAGGCTTGATTTCCCTTTATGAAAGCCATGCTGACTCTTTCCGAGAATATTGTGTTCATCTATGTGTCTGATAATTCTGTTCTGTTCAACCAATTTGTCTGGTACTGAAATTAAGTTTACTGGCATATAATTGCCAGTACTGCCTCTGGAGCCTTTTAAAAAAATTGGCATTATATTAGCTATCCTGCGGTCATCTGGTACAATAGGTTACATATCAGTTAGTAGTTCTGTAATTTCAGAGCTGAATTTCTTTTGAACTCTTAGATGGATGCCATCTCTCCTGGTGACATATGATTGCATAATGTATTAGCTTGTTCAGACACTTCCAAGTGTGTCTCAGGGGTGGGACTCTCCCTCACAACCTCTGCAGAGAAGACCAATGCAAAAAGTTCATTTAGCTTCTCTGCAATGGCCTTGTCTTTGTTAAGAACCTCTTTAATACCTTGTTCATCTAATGGCCCCACTAATTGTTTCACTGGCTTCCTGCTTCTGATATACTTAACTGGGGGGGGGGACTATTAATTTTTGTCTCTTATTTGCTCTTCAAATTCTTTTTTTGGCCTATCTAATTATACTTTTACACTTGACTTGCCAGAGTTTATGCTCCTTTCTCTAGTCTTCTTTAGGATTTCATTTACAATTTGTAAAGAATGCCTTTTTGTCTCTAACCACTTCTTTTACTCTATTGTTTAGTGATGATGGCATTTTTTTGGTCATCTTACTGTTGTGTGTGTTTTTTGATTTGAGATATACCTTTAGGTTGGGCATCCTATGGTGTTTTTAAAAAGTTTCCATGTGGCTTCTATGCTTACATTTCACTCTTGTGACTGTTCCTTTTAATTTCTATTTAACTAGCTCCCTCATTTTTGTGTAGTTCCCTTTTTTGAAGCTAAATGCTACTGTGATGAGTTCCTTCGATATTTCCCTTCTGCAAGGATATTAAATGTAATTACATTGTGGTGGCTGTTACTATATGGTTCAGCTATATTCATATCTTAGACTAGATCCTGGGCTTCACTTAAGACTAAATAAGGAATTGTCTTTCCCTTTGTGGGCTCCACATCTAGCTGCTCCATTAATGAAGCAGTCATTAATGGTGTCTAGAAGTTTCTCTCTGCATCCTGTCCTGAGGTGACATGTACCCAGTCAATATGAGGATAGTTGAAATCACCTCTTATTATTAAGCTTTCTGTTTTTGATTCTTCCTTCATCTCCTTAAGCATTTCACAATCACTGTCACCCTCCTGGTCAGGTGGCCAGTGGTATATTACTACTTCTATACGCCTGTTGTTCAAGCATGAATTTCTATCCAGATCCAATCTGGGGATATTGTAATTTCATTTAAAAAAAAAAAAAAGCAGTAGAAGAGGAATCAGTTGCATTTTTTTATCTGGATTTGTCATTGCAATATTGAGTAATCCTGAGTCTGGTAAAAGAGGGTTCTAATACTCCTGGAGGAAATATTTCATTTGATTCTGAAATGGAGGCAGGGGACGTGAGAGTGGTATTAGGGATGTAGCATCTCACTGGACTACTTAAAAAAGTCTGGAAGGCCATAGGGCATGTTTTTATTCCAGCTTAAAACACATAAACTAGTAGGTTCCCATATTGACCAAATTGTTAAATGCTGTAATTAGAGCTTGTAAAACATCCTACTCTTAAATGGGCTATATAATAAGACTATATCAGATGAGAAAACTGATCATGTATCAAATTGACCAGCTAGTTTAATTGACATTCCTCCAAGCACAGTGATTGATCTTCTACTATTGAAATCACTGGAAGCTTTGCAATTGACTTTAATGGGTGCAAAATTGAGCCAGGCTACGTATATCAGCTACAAGACTTCACTAATGACATGAAATTAATACCCATTTGCTTTGTTCACATAACAGAAAAAGAAAAATAAAACTACAAAACTGTAGCTTTCATTACTTTGATTGAGTTTAATTTTTGAGTAAATATTGTGTTCGTATATGAGGACTTATATATACATTACATCAAATATTGGCTTGTGAAGGTGGCAAGGAGTGACCAAGCCTGATGGTAGATGACAGGATTGCTGAGGGAGAGAAGGAGAAAGGAGATCCATATATTCCAAGGCCAGAAGAGATTCTTGTGATCATCTATCTAGTCTGATCTCCTAGGCAGATAACTTCCCCAAAATAATTGCTAGAGCATATTGAGGAGGTTGTGCCCCTTTCTGATTATAAACAGCAGTAAATAATAAACAGTATTGGGACAATTCTAGGGTCACTTAGGGTGGCACACTTTTGTTCCTGAAAACTTGATCCAAAAGTCAACTATACTCTCATTGAATTAAATAGGTTTTGAATTAGACCCTGAATGAAGCAGGTTTCCATAGCTGAAACTTAAAATCACCCTTGAGTAGAAACCAGCTTTGAAAAATTTCAACCAAAATATTGAAAATTGTGAGAAACTGAAAAAACCTCTTTTGAATGCAAATACTCAGGCAACCTTCACTCTTCTATGCACCCCCACTATAATACTGTGTATGAAGATGTGTACAAATTCAAAATAGTAAATGAAGGTAGCATCAGCCTGTTGAAACCCTATGATGCAGGAATGAAAGCTCCTAAAGGCTGCCATTATTTTGGGTAATTTCACAGATTTTCTGCTTCATTGAAGGCACAAGGAAACTTTCTTGCTTAGTGTTTTGCACAGCCAAGTGTTAAATCACTTCATATCAGAGCTGAACCTCAACCTCATCGTTGTTAATCTTTCTTATTGGGTAAGTCTTTGCTTTCTGTCACAAGATCTAAACCTTGAGCGTCAACAATCAGAATATCAAGTCATTTTGTTTGTGAAGACTTCTTTCTTTCTATCCCTGGAGAGAGAGAAAAACACTTCAGCATTTGCACTCTTCCTGGTCTAGAGTTTTACAGGAAACCTAGGCAATAGGCCTTTATAAAGGTACCTGTTTTTATAGATCCTGAGTCCTATGTTAAATGAAAATGGCAACTGAGAATACCTTTAAACAAGAAGACTCAAGGGCAATTTCTTCTCTGGTTTACACTTCATTGACTAGTGTAGAGTTATAGTATTCCTGATTTACATAAGTGTAATAGAGTAGACTTTTACCTCTAGTTTCTGAAGGCCAAATCTGGGTCCTTGTGCGCAGTCAGGGTGAAAGGTCACGTTTGTGGGAATCTGAATCTCTCTCCTGGATGGTGGAGTTACTCTATAGTTGCAACAGCGTCCTCAAGGCTGCAGCAGCTCTCATTGCCACAGCCACAGTGTCTTTGTTCCATGGCGTCGGATTCATCCACTGCGTCTGCATAATCGCGGATCCATGTCCACTGTATCAGCACTGCCTTCATCACATGCCATCCCAAAAACACTCCTCAGTAGAAATTTGGATGGGGTCATAAAGATTACAGTACTTACTGAGGGTGGACACCTGTGAGTGCTGTTCGCATCTTCTGTCCCTGTCTCAATGGAAATGTTACACAACAATGCTTAACACACTAGTTGTTTTCATTTGCCAAATAGCTTGTGTGAACAGTTTTCTGCTTGTGAATTGTTCACAATATGAAACTGGTCACCTAAGCCACATTTCTCCCCCCTCATTGGATGACTGAAAGATTTCTAAAACAAATGACGACTATCAAAAAATGACACTTTGTGCATGAATACTCTGGTGAACATGGGTATTCAGATGAGCAACAGACATTATCTGTATATTCATGTCAACAAAATCTTGTTTGTGTGAAGTGTCACAATGAGCAAATAAAAGCAGGGTCTGAGCAAGTTGAACAAAACACTCAAGCCATTCAGAGTGTAAATGAATGTTTATAAACACTTACTTTGGCAGCAAATGACCAGCTCAGTACAGGGGTTGAGGGAAGGAAGTCCTTTCAACAATCTACAGCAAGGTTTCCGTAGTTGTTCCTGCAAAGAACGAATGTTAAGGATAGGTCTAAACTGCAGCTGGGCATGTGCTTCCCAGCTCCGGCAGACAAGCATGTATGCCATGCTTGGGCAGTTAGTCTATTATGTCCAGGCTAGAAGCTACAGCCTACTGTTTTGTTGCCTGTGTATTCACAGAACCACTCACTATGCACTCATAAATATCTCATTTCCCATCCCACCCAGTCCAACCTCTGCACCGTGGATTAGGTTGCCATGAAACTCAGCTACACAGAGTGTTGTCCCCTTGCATGGCCTCTTTCCCCTGCCCCTCCCGCCCCACACCAGTTCCTTGACCACTCCACCCATGTAGCAGAACTGCAGCAGGCTTTCACATACACAGAGTTTAACCAAAAGTGTCTCCCTGAACTTTAAATGTCATGTTTTGTTAAAACTGGACTAGTTATTGTTATAACATACAGAAAGGTTTTTGTATTTTATTTTAATATATATATTTTGGGTTGGTCAGGATAATGCCTCACCAGTCACCTTCTTTAACCCCAATTAGTTGATAATTGCCAGAGGATTAGCATTCTTTATCGTTAGTAGGGCACACAGTAATTGTTAGAAGAAGATGATAACAGCAAGGGCAAACTAGCCAAGGAGCTGTGCATAAGAAACAGAAGAGTTTTTAAAAAATAGAATGATCCTAAGTGTAGCAGTTTCTAAATTGCTTGGCCACCAGCTGCAAAAGAGAAGACTTTTGGGTACGTCTACACTGGAGCCTTAGGTCGACTTAAGGAAGGTTAAGTCGACCTACAGACTCGTGCGTCCACATTGGGCTTTCATTAAGTTGACTTAAGCACTTCCCTAAGTTGACTTAGCACCATTTCTTATGGTCGACTTAACGCTTAAGTCGACCTTATTAAGTCAACTTAAGCCAGTGTGGACGGGGGAAGCCCTTGTGTCGACCTAATTGGTCTTCAGGCCCCCTCCCAGCTAGCCACAATGCACCACTCCTCAGTCGACCTAGCACCTGCCAGTGTGGACGCAGGCCATCAACAAGAGTTTTCAATGTGGACTCTCTAAGTTGACTTAACAGAGCCTTCAGTGTAGACATATCCTTGGAGACTTCATCTTGTGTAGATGAAGCGCAAAATGATGGTTCAGAAGTTATAGCACTAACTTGCAACAGAGGAGAGCCAGGTTTAATTCCCTGTGCTCTGTTACATAGGGCTGGTCTATACTGATGTGCAATTTCTGCAGCAATCAAAGGGAGATACACAAAGTACTTAAAATATCTTGCACGTCTCCCTCCCATTGCTTATCACCTACTTACCACACTGTCTTCAGTAGCCTTAGTGGGAGGAAAACCCCTTCCCTCCAAGTCAGGGCTAATCCTTCTGTGGGGGTAGTCTTCCAGCATCGGCTTCCTGATCAGGTGAGCGGGTCTTCACAGGCCTAATCAGTCGATCATGGAGATCAATCTGACAGCAGCAAATTTGCTGCCATCAGTGAAGACAAGCCCTAACTTTCACTTAGGGTATGTCTACACACCAACAAAAACCTATGGCTGACTGGTGCTAGGGCTTGCAGGGCTGTTTCATTGCTGCGTAGACTTTTGGACCTGAGCACTGGGACCTTCCCATGCCAGGGTCTATTGGACTTGAGGGAGAAAACTCAGGGGTAGAGAACCCAGGACTTGAGCATCAATCTACACTGATTGTCATCCTTAGGTTAATAATTTTCTAACCTGGGCTTGAACCTGGATCTCTGGTATCCACATTGCAGTGTGCAGACCTGACTCTAACCAACTATATCCAAGACAATCTCGTGCCCATCTGAAATGCACCTGGTCTAGCCCTTTGTTTGTGGTGTCGTGTGGGGAAAACTTGACTGTCATTAGACGATCATTACTTAGGATCATTCTATTTTTTTAAAAACTCTTCTGTTTCTTATGCACAGCTCCCAGGCTAGTTAGCCATTGCTGTTATTATTATCATCTTCTAATGAACGATTGCTGTGTGCACTACTAACTATAAAGAAAGTTTGAACAGCCCACCAAACACATTCTGTCGAGCTGTTGTTTTCGTCTGCATGCTCCCAACAACTGGAGCCAGCAACATGGAGAAGTCGGCATTTGAAGAACTTCTCTCACTTGTGCTTTCACTCCTGTTCCAGGAAAGAGGCAGAGCTTCCATGAGATGCTGGTGGACATTCAGTGGCATTTTCTGACCCACTAAAGACATCTGACAGAAATAAAGGTGAAGCAGGAGGAGGAGGACACAGACCTAGCGGACTTGACTGGCTGATTCTCCACATGACGCTCTATTTGCCACTGATACCCATTAGTGCTAGTGCTTCTGAAGCAAGGACACAGACACAGACTGGTGGAACCACAATCTTGCAGACTTGGGATGACCAGCAGTGGGTCCAGAATTGACACATGAAGAAAACTACATTTTGGGAACTTTATGATCAGTGTGCCGTAGCATTCCAGTGTAAAGCCATGCTGCTCCAGAGCTGGGGTACTATGACTGTTTGGAAGCTGGCTGCTCCAGACTGCTAGAAGTCCATCGCCAAGCAGTTTGGCATTAGAAAATCGACTGTGGGTAAAGTGCTGGTGGACGTTTCTGAGGCAGTCCAGGCATGTCCTGTACCCCAAGGTGGCAGGCATAAAAGATGTTCCTGAAGTAATTGCTGGCTTCCACACTACTTTGCAGCAACGGATGGGACTCATGTGCCCATTGTTTTGCTGCAGTGGAAAAGTTCTTGAGTTACTGTCCACACCATTATTTTGGGGGACCCCAAGTACCCCCTTTTGCTTTGGCTTAGGAAACTGACATGAGAGGTACTGGCAAAAGATGGTTTAGTTCTGCTCTTGGTGTGTGCAGAATGATTGCTGAATATGGGTTTCGCAGACTGAAATCCCGCCCGACGCCCGTGACGTCTACAGACCTGATTGGATTCCAGTGTCATTAATGCTGTGCACGTTACTGTGGCTTGCGATGCTCTTCACTAACTTTGCAGAGCCAAAGATGAGCCATTTCCCCCTGCATGGAACTATGACAGCGAGAGGCTGCTGAACTGGTACACTCAGCCAGCCAGTGCCCCTATCATAGGTTGCTGCACCTGGGCAGCAGAAATCAGGAATGCTTTGTGCTCCCACAGTGTGGATTTGCATGGGCCAATGGAAGAGGGAGGGGAGTATCTTTATGAGTGGGGGTGAGGGGGAGGAGGGGAAGGTGTTCCAGAGCCAGGGTTCCAGCTCAAGCCCAAAGAGCTAGATGGCAAATGTATAGCCTGGCAGCCGACACAGGTTAACCATGGGTATTTTACTGTGGTATAGGCGTACCCTTAATTCCCCATCTTTAAAATTCAGAGTAGTATTTTACCGGGGTGTTGAAAATAAATACATTAAAGATTGTGAAGTGCTCAGATAACATAACAGGGACCAGGTAAGTAGAGCCCTGCATGGATACAAAGATGTTGATCTGCATCTGATTTGCATCCACAAGAAATGGTCCACAGATATCCTCATCGCATCCACTAAACGAGAAAAAGGCACAATAAAAGTGTCTACATGGAGCGTTATATCAGTAGAGTTTATAGTGTCATCATTATACCAGTATAATTATGATGGTAAAAGTCTTCCTGTAGACAAGCCCTCAGATATTTACTTATTTGGTGTCCTACAAGCCAAACCTGTGAGATAGTGAGTCAGTAATATGCCATTTCTCATTATAGGTGTCTATTTGTTTTGGGCCGTGCCCTACTCTTGTTTATACTGGTATAAATCCAGAACATTTCCATTACTTTTTTTGGCGCTAATTCAGATTTCCACTGGATTAATAGCAGCAGAATTTGGCCCTGTATAACTACATGAAATGTATTCATACATGTGCCACTTCAAAGAAAACATAGATTCAGAATCCAATCTCATCCACTATATGTAGAATATCGCGTACCTAGCTGTTGGTTGACAAGCACCCTGTGTACTCTGCTGTGTGTACATTATAAAAGATTAAGGACCTTATCCAGTGTGGAGCTCCATTGAAACCAGTGGCACTCAACACATGAGTGAGGGTACAGGATAAGCACTCAAGTAACCTTGCATAAGCCCATTCCCATGTCTGTGCCAGTTTCCTTTTCCATCCTTTCTCTGTTTTTTCTATTTCAATTGGAAGTTTAGCGAGGCAGGGACCCTCGATCGCTGTATGTCGGTACAACTCTTAACACAGGGGACCCCCATCCTTGCTTGCAATACAAACAACATGTAACTCATTAGGCAGAAAAGGTAAGTGCCACTTAAGAAAACCACTGAGAGATGACCGCGAAGTTCTGCACAGAATGTTATGAGCACAGAGAGAGGGTGTACGTGGGTCACTTCTGCCGCTCCACCTCCACGTGCAGCATTGAGAATAAAAGCCTCCTGGCGTAAAGATAGTGGTGATGACAAGGGTAGTAATGCTCATGGTAATAAGGACAAGCAGGGATTCCATTTCCATTACTAGAATCAATCGATGCATTTTTCTTTCTCTTCTTTTTTTCTTTTTCTTTTTAAAAAGTAGGTTCCGCAAGGGCCAAGAGGTAGAACTCGGCAAAGGCGGTTAGAAATGAGTTTGGAAGCAGCATGGAATTTTAAAATCTAATCTGTAATTTTAAAAATGAAAACTAATGTGATTTGTGTACAATACATTTCCATTAAAACACAGAGACCACTCAGTCATTTCATCTCTGGGTAGTCAAGATTAAAAGTACAGATGTATTCCTCCTACCCCTCTACCCTGTCCACCCCCAAGGAATTTGTGTTTGCAACAAACCGGATGTTGTTTTTAACATGTTACAGGCTTTTCTCTGAATGGAGAATGAGAAGAGCAAAAACAAAGACACCATTCAGCCAAATTTGTTAAAATTTGTTGGGGGGTGTTTTTTTAATGTGTTTTAAACAGTTGTTTGAATTCAGCGCTTGTGAAAGTTGCTAGCTTCAGAGCCAGACAGCCAGAAGTCTTCTACCTCTCCCATGAGGAAGGACAGTGTGAGAAGCAGCAGTTCAAGCTTTCCTCTAACTCCCCATTGATGTACTCAACTCAGAGCTAGACGTACCATCTCTGCAGATTAGTTCCTTCTCTGTGTGGATTTGTTCCAGGTCCCTATGCTGAAACTGCCAATCAAGGTGACCCTATGGTGGGGTTGTCCTTTCTTTGTACCCTGACATCAAGGAAGGGATTTAAAACTTGTAGAGGATTTTTCCTGCCCCATAGAAATTGCCAGAGCTGCTAATCAGGGAAGGAGAGTCCTCCAGAATGGGCCTATTAAGTGTTAGGAATAAAGAAAAGGAAGCCATGGACTGTTTGGCACTCAGGATAGAAACAGAATTTCTCCTGTCATCCAGGAGGGAAAGGGGGTTGCAATGTTCCTGGCGCCTGCTGCTTTGAAGAGGAACCCTATTATGTTAGGACTCGGCTGAAGTAAATCTATGTGGTACATTTACTTTAGCCTGTGCCTGAGAGAAAGTTCTATTTTTATGTGGTGCAATACTTGGAAGCTTGAGAATGAAGTTTATTTTCATACCAAAATGTCTTCCCTTCATTGTACTCCCTCATTAGTCTATCATAGGTTTGCTCATGACTACTGGGTGGCAGGGGCCATATTTTGTGTATGTTGTGATGTATGGTTGCTTTTAGAGAAAAGAGGAGTAAGGTATTTCTTTGGGCGTGGGACAATATAGATTGCCTCATTTTCACAAGCCGCCTCTAAAACAGTGACCTTCAAACTGATCATTCAAGTTCCTGTTTAGGCAGCTTTGTGTTAGGCGGTATGAATGAGTTAGTGAAGTTGTGAGTAAGTTAGTGACGACTCGCTTGTCTTCCCCCCCTTTGCACTGAGCCCTTCAGATAGTAGCAGGAGCACCAAATGGTACGCAAACTGGAACGAAGAAAAAAGGTTAATTATCCTCCAGGCAGGTATGGCATTAAGATTAACAAACTGTCTTTTTCACACTGTACAAAAGAGATGAAGTCAGGGGTTTGGAGATGCATGAGCAAAGACAGCAAGGGCTATATGGTAGAGAACGCTGGAAGGAGAAAAGGGTGTTTAGCAGAAAGGACTTTAGCAGGAGAAAAAATAATGTGGAGCAGAAAAGAATGTGGCAGCTGAGTAGGGTGATCAGATGGCAAGTTTGAAAAATCAGGACAAAGAATGGGAGTAATAGGGGCCTATGTAAGACAAACCCCCAAATAGCTGGACAACAGAGTCTTGTGGCACTTTTAAAGACTAACAGATTTATTAATCGCATGAGCTTTCGTGGGAGAAAATCCCACTTCGTCAGACGCTTTGAAGATAGGAAAGTTACAGAGTGGGAGGTTTGTAGCTGGTTTGTCTCTACAAAATCAGAAAATCGGGTCACCCTACAGCTGAGAGAGAAAAGAATCTGAGAGCAGAGTAGGAAGAAACTGGTGATGCACTGGCACTTGAGAGAAGGAGTGTGGCCACTAAAAATGAAATCCCTAGAAACAGAGAGAAAGTATCCAAAGAGCCCCTGAGATCACCTGCATAGATGCAGAACTTTGACACAAAGTGGGGAGACCTCTATGCAGAAAGTAATAAGGAGGCAGGGGCTTTGAAAGAAGGGAGAGAAATAGATTGGGTATTTCTCTATACTTGGTCTGTTTGTATTGCTTGCTAATTAAGTTCTGGGGGCGGGGGAGATAGGGAGGAGGTTCACTATTTAAACCAAAAAAATTTAAGATGGGGCTTTTAAAGGAGCCTAATCAAATTAGGCCCCCAATTCACACTGAATTTCAATGAGATTTGGGGGCCCAACTCCCTTAGGCCTCTTGGACATGTTTTCTTGAAACCTTTAAGCACTTCAGAACATATTTTACAACACCTACAATCCCCAACTTTGGACACAGGTTACACTTCCATCTCTGCATCGGGTAAGATCCGTGAAACTGTGACCTAATGCATAGCAAAGGCATGTCAAAGATAGTATTACAACCCCCGTCTTGAGTGCGATGCTAAATCTCCTGTCATGCATGGAATGTAATTACCATTAAGGCTGAAAAATGAGGGAGATGAACAGTAGTGGCAGTTTTTCTCAAGTTTACATAAACACTGGCTACAAGAAGAAGGCAGGCATATTAGAATCAAAGGGCTCCTGTCACATCAGCGCTTTAAATCTCTAAGCAGCTTCTTGAAAATCATCTGGCTTCAGTGAGCACAAACAGCCGATAAAAGCCTCAGCTAAGGTTGCTGTTATCTGCTAATTTCAGGGCAGTCTTGCCCTGTAGCCACTGTCCCTAGGAAAGTAGCGATTTTGGCACTTTCCCACCACCCCTTAACAGTTACTCTTTAAAGAAATGCTAAGGAGGCAGAAATTGCTTCCTAGGTGTTTGGAAACCGAGCACTTTTAATGAAACCTCTCCATGACATTTGTGTTCAAAACATTTTTGGGTTTTTTTGGGTATGGCGACATTTAAAGACTTTGACAACATGAAATGCCATCGCTCTTCTTCTTTGCACAAGTAATTGTGTCCTTAGCAGAATGACTAACTGGTTTTTGGATTTTCTGTAACTTTCTTTCTATCCCATCTGGGGGGCTCTCTTTTGGACCAGGACAAGAGTTGTGTGGAGCTAGGTAGCTTCAATTTCCAAAGGTCCCAGCCCACATGAATCCAAACAAACATTCATATGAACCTCGTAGACTGAAAATGCTGGTTTCTGACAGAAAAACATTTCCATCGGTCAATAATTAAATGTGCCCTGGAAAATGTCTATTTTAACAAAACTGAGATGGAAGCCAGGTCAGTTTCCTACCAACTCACCAGACCAGCTCTTCAGCAGGACTGTCTGGTAGCCTGCAATAGAGGCAGGACTCCCAGGGCCTCTGGCTTGGTGGATGACCTGCTGGGTGGGGAGCTGGGCAGCTGCTCCATGAAACATTCCAAGATTTTTGTATTGTCACTCTAGGGTGATAACAGTAGCCTTGCCCAGTGAGGGGTTAGAAAAAACAAAGTGCCTCACCCTGGAAAACACTTGGAAATGGGAGATTCTAAATTGCCCAGTGGAACTAAATGTTTTAGACTTCAATTAAAAATTATTTAAAAAGCTGGTCCACTAACACCAGTTAGGATGAAGAGATTTGACTTGATTAGTGACTTGATTAGTGACTGAATGCAGGCCTTATACTGTTAGTCAACCTGTTGTTTTAGTATGACGAGCTGAATGATGGGTAGGAGGAGAAAAGGGGAAGGCACAAGTAGCAATCAAATGGCATTTATCACTGTCAGAAACATTTTGGAAATAGTATAGTTGAATGTGCAAGCGGTGTGATCAGGTGGTACTGGGGAAGCCTAGAGGGCTTCGGGCTGGAAGTCTAGCTTGGAAGGAGAGGGGAATCAGGAACAAAAACCAAGATGAGGGCATAGCAACTAATGAAAAAAACTCAGTAACAGGCAGATAGACTGACAAAAAAGACAGAGGAAGGATGGTTTTATCGTTAAGGTACTGGCTGGAATACAGCTGATCAGAGTTCAAGTCTGGGTTCTGCCATGGACTCACTCTGTGCAATCTCTCTGTGTTTCAGTTTCCCATCTATAAAAGAGGATGACAATGTTAATTTTCAGGAGTCACATTGACGTTTGCTAGAGTATAAACTCTTTGATGTGTCTGGCAGTTCTATTGGCCTCTGCCCCTTGCCCTGGTCCACCCATTGATGTTATCTGGAAAGAATGGTGGCCCTGCTGGCATCTCAAACATCTTTGGAGGTTGGACCACTCTCTCCTTGGCAGTGAGGGGCACTATGCAGCACCATAGCTTTCTAAAATCCTGTATGGTTTCCAGGAAGAAAATATTAATTAACATTAATTAGTGGATTTCTCCACAGCAGTGGAGAGCAACAATCCAGCCATTTCCTGTTGCATGCTGCTACCATTGCAAGGTTTGGGGATTTGCTTGGAGCTGGTCTCAAGTCTCTGAGACACAACATACAAATGTTCCTTTTGGACAAAAAGGGCTTCTGCTAACCAGCCTAACCACCTAGGACAGGCTCAGTCATTAAGGAAACTAAAAACATCATCATGTGGCTGATTTGGCCAGTTGCAAATGATGTAGACAAAATGCAAAAAAAGTAAAAACTCACCACAATTTTTAGCAGTTCTTAAAAGTGACAGACATCTTCCACAAAATCATCTTGAATTTTTAAAGAATTTTTTCTTGTTGGAAAAATTATTGTGACTTCTGAAACGAGCATTGTTCATTACAAAGACTTTTTTTTGTTATGGGTAGCTTGCCCAGCTTGAATTTTGAATATGACTGGAAGCAGTAAGTAGCAAATATCGTGGAAAAGGGGTTATTTCCTCCAAGATTTCCAGCACACTTTTGCAGATTCAAAGGTTTCATATAGTACAACTCAGTCTTGAATAAGCTTCTGGGTTTTTGTTTGCTTATCTGAATTTGGATCTCCAGACCTTCTAGACAGTCAGCCATCACTAATGTTCAGAAACTCTTTATGCTACGAGAGGATAAATGGTAGAGACTGACTGGTACTTTTTCTGGACTATCCATGGCTTATTTATGATGCTATAAAATGTACCTTCAAGCCTTTGATCCTGCAAACCCCTTGTGAGTGTGTTTCTTTACTCATGTGAGTAGCCTCATTTAGCTCAGTGGAACAAGTCAGATTTGCAAAGTTGCTCATGTGTTTGCAGGACTGACAAAATTTATTCTCTTAGATCCCAAACACAAAAAGACCATCCTAATCCTATAAATGATTCACAACAGATATTCCTGTTCCATCATGGTGGTGATCGACATGAACAACTTCATCATTTTGTTTGTAAATGATGTCTGTCTTCTTCCAGCTCTTCATCTAACCCTAACCCTGAAGGGAAAAAAGATTAAATGGGTTGCTTGATGGTACCTTTGAAATATTTGACGTTTTCATTGGAATAAATGTATTAATGTAAAACTGCAGCATTCAAGTGGAACCAGAACACCCCCAAAGGCAAATATTCTTCAGGACAAGTGAGACAAAACTTGGATTTATAGTCATTAGAAATGGTGAGAATGTTCCTGAGTGTACAATCCTTTTTGCAGTGTCACACAGCTAAGCAGGACTTTTATCAAACCAGCCTGGCGATAAAAGCCTGGGATTGGGGAAGACCAAATGGAAAAACTAAAAGCAGTAGAAGATGGTAGCTGTTAATGAAGTGTAATGTGCTGTTCATTAGTTTTACTCAAGTTCTCTATGTGGCTGCAATAAGGAAATATGACTAGTGCCTCCTGTGAACAGTTCACACTCTTATCAGAGGTCGTATTTATTCATGACGAGATTTCTGAAATGAAAGGATTGAAGCAAGGGATAAAAGCAGAAACTGAGTTGGAGAACCAAAAATTCCTCAGAGTATTCATCCTCCACAGAACTCATTCTGCCTTTCATTCCACATGTGAATAGTGTGTGAAAATAAAATATCGGCTTGCCGTTCCCTACAGTATCAGTGCACAAGATGGGTTTGACCCCATTGAAAATAATGGAGTGAGATCATTCACATTTCACTTCCTCTTCCAGTACCTTCTTCACTTAGCTTTTTCTTGGTTAATTTGCTTCTCTGTTTTAATTAGATCAGAATTTCAAGAACCAAATAATTTGTCCATCTCTCTGAATCCTCATTTTTCATTTGGATCATTTTTAATACTGTTAGATGGTTATTATGGGATTATCATATATAGAAAATTATCATTTTAATTAATACAGAGAACCAAAATTTTGAATTACATAATAGAAGGAGCCTAAGGAAGAACAGTGAGCTAAAATAACTAGAGCTTTTAATGGTTATTGCGACAGGAGGCCCAATTATTTGATTTCTGTGGGTATTATTTTCCCTAAGTAATGTCTGGAGGATTGGGTGAGAGAGTGCAAGAAAGTCTGTAAACATTCCTGTGAGTTTTTGTATGAATTCTCCTCTGCCATTAGCCTCCTGTCTGTATTTGTTCCTTGTGAACATTCAAGTGATCAGATTTTACTTGTAAAAAGCTTCATGGGAAACCAAAATCAAAATTGTGCTCATATGTATTGATAGAAACCAAATTTTACATGCAAATTCCATGAGCATTTGTGTCAGACAGCCTGTACGCTCATTCAGTCAGGAAACAGAAACAATGCCATGTGGCTTTCTTAACCAAACTAACCATTACAGCTCAAATATTGAATATCATTTACTCTCAGAACTTTTTTGTGATCAACTCACAGCAATAAAATCTTGGTGAGAAAAAAGTCTGTCCTGCTTTGGAATAACAGATGTGTTGGTACCAATTGCAAATTGCTACCATTTCACAAAAAGGCTAATTTTATCAATTTTTTTTTTATTATGGAGAGAGGTACCGTTTTCTTTTCTGCCAATCCGTGAGCTCCTTTAAACAAAGAATAGTCTAGCTGTGCTTGTCTATAATGTCACCCATGGAAATAGCATTATTCTGTAGGGACCCTGCCTTTCTTTAGTCCAGCATATTGCATGACGTGTGTGACAAAGTATTTAGCATGTGAGCAACAGTGGGATGGTGTTTAACAAGATGCAATCAGTTCTCCTAATCCATTTCCTGACATTCTTTTTTCAAGTTTAGGTATAACATTGCATGAATATTACTCCTTGTTCCATACAACTAGCTGAAGGCTATAATCAAGATGTTTTCCTAATGTTTATCGAATGCACCATTTAATCTAAAAGTGACAAAAACATAAATTATAGAGAAACTCAGGGCATGATTCTCCTCTCATTTACACCTAGTTTACACCAATGTATCTCCACTGGAGTTCCTCCTGATTCTTACCTGAGGGAGGGGAGAATCTGGCCCCAGACTTAGAAATGAGAACTAAAGCAAACTTTTTGATTAACAGGCCAATACTGTCCCCAATTTACACTGTGAATTATTTAATTTTATTTAAAAGTTGCTTATTTTAAAAGATGATTCTTATCTCTCTCCTGCAGGAAGGACTAAGTATCTCTTCTAGAGTCACCAAGCAATGGGTATTAGGGGAACCTGGTAACACTTCCTTTTGCAGAAACCTGAGCTCCATTAGCAGAATATAGATTTTAACAGATATGGTCCGAGCAGCTGTCTTTTAAAAAAAATAAAATAAAATTGGGAGCAGGGAACTGGAGACAAGAGCCTGATCCAAAGCCCACTGAAGTCAACAAGGAGATTGATTGATTTCAACGGTCCTTGAATCCAGCCATGAAAGAATAAAGGAGTTTGCACAACATAAAATATGAAGTTAAAGGGATACTGTCTGTTAATTAAGGCCCTGCTTTAGACCTATATTAAAATTCCTTCTCCATTCCACAGGAACTAGACACTCCAAAGGGGGTGGCCAGGAGATGAGGCTATGGCAGATGGGATGGTAATGCAGACCCTACCTAGAGAGATATGCGGTAGACATGCACCTTTTGTCTTCAGAGTGTAAAATGTTTGCTGGAGAGTTAACTCTGAATCAGGACGGCTTTCATCACCCCCAATCCTGGCATGTGGTTTAGCTGCACTGTCTGCCACGTAATGTTAAATCCAGAGCTGAAAAAAAAAAGCTTCATCAAAGATTTATTTACAAAAAAATGATTTTTCAAGGGAAAGGATTTCTTGTGAAAACTCATTTTTCATCAATGCTGATTTTTTTTTGAGAGAGAGCTAAAATGAGAACTCTCATTTCCAAACAAAATAATGTTTCATTTCAGTAAAATAAATCAGTGGTTTAGTTTTTCAATCAAAAAGCAAACATTTTCCTTGGAAATTTAGAGGGAGGACTGGAGAGAAATTATCTTTTCCAACCACCTCTGGATAAATCTTGTAATTTGATGAAGTGGAATCTGCCAGTGCTAAACTGGTTGCTAAGAAAGTGTCATGTAGCATGTTGAGTTATAGAAAGTCTTTGCTAAAACTAGAAGATATTTTGTAATTTTCATCACAAAATGTAAGACCTGTGGCCTGAAGCTTTGGAGGCTAAGGAGCTCTCTGCTCCCATCTGTTGGTAAACAGGTGGAAGAACAGCCATAGAGCTGTTTCATCTACATCAGATATTTACCCAGAACTCCAGATGGACAAAAGCTACAGGTGGTTGGTGCTCTCTTCCACATCTGTTGGTGAACAGCGGGAAGTACAGCTGCTGCATAAGCTTTCTACACAAAATTCGTCCAGTGACACTTTTTGAGAGCCATCAAGACTTTACCAAAACTCAGAACTGGTTGAGTAGTGGAAGTGAACTGAGAAAGGTGATGGGTTAATCTGTATAAAGAAATGTGTTCACATTGGCAAGGCATTTGCTCAAGAGTCCTGTGTCCTATTGGTTCTCTTCTGAGAACAGCTCTTCAGCAGGACAGAAAGTAGAAAGCAGTAGAATGACAGAACTGGTTAAGTCACTAAGTAAAGCTGCAATCACTGTAGCTGTCTTAGGTGGCGGAGTTTCAAGGAAAGTCCACGTAGCACTTCCCAAGGGACTGCAGACAGGCCTGCCCAAGAGCACCTCAGGACTTAAGTCTATACTGCCCACTGACACCAAACAATGAGTAAAGTTCAGCAAAACTAGATATGGGAGAAGGGACATGTTAAAGGGATTAACCTGTTAAACATTCACATGAGGGAAGGAAAAAGGGAAGAGAGCTAACAATCTACTGCCAAAGGTACCATTTTATATATCATTCATTTAAATGTGCCACAGGACTCTCGCTATTTTTATTTATTATGTCTTGTTCTCCCAAGATGATGCTATGTTCCCTTTCCCTCCTAATAATTATTTTTCTTGTTTCCCACACAACTTTAGTGCTTGCAAGAGGGGAAGTATTGCCTATTAAGGGCATCTGGGGAAGGTATGTAATGATCCCAGAAAGTGGGTGGGAGCTCAAACTGGGGAAGTTTGTTAATTTTAAGAGAGATTCCTAGCTACTGAAACCAAGCCTTATTGGTGCCAGCAACACCTGGCAGAAAAGTTGCATAAGACTGAATTTGGATAGCATTTTTTAAAATCTCTTTGCTATGTTTTCTGGTTGATGATTTAATTTTAAATCTTGAGGTTTAGAACAGTAGGAGTTCCAATAGCCACAAGAATAGCTGATTTTCAGGATTTCAGTGTTAGGATTTTACTTTGTTTTAGTGAAATGATAAAATCATACATATGCCATATTAATTGCTATTTTGAGTTGTTCTTGTTTTCTAGACAGAGTGTCATCCTATTCAAATCTGACTACCCTCTCTATTCCTTTCTGTGCAAATATATTTTTCTTTGACCTTTGGATGCTATCGCGTGGCTGGGGAAACCATTTAAAAATGATACACTTAGTTTTAGTCTTATTGTAGTTACTGACTTTTAAATTCAAAGTTAAACAGAATTGTTGATGCAACAAAAAATTTCTTGCATAAGTATTAAAGGAGAGCATGATCAATATGAAAGATAAGAGAATATAGCTGAGTTGAGGTATCACAGGGTTATAGAGGGTACATTGTTGGGTTTTTTACTACATATTTTTAAAAATCAGTTCATTACTGTTTTTTGCTGATATTTACTCTAATAGTTCAGTTATTAATCTGATACAGGCAGTGCCACACCCTGACACTATGGATTTATGTTTTTACAGGATGACTTTTAAACCAGCAGGAAAAGGCAATGAAGGGAAAAATTGTATATGCAGATTGATAGGGGTCATAAAGGTTTTTCTGATTCTCCTAAGCTTCACTGTTGTTTTACACTGCTATAGAACTATTTTATACCCTTTTGAAGAAAATTATTTGTTCTGCACATACATCTCAGGTATGTGTGTTTGAAAGCTTAGCCTTACATGTTTACATATGCTCAGAGTAGCAAATCAGATTTCTGTACCTTGACTATATATATGACTACCGAATTATATTTGGCTCTGTTATACAATTTGGTTTTTAACCTATTTTACTGGTGATACTGGATAGTTTTATTTGTTGCTTTTAAATCATGCTTTTTAAAAAAAATCTCTCTATAACTGTAGCTTCACATTAATTTAAAAAAAAAGATTGTGTTGTCTTTGCAAGGGTGGCGGTGGCTGCAGGAGGGATTTGTCCTAGAAGTCTAAATTATCATATTCTGAGGTGGGATTCTGTTCCCAGTGAATTGGATGAATAAAATACCATTGTCCTTCACTGGAGATGGATTAGCCCCCCAACATTTCAAGGAAAAATATGATAAAAATTAGCAAAACTTAGTTCTTGTGATTTTTTTAAAGTAACTTTTCTGAGAAATAATCACATTCAAAATCATTTTTCACTTGAGGGGAAAAGTGTAGGCCTCCATGTTGAAGGGTTTATAATACGAGCCCAGTTCTGTGGAGTAGAACCTCACTCAAGGTGTTGTCTCGTTGTTTTCAGTGTGTGAGTGGCAGAACAGAGCCCCTATAAATTAGTGTTTAAGGGCTTTGCTAAACTGGTCCCTGACTTCCCACTTGGATTCATTTAGAAAGATCTAGAAATATAATCTTTTCAATCTAATATTGCCTACTTGTGGAAATAAAAAAAAATGCACTCAAGTTCATGAGACTAAAAATCATTTTAATAATGTTTGCTTATATAACTGATGAAGATGATTTTTTTGGGCCAGAATTTACTCCTCATTCTTCAGCATGTAGAAATACTAAAATAAAACTTCTGGTTAGTTCCCTTTGTGGGAAGGAATGGGAATTGGTAGGCAGTGTTTTCAGTGAGGATTTATATCTGGAGGGTGTCGGGGTATCAACCTGCTATTTTTAAATGATCTTGTAAGGGTGTAAGCTTGAGTATCAATTGACCACCCAGACTTCATAGAATGTCTAGTTATCTGCTTTCTTATTTGCTTAGAACACCACAATAATTTCTGATTAAAATTTATATCCTGATCTCATCTAATCTCAAAATTATAAAACAATGTTCCTATTGGGTTCTGTGAGGTTGGCACACACAAGCCTGCCCACAGATGAAGACCCTTCTCCCAGCCTAAAGGGAGGAACTACTGAGTCCAGAACTCAACTAATTACGTTATTTGAACTGGTTTTTATTCCACTTGTTCATTTCAGTATCTCAAAGAAATAGGAATGTATCTCTCAAAGTATATATTTAAATCAATGTTCAAGTACACAGAAAGATCTGCTAAGGAATCTAAAATGAGATTAGAAAAATTTTAAATCATGCACATTTCAGAATTTTGAATTTGGCTTATTGGACCATGCTTGCTGGTGGTTTGGGAAGGAAAGTGTAACCTGGCACACATCATGTTGCAAAAATCTGAATACCAGAAATCTCTGGCCAAACTTTGTACATTTTCTAGAAGTGTCATGAGTATATTTGGGATTGCACCATCTTCTTTTCTTTTTCTTTTTTTGGAACATATGGAGCCAAATTCTCCTCTCAGTTAGATCCAAGCAAGGAGTTTCAAGGACAGAATTTTTGCTTATTTTTCATCACTATAACTTTGACCAAAATTCACAGGTATCTCCTCTGCTGTCTAGTGAACAAACCTTAAAAGAGTTTCTAGTCTTTTTTTTTTTTCCCTGCACTGATGCTCTGTTATCTGTTCACAAAGGGCCACATTTTCACAGATATTCAGGCATGCTCAGCTGTTCTTAATAGGAGCTATTGAATGTCAAGCACTTCTGAAAAATTTAGCCTAATTGAGCCAAATCATAGCTAACAAAGGAAAATGGTAAAAACTACCTCCAAGTAGAAAGGTTTGGGGATGGAGGCAGAATCAGAGTTAATAAGCATCCATTTCCCTTGCACAATATTGCACAAAATTTAGCCTAATTGAGCCAAATCATAGTTAACAAAGGAAAATGGTAAAAACTACCTCCAAGTAGAAAGGTTTGAGGATGGAGGCAGAATCAGAGTTAATAAGCACCCATTTCCCTTGCACAATAGAGACTTTGTACAAAATGTAAAATAGCATCTCATGTTTAGTCAACGTGCAGCATTTTATTAAATGAAAGAAATTAGCATCTTTTGGTTTCAGGTGACCCTCTACCTTTTTAACGGAGTGTGCCATGCATTGTGCCATTTTATCTTTGAACAATGAGGTTGAAGGAGAGAACTTTAAGTTGGAGATTCTACCATCTAGGTGCTCACTTCTACTGGCATGGTTAAGTTAATTAGTGTAGTATGGTTACTTCCGTGTCTACAAACCAAGCACTGACTGATGTTCTCAGAAATATCTAGATCACTATTTTCATGAGACTTGCTTCAATAGATGCTTGAGAATGACCTTTAATCACAGCAAGGACTTCATGCTGTTCTTTTGTATTCCACATGCCCCGTGTTTCACATGGATGATGCCAAAATAAATTCCTTGTGTAATGATCTTGGCAAAGCCTTTGATGAATGTGCATTCTAGTGATGCCCCAACAACATGAATTAAGCAGTTCCTTGGAAATATTCTACTGTCATGCTTTCCCCATATTTTGTGTTTTCACATATGTGAGAGAATGGGAAAGAAATACCAAACTTTCCTCTCTTTTCAATTGGTTGTTGGTTTAATCACAATGATTACACTAAGCTTTGCTGCTTACATGTTTTTTCCTTCATGTTTATAAAATAATTTAGTCCTGTGTTGTCACTATACATTAAATGGAATGATGTGTGAGCAAGGTCAGAAATACACAGTGAGACCATCTTGTAAACAAAATTCTTTTTACAGATATACATAACTCCATAGATGCCCCAGAGAACCAAAAAAAAACCCACCAAACTTTTATTAAAGACAGAATTTGAAGGAGTAAGAGGGATACATAGGCCTTGATCCAAAACTCATTGAAGTCAATGGGAGTCTGGGTTACTGCCTTCTGGCATACTACAAGTCTCCTGTTTATTTGTTGGTATTTTGTGAGGGAGGTGATGGCTGGATAGGGAAGACGGGTGTTTTGGTCTGAAGAGCTATGTGGTGGCTGTGAGTTGCTCTGTCAGACATGACATTTTGTGGCTTTTCCATTACGCACATTTTACGTTTTGTAACTGGTTTCCCAATATACAGTTTCCATGTAAGCCATCCGATGGGGATGTTATGTGATCACAAATGGGAGAAGAGGAAATTTGTGCTATTGTGAATGGGTAGGCAGACATCCATGAGACCAAAGCCCTCTATTAACACATGGTCCCAACCATGTTTAAAATTGAAAACCCACAACTTAAATGAAAAGCTGTCAGGATCAGTGACAAGTAGGCTCTTCAGTTACTGCTCTGCTAAAATAGCACCCCCCTACTTTCAGGATCAGAGACAATAAGGCTGTTCTACTAATTCCATGCCAATCTCCTACATGAAAGGTGTCTGGGGGTCAGTGGTGTTGGAGCAGGTTTATTATAGTGGGGGTGCTGAAAGCCATTGAACAAGACTGTAAACCCAGTATACGATGGGAACCACTTCAAGCCATGGGCTGTTACTGCAGATCCAGCACCCCTGCCGGGGATAATATTTACTTATCCTTGTGGTGTTTGCAGTTGCAAAATTGGCAGCCTGATCCAACTAGCTGGGTGAAATGGAAGGGGGACTGTCTCCTAGATTGTACAGGAGCCCTGGAACTCCATGTCCCTTCCCTAATCTAAGAGAGAGAATATCTGTATGAATAGTGCCTGTATGTTAAACAGTCTTGATTTCAGCCTCCATCAGGATTAACTAAGTAAGGGCAAAACAAACAAGGAGTCTGGTGGCGCTTTTAAAGACTAACACATTTATTTATCTCATGAGGTTTTGTGGGAGAAAACCCCACTTCATCAGACACTTTGAATTTGGGATTTTCTCTCACAAAAGCTCATGCGATAAATAAATTGGTTAGACTTTAAAAGTGCCACAGGACTCTTTGTTTGTTTTGCTGAACTAGACTAACACGGCCACCCCTTTGGAACTTGTCAACATGTGTAAGGGCTATTACTACAAGTGTGCATGTGAGGTGAATTCTAGACTGACAATACAACGGACAGTTTTAGAGTCAATCATCCAGTGTTTACGTCTTCTCCATCCACAACTTGCTCCATTTTCTGTGTTGCAGAAAATAGAAAACAAGGGAAACTATTTAGACCATAAACCCGTTGCGCAGGCCCTTCCTAGCCTGTCCCCAACCTATTTTTCAACTATCTTACAGTAGCAAAATATATTCCTGTAAGGCCAGCCTCCATCCCCTACTTATTCACTTCTCACAGAAGAGCCTTCATGCTTTCTCCCATGCTTCCCCTCACGCTTGGGAGGAGCACCCTGTAAACATCTGTAAGCCAGGTGACCAGCCCTCCACGGCTAGGTGCCTGGCCCCTCTCTTCGTCTCTCTGCCCGAAAATCCAGGCAGACGTGCAAGAGGGGTTGCCTAATGCCCCGCAAGTGGGCGGGCAAAGAAACACTGGCTCTGGCCCCTGGGTGGGGCAGGCAGGAGAAACAAAACTGTCTCCGGCCCCTCGGGTGGGGCAGGCAGGAGAAACAACCGTGCACCTAAGTCTCCACAGCAGGAAGGAGAGACTCATGGCCAGCCAAGGCTTCTGGGGATTTACCAGAATGGGGGAGGTAGGGGGATGCAGCCAACTCCACTGCGTCCCAGCCCAGGTCCCTATCCATGGCAGAGGGGTCTACCACGGGCCCAGCGGAATCCCCACCAGGGCACATGGACTCAGGCATCACTGAGTCATGAGAGGCCTCCTGGGCCACTTCCTGCCCCCATCCCTGCTGGTACCTGCTCTGGGCCCCCGTCGTCATCCTCCTCGGAGTAGTCGCCCAGTGGGAGATCACAAAGCCTGTCCACATCGTCCACTAAGGGTAACTCCTCCAGGTCACAGCCAGCCTCTGGGGGTGGTGCGTCCTCACTGGCCAGAGGGAGCTCCTCCAAGTAGCAACTCAGTACAGGGAGACTGTCGTCCAAGGGGTCCGGTAGGTCCAGGAACTCCTCTGGGTTCAGGCTCCTGTGTGGCCGGTCTCAGCAGGCGGTCCCGGCAAGGTCCAGTTGACTGTCGGGGCCACAGGCAGGTCTTCAGTGGGGTAGTGGTCAGGCTGGTGCTGGGGAGGGAGCAGAGAGACACCCTTCCCCTTCAGCTGCCTCCCCCTCACTGAGCTTCCAGGCTTCCCCTTTATACTTCCTGTCCCGCCCACCTGCTTCCAGCCTGACGGACAGGCCGCCTCCAGCTCCGCCCACCCAGGTATAAATGGGCCCAGGCTGTCTGTCTCTGAGGGGGGCCGCACTCCCTCACTACAACATCCAAAAAGCTGCTTCAAATCTCTTGCTAAAGCTCTCCTCTGTTACATTGCCTACAGGAAAAATTGACAAATTTGGGACTTGTCAATGCTACAGCATAAATATGGCGTCACAGCTATATTTATGGTGTAACCCCATAGTGTAGACACACACTAGAGCAATGGGAAGACGTTGTCCATTGCTGTAGTAATTCCATCACCCTGAGCAAAGGTAGTTAGGTCAGCACACGCATTCTTCCATTGACCTACCTATGTCTACACCAGCAGTGTGGATCAGCACAGCTCGGGTCTCAAGGACATGGATTTTTCACAACCCTAAGCACCATAGTTAGGTCAACCAACTTTTAAGCGTAGACTAGGCCTTACACTGGTCTGTGCTGGTACCACTTTGATTACTCTGACCAATATCATCTTACTGTTTCCTTGTACTACCCATTGGTCTGGCTGGATCCATCTGTTATCCCTTGTTTTATACTTGGTTGGTAAGGTCTTTCAGGCAAAGATTGTCTTTTTGTTCTGGTGTTTATACAACACGGTGGGGTCCTGCTTTTGTCCAGAACTCCTACGTGCTATTGTAATACAAACAATGTATAAAGAGAAGGCAGGAGAAATTTATTAAAATGGCGAACTCTTTGGTATAGTGTTTGTGTGATGCTCTGGATTTCTTTTTCCTCCGTAGAACTCATTGGCAAATGTTTGGAGGTTTTGTACTTGTGAAAAAAGTGTCAACAAAAAGGAAAACATTAATTTTCATAGAAAATGTTCTTCAAAACATCTTGGATTTATACTGAAAATAAGAATTTTTTTGTTTTGCTTTTGGAAACTCAAAAATTCCAACTGAAAATTTAATTTTGGAGTAGTTTGGCTAAAAAAAGGACAATCCCTCAGTTTTAGGGCTTGGTAAAAACTTAATCAATTAGATGTTTCCTGTGTAAATTTGTTCTGACAAAAAGCATTCTAACTGAACAAATATTCTGAACAAAAACTGAGAGCACAGTGCCAGGTTCTGCCCAAATCTATGGCTCATTTATGGATCTTGGCAGCATAAAGAGGCTGCGAGGGAAGCAAAAATGACTCCTCCATCACCAGCACGATCCACCTTGTTATAAGGGTTTTCCCTGCCCAGCATAGAGTGGGTACAAGTTTGATGCTGGCTGCTGGAAAACAGCATGTGAGTGGTAGTCTTAAAATAGGGAAAGAAGGAACATAAGGGAATATGGACAAAGTGCACTGTAATCTCTATATTCTGTTCCAGTGAAATAGTTTAGAGAGGGTTACCACAAAGCAGGTAATCTGGGCTTGCTTTAAAATGGGCCAGAACAGAAATTAGAAAGCTTTTACAACTTTAGATACCTCCTGTGGCCCACCTTCCCTCACATATTCTCTGAGCTAGATTGAACCTGTGGTGTATTTTGTTTGTTTGGTTTAAGTCTCTCCTTTATCTAGTTTCTCCATTCTAATTATGAAGTTCACAGCATTTTCCCAACATGAAAAGTTCCTGGGAAGGGACAACAGTATTTAAAACAGGACAATACTAACTTGTTGCACTTTGAATAAGAAACTTGAAAAATGTATCATACGTATTATGTAAAAGATCCCTGAAAGCACATGTAGTGCAATGATTGACAACAGAAAGACAACATTTACCCTACTTCTCAGTGTAGGATATGTTCTGTAATGTGTTTGACATACTCAGCTGATACAGAGATGAACAATACATTAGAAAAGTTTATAAATAAGAAATCCATGATACCCCAGCTCTTTCCTTAATCTCTCTCAAATGCCACACTGTGATTGTTATACTTGTAAAAGACAAGACTAGCAGGTTCTTATTCAGAGGGACAAGGCAATATGCCACATTTATTTAAATATAAGAATATAAAAAAAAGTCACATTCATACACACAATCATTCCCAAGAAGTTCTGCAAGCTGGTGTGATGTAATTACCAGTCCTTTTATCAAAACAAGTACATCTGAAGTACAAATACATCTGAAGAAGCGGGTTGTAACCCATGAAAGCTTATGCCATAATAAATTTGTTAGTCTTTGTAAGTGCCACAAGACTCCTTATTTGTTTTCCTGAAATAGATTAACACAGCTACCCCTCTGGAAGCAGTCCTTCTATGAATTACTAGAGCTAGTCAAGTGGCCAGTTAGGCTGGGCACAAGGAGGGAGCCAGGCCACTTTGGGTTGTGAATCCAATGTTCCAAGGTTACAGTTGCAGAACGAGACCCAAAGTTTCCATGTTCTGACCCATCTTATAGACTTGCTGGCTCTCATGTAAGTCTATGGGCCTTTTTATGTCATGCTGCCTTAGGGCTCCTGTATGGTCACTTGCAGACATGACTTTTATCTTGTCTTGGTTAAGCTTTGTTTTTTTATTTCTGGGGTGGATCTTCCTCCTTGCTGTTTTCAGGGATTTGTCTGCATTCTTCAGCCATTAAAGCTTTCTGGCAAATGCAAATTGCAAAAGGGAAAAAAAATATTGCCAGATTGGTCTATTAGTTGGGGAAAAAAACCATGCAAATTAGTCAGAGAAAAAGAAAACTTAGCAATGTTCACTTTGATGAACCATCCCTTCCTAGATGGTTTTGGTGACCCACCATTTTAGGACACATCCCCTTCCCAACCTTGCATGGAGAGCCAGAGAAGGGAGCCACAGCTACCCAAGTTCCAGAGGGGTATCCATGTTAGTCTCTTTCAGCAAAACAAACAAGGAGTCCTGTGACTCTTTAAAGACTAACCAATTTATTTGGATCTAAGCTTTCATGGGCTAGAACCCACCTCATGTATCTGACGAAGTGGGTTCTTACCCATAAAATCTTATGCCTTCCCCAAATTTGTTAGGGCAAGTCTATACTGACAGCGGCAAAGTCGCCGTCGTCAGCGTGATCTTCAGTTTTTGATTGAGGCGTCTGTGTACATGCGTTCAATCGATAACCGAACCGGAGCTTGAACACCAGCTCTGTAACTGCATTTACACTATGCCAACCGGACACCATTTCTGGGTGGCTTAGTGTAATGTGTAGGGAGGATTTAAGAAGTTGGCAGGAGATACGCAAGGTATTTTACGTACCTTGTGTATCTCCTGTCGACTGCTGCCGAAAATGGCGGTAAGTGTAGCCTAGGACTTAGTCTTTAAAGTGCCACAGGGCTACTTGTTTGATGTGCACAGGGAGCTCCATGCTATGGAGAAAGGAGCCTTCATGGTCAGCAGCTGGTCCACTGCACTATTACTGGCTCCTGTATGGAAAGCTCTGCCAGACGATGATGCTGTGGAAAATGTCATCTTTCCCCCTCCCCACCCCCGTGCTAAACTTTCTAAGGCATGAGGTCTTCTTTGATCAAACAAGTACAGTAAATACAACACAAAACAGCAGCAGCCCCCAAATGCCCCCTGCTTCAACCCTGACCTGGAGGGAGTTCCTACCTTTAATATTTGGAGGTTCACTGAGTCTCCCTGTTCATTCAATTCTTAGCCATACTTTTGTTGTGAATCACAGCACAATCAACTTATTGTTAGATTTGTTTTTTCTATATATATCCTCCTCCTCCTATGCCTTTTTACATGCAGACAGGTGTGGTAACTATGCCATCTCTAGAAATAAAAATATTCCACATAATTTACCATGAAGTGGAATCAAATGGAACATTGATGGACCAAGATGGTACATATTTAAAATAGGGGTATTACCCTTTTGGACAACATATAGAGAATTAAGCAAATCTTAATGTCCTGTGTTCAGAGGGGTGGGAGGGGGAGGGGGAGGGGCTTTTCTGCTTGTTTTTTATTATCATAAATTTGGATCTTGTATACGCTGTTTTAGCTGGAGGCTGAAAGAAGCAATGGGCTACTGGGAAGTTAGTAGGATTAATACATCTTGAGTAAGTGAAACACAGAGAGGGTTAATTATTTTTATTCACTCAAGCTAAAGCCCTTCTGTCTTTAACTCAAATGCTCTGTAAACAGGGGGCAGAAGCTCTCTCTGTTAAAGATTCAACATGCCACTCATTCAGTCAGAAGCTGGGGAAGCTCAACATAGTCTTTCTGATTTCCAGGGAGTCTTCCCTCAAAACAGGAAAGGCAAAACTTAATTTTTTCACCCTAAGATAAGAACAGGGAAGGAGTTAAATGTACATATTGGGTATTCATCATAAAGAAACAAAAAGGGCATATTCCCCATGAAATATTTTGACAGCACCATGCTTTAATTATAATTAAGATTTTAGGCATTTACAGAAGGAAGAAGTAATTGTTTTCAGAAGATTTGTTGCCTCATTTATTATAAGAAACATGTAATATCTTTCCGGATTGAGTCTCTAGAACGGTTCTTAACCCACTGAAAGAGCTGTCCACTCTGGTCCTGATCTAGCAAAGTACTTAAGCATGTGCTTAACTTTAAGCACCTGAGTAGTCCCACTGAAATCATTTAAGATGTTTTGCTGAACTGAGGCCAGAGGACTCACTCACTCAACTCTATCCAACTCCCATACCATGAAAACCCATGTAAACATGAAACAAGTCCCATAAAAATGGATTTGTGGGCAGAGGACAAGGGCTTGAGTGGTCTCTTTTGGAAGTTTGGTTGTGGTTTGTGGAATCTGGTCCTAAATTGCTTGCAAGTTTAATCAGAAAACAAAAATAAGCCAAAGACTTACTTCTGTGTGTGTTGTGTTCTGGTTTTTTAAACGGTAGAGCAAAAAGAAGCATTCATGGAAATCAAGTTAAAAAAATAAGAATATACATTTTTTTTAAAAAGAATTGCAATAGCTAAAATACAGCCAGTGTCAAAGTTCATTACATAAGTACACTTCTGGGGTATATGCACTGGGACACAAACCTCCTCCTCCTAGAATTCCTCATCCAATTGTTGCTGGGATGCAATTGGCTACTTTATCTAAGTGATAACTGCAGCCTATGAAAGTGTGTCAATTTTGTTCCTGTTTTTCTATGAACAAACTCTAAAATGTGCATTCTAAGTGGAATGAACCTCTTTCTCTCTCTTGGTCTGTTCCTTGTCAATTCACATCAGTTTAAGGTCAGGAAAGCTAATAGGGAACAAGGCACTGCAGCATTTGAACTCAACCTTGCTTTCCTGAGGAATAAACTGACAATTAGTCCGGGGATCAGCATCAAAAAAGAGCAACCCAGCATGAAGTCTGTCTAATTAGTCATATGAACTGGGGGCTTCCCCTCCACTTCCTCAAGAACACATGCCTGTCAGATCTTATACAAAAAGACTTCTCTCTCTAACATAATACAGAAATTAAGCTGAGAACAGGTAACCCTATTTGAATAGCTTGATTAAACAACAGCGTCTTTTGCTGTAACATCTAATTAGGCACCAACAAGTTTGTTTGCAAGATAGTTTTTAGACACTTGTTTTGCAAATAAGTTGCATGCCATTTCCTCCTCAAAACAAGATAAAAATTGGCATTGTTCTTATCACTGCTTTTCTTGTTTTAATAACTTCTCTTATTTAAATGGAAAAATGAACATGATGAAAAATTTGAGATGAAAGCTGGGTGAGATCGTCCTAATCCCAGGGAACTGCTGTTTCCGAAGTTGCCTGCCTGCCTGCCTGCCTGCCTTTCTTTCTTTCTTTCTTTCTTTCTTTCTTTCTTTCTTTCTTTCTT
>ML685756.1:4964448-4985137 GCA_007922175.1 Pelusios castaneus | reverse complement strand
CTTTCTTTCTTTCTTTCTTTCTTTCTTTCTTTCTTTCTTTCTTTCTTTCTTTCTTTCTTTCACTTTAAGATCAAAGCTTCTTATTTATCTCTACAATATGAAAAACAAGGGATGTAGCAGCAAAAGGATGTTAACTTGGCATCACAAGAGTGCTTGACAGTCCCAGCCGATATTGGGGCCCCACTGTGCAAGTTACTGTGCAAATGCATACTAAGAGACACTCCCTGACCCATTTTTGCAATCTAGTGCCCCAATCTTGCAATAAGGGTTTGCCAAAACAAATGAACTGCCACTTTAATGAGGGAGGTATAGTCAAAGAGATGAGCCCACCCCCCACTTGTATGTATGTAGTTATATTGGTAATAAGGCACTTTTTATATAGATACAACTTATTCCTGTAAGGGAATAAGCTATGCCATGATAAGGTGCTTTTATATTGATATAACTGCATCCACATTAGGAGTTCTACTGGAGAACAGAAAAACCACATGCCCAATCTGAAACAGTTATATCAGTACAAGTACTGTGTGTAGATCCGGCCTCAGATCCATGCAGGCAGACTCCTGCATCTGCCCCAAGCCCCTTTGGTTTCAGTGGGGCTCCGTGTGGGTTCTGGGGTCTCTCTACACAGATCTCATTACAGGTCATAGCCTGGAATTCCCTGATCCTTTGAGACTGCCGCCCCTTGTGTTGGTTTCTACGATGTGGCTAGGCTATTGGACTGAGAGTACTAGCTCCTTCGACACAGGTTACCAAATAACCATCAGATAACTTTTGGTCACTAGTATCAACTTGAAATTGATATATTTGCATCTTTAAAAGCTATTCTAGCATGTGCTCAGAATATCTATATAAATCAAGTATCTGTACTCAGTTAGGTACATCAGTTATATACTGAGATTTCCTTCCCCCCGCAAGCCCCTCAGAAATCCTTGTCTAGGAAAAATTAAAACTGCAAGTTTTATATACAGTAGCGTATTACATTTACTGTATCAGAGGAGATGACTGAGCTGAAACCTGCCTGCCTTCAGAACGTGATGCTGGAATTTTTGACTGGCATTTGTCCTCCTCAGCTGTGTTCTGCCTATCCAGGAGCAATCTTTCCCTCCTCACAGTTACATGGTTTCTGTCATATGAGTAGCACCTCACGTACTCAGAATACAGGAGTGCTGATGGGAAACGTAGTCTTCTATAAACGGAAACCTAGAGATTAAATTAAAGCACAGTGACTGGCTGCAGCACCCTCCACAGCCACTTCCACCTCCTCATGGTCCTCATCACATATTCAAGGTGTCACTGCCTTGATTCGCCCAGAGCTGATTCCGTAGAAGCAACAGCCCCAGTGAGTTTTTCTTGTTGCAGTTTTGCCTCTCAAAAGTTGAAACGATTCTGCCATGTTGAGAGACTCTACTGTGGGGCATGTTTGCCAATTAAGCGCTAATGTCCTCATTGCTCTTCCCTCCCACACAGATCCTCCCCTTATTAATTAATTCAGTTAAAATGGGCTTCATTTAAGAAGCATGGGTGTTCTTAAAAAATTAGACAGGCACAGCCATGCTTCCACTGAGCATGGTGGAACACAGTGCACCTGTATTAATGCTCCCAAAATCCCTTCACACTATCCCTCTCTGGCATTGCATGCCCTGTTCCCCTTAGCAGCTATCAGCAATGTCTGCTGCCTTTAGGAAATTGCATGGAAGCAATACTCATTCAAATGACTGAATGCCAGCCACTCCACGCCAGTGCAAGGCAAGTGCACCTACTGGTGACCGCAGCATGGACTGTGTTTAAAAAGCTGTTCAGAGTAAACAGATGTGTCATACAGCCACACACTCAACCTGTTGGCCACAGATCCCTCTTAGCTAGCAGTACAAAACCCATGAACTGACAGCTAAGGTATCCTGCAGATAGCAAGACACCAGTGGTGTGGCCTCAGCTGAATCTTTCTGTAGCTCAGGAGCAAAATTAGGAAGCCCGGAATTCCTCCCAGGTTTTCTCAGGTGGATTCTTCCACTTGGAATGGCCACAGTCTTGCAGTTGCTGCTGCTGTCCATTGGTGCTCTTCTGATATCATGACACTGGCTGGTAATTGGATCACAGTCCTCCCTGATGTCATCTCTCACTGGCTCAATTAGTCTTTGCTTCCAGAGGTACATGCTTTACTTACTCTGCAGGCAGGACCAAGAAACTCCTGGTATTTTAAAGATTGGGGTTCATATATGTCATCCCAATAGCATATTCTTGTTGATGTATTTCTCTGAGGCGGCAGGTTACCTCTCCAACATGTGAAACTTTCGTAGTCACTGTTGCACTTGTGGGTCACCTTCCTTGCTGTACTGCTCCCATTTTATCCCAACAGGGAATGCACTGGAGTGACTTTGGCTAATACAAGCCAGCCTCATCCCCACTGAAAAAACCTCATGAAAAGGCCTGAGGGTATTGCCCAGAGGTGTTACTAGGGCTCAGTCTGGCAGAGCATGGTGCAGGCTGCTGTTTTTCTGCACGTCCCTGAAGGAATGTAGGTTGAAACATTAAATAGTGGCTGTTGTCTATAAAGCCTGTTCTACTTGTGGACTGTGGCAGCATCACCTCTTGCTTCATGTGGTGACTAATGCTTTAACTGAAGCTCTGAGGTGAGCACCTGCCACTTTCCAAATGGCCGTCACCTTCCCTTTCTGTTAGGTCTTGTGCAAAGTGAGCCTTATGGTAAACAGCCAGCATGCAATGCCTTTCTCACACCTTACCCACTGTCTGGGGCCAGGAGCCAGGGTCGGAGAGACAGGAGGAACTGGGCAATTCTTCCATCACAACATACAGTTTATCAAACATATCAATGGCCATGTGTTGCTTCTCAAATCTGCACATGCACACAGGGATGCTTGGTGATTTGATCATGGCGCATGTGCTAAGGTCGACTCAACCCTGTAATCAGTTGTTTGACCAATGGGCCATTTGTCCAAGGTCAGCTGTACCTTCCCTCTCACTGCTTGCTTGCTGTGTTGCAGCCTGTACTTCTTGGCCACGTGGGGAGAAAAAGAATAGCATCAGCAATCTGTTCTCAGAAGTCCTGCCCCTCCCCCTGGAAATAACGGTAAGTTAGGCATTGGCATCTTTTGCATAGGCAATATTCAGCCTATAAGCATCAGCCTATAGATAAGCATATTCTTGGTCCTTAAAGCTCCTGTTCATGGTCTGTTGGGTGGTTTTGCACTGGATCTCCTATGGAATACTCTGAGCACATTGGTGATGTTGCTGCTACACTCCGACTCATGCAAGACTTTCTTGACACACAGCAGTGATCATAAAGACAGCTCTTCTCTTTCTCTGCCATGCTGCAGCTCAACCTGGTTCTCATTATGTACCTCCCTATCACTGTGCTTCGGATAGATGTGGTACACACCCAGCTGAGGTCAAATCTGTTGCTAGCCATCTGCTGACATATTAGACCCATATTGCATGGGTTTCATCACTGCTGTCAAGGGAAAAATATCCCCACCTGTACAATTTCAGTGTCCATTTTTTCCCCATCTATACGTGGAGTTGGCTGACTATAAGAAGCACGATAGGTTATACCATGGGCAGCTCCTGCACCTCCGTTGCTTCCTGTGATCTTATTCCGCAAGTTCTACAGACCTCTTCTTTTCCTCCTAAAGAGAAGATATGACATATTTTGAGATGATGGGAAAGTAACATGTCAGAATCATAGTACAGACAGCTTCTTCACCTGCCCTAGGTTGCTCCATAGGGAGACCTTCAAATTCGTCCTGGCCCTCAAGACTCAACTAACTTACCATGTACCAGTTATCAACATCCTCATCAGCAACTCTCTGACTTGGGAGAGGGCTGCCATGAAGAATCATCTGTAGAGGGACTTTCCGCTTCAGCACTGAATGCTCCTGCTAATCCTGTGCATGGATAAGAACCAGGAATCCAACCTCTCTATTCATGTCCTTCCCACATTCTGACTTCCTGCTTTTTCCAGTTGGTTTATACAGCCATCAACTGCTATTTCTTTGGTTCACTTGATGCAAAGCACTAGCGGAACTGCTCAGTGGTTTTGATATTGCCATATAGGAAGTAGTCTTTGTTGGACTGCTCCATATTGTCTGGTGGGTTTTGGTTTTTGGCACGCCACTCCCTCCCTTCACAGGTACTCTGAGTAGACTGTGTGTGGGTGTGTGTGTGTGCGCGCGCGCATGCACACGTCTGCCAACCAAAAATGGCCATTACAAATAGGAGTGGCACATTGCTTACAGCTTATGCAAATACTGCCTGGGACAGACTTCTAAAGATTGTTCCCAAAACCACTAACATGAGTTTGGTTCTCCAACACCTAGACTGCTCCTGAGATCTGACCGGCCCCTCCTAGCTCTCACTGAGTATGACACTGGGGATAGATTGTTTCAAAAAGTAGGGGACCAGTAAATTCAAGTGATACCCTTAGGAGATAAATTAAATTGGGCTATGTTAAATGTCTTATCACCCTACATAAATATAATACTCCGACCCTTTCACTTTTCCCTGCAACTCAGACAAATAAATAGGCCGGTGAGGAACTGGCTGCAACCTTTCAAACAGGACCACATGTGTATATGTACACACAGTTATTTGGTATCCGAGAAGTGAATTTAAAGTCTGCAAAACAGCCAATAAGTCTGGTTTCTGTCTTCCTCTCTTCTTCAGTGAGAAGGGAACACAGGTATTTTTAAATCTGGGGTCCATATGCAGAACTAGCTATGATGTCTTTTCTTTTGTACAAAAAAGGACAGGAAAAGCTTTTAAATGTCCTAAAGTTTCGCTAGCGCTGCAAGCTCTCTCTTCCTCCCCTCTTCCCCTGAGAGTACTAGAGGTTTAGTCAGGCATGCCTCCTCTTTACAACTGGAACAGACACAGTAATATATGGCTTACACAACCCCCTTAACATTAACAAACATAGTCTCTGATATGACAGTGAGGGGCATGTCATAAGAAACCAGAAAGACAGAATAACTAATAATCAAACACCCAATAAAGGGATAATAGCGAGACTGTCATTTGTTCAGCCATATGATTCATTGAATTAGCAGATAATGAACACATTTGGGAAAATCATGAATGTCTTGTGGCTAGCTTGCAAACAGAAAAACGGGTTGATTGAATTGAATAGATGGCGCTCTACTCAATTCTCTCATGTACTTCTCTCAGCTCTATCTCTAATTTTTATAAAAGAGATTATTTTATAACAGTTGGAGAGTAATTAAAAAGAAATTGTCACTTATTAAAAGAGACACTTTCTTTGCTGCTGGATCCTACATGGCCAGCAATGTTTCCTGTGGAGAGCTCCACTGATAGGTTAGATTAGCCACTGAAAATGAATTAGAAAATCTCTAACGAAGCCATCAGTTCAGTTGGCACCGCAACAGGACAAATGTCGCAAGAGGAGACCGCTGTGTGTGTGCTGCTGATTCCACAACTGCTTTGAATTTATGCTTGAAAGTGATGGTGATGAAGCTGTATCTAAATGCTTGTATGGTTTTGGAGACAGTGGTGTCTTTAAAAAGCAGATGTCTGCTTTTATTTAGAAATGAAAAGTGAGTTACAGATGCAGAATGCCATGGCCCTCAGAGTGGCTGTGCTTCAGTAAAGCTTATGTGAGCCTGAAAGTACCTGACTAAAAGAAAGTTGTCTCAATTTAAAAAGATGCTTCTTAAAATGATCAGTCCTCCTCTTCTCAGCCCTTGCTTCTCTACTCATTTTATTTTTGCTTCATATATAGCCACAAGCTTCTTTGCCTCCCCTACTAATCTACCTTCGAGCCCCTTTCCTATCCCACTGTGCCTGGTCTACCAGCTTCAAGTGAATGCACACTCCAATTTTCAGAACACATATTCCAGTCAGCAGAAAGTATGCCCTGTTACAGCAAACAGCAGGAATTTGTACTGACGCTTCCCTTCCACACACATACAACCCCTGAAGCACAGGGCTTACTTCACATCTTCAAGGAATTCTAATGAACCCTCTCTTTAATTTAGTTTTGGGCTACTCCTCTTTGAGATCCTGCATCCCAGCCACCATCTCTTTCCATAAGGAGTGAACAGGCCTTCAGTCTGAGACTTCTGTAGTCACTCCGTTACAGCTTAACCCTGCACCATTAAATAAAATAGTAGTTCTGCCATTATCTTCAGTGGGAACAGAATCAGGCCCTTAATTAGAAGGGGGCATGCTGCTGAGTAATACACAAAATACTCCCATGATCCCATCCTCCCCAGCATGCCACATGCAAACTGGGTTTACCCCACTGCTGGACAACAGAGCCATAACCAGGAAACTAATTTGGGTCTCAGCCTAGTGGTAAAGAGACCATTCTGCTAACACATTGATACCGTCTGTTCATCTAGTTAGTGAGGAAGATCAGTAAAAACAAGAACCGACACTTGGTCTCGCTGTTTTGGCTTTGTGTAAGCAGTTTGCATCTCTTCAATCCTCCAGGGTTTGGGCCAGACATTACAGTGGAATTAGTCCCTAAAGTTTCAAGTATGTCACCCATGTTAACGGCAGTGGTGCTAACGTAATCCTGTCTCGCCTTCAGTATCTATTCTAAATACACTTCTAAATTCAGCTGTTGCTTAGTCAGTTCCCTTTCTCTTATGGTGTACTGCAATACTGGACTGCTGCCTCAGCTAGTGCCTGAATCCTCTGCAGTGAAGAGGTCAGAAAAACTTTTTCAGTCTTCAGAGAAATCTACTGAAAACATCAATGGTAGAAAGCAGCTGGCAAGCTGTCTGACACATGCTGAGTAGTAAGAGCCGTATTATGCTACTGGGAATAGTTATTTGTGGGCATAATCAGCACTGACAAATTGAAGAAAAGGATGTCATGCAGTTAGCAAACATTAAGTGACAGATTTCAGATGGCCTTGATTATTGTTGGAAATACTGTGGGTATTCTGTGGTGTACGTACCTCTCATTCCTTAGAAACAATTGAGTATAAGAGGCTGAGGCTACTTCTTAAACTCTGTTTGAAAAAGGGCTGAAGTAGGGGTAGCTTTGATTAGATTATTTTAAAATGGGATTAATCTTTTAAATCAGACAAAAATGAATATGTTAGACTCTTCTGCCCTTAATAAGTACCAGTACCAGATTTAAGAATAGAAGTGTTGCTGTTTTATTTACTACAAATCAGGCAAAGTCTATTGCTTGGTACACCTTCCAAACTTCCTGGTTTGCAAGTCATAGTAATAATTTTAAATACCTCACTCTTATCACTATATTTCAAAGTGCTTTACAAAGGAAGTCAATATTAGCCCCATTTTACCAACAGAAAAACAGAGGCACTTGCAGGCGAGCTGACTTGCCCAAGGTCACTCAGAGGCTAGTGGCGGTGGTAGGAATAGAATCCAGGTCTCATGAGTCTCAGTCTAGTGTTCTGTTTGCCAGACCCTGCTGACTCAAAGCAAATAAGCGGTTCCTAAAGAAGGAATGAGAATTCTGTGATTAGTTTGTAATTTTTAATAATAATAATAATAATAATAATAATTTCATAATACTTTGCACTACTAACAAGCAGTCCTACTGCTGAGATTTAGCAGCAAATCCTACTGAATTGATTTCAGTCTCATTGCCTTCAATGTTTAGCTTTTGGTCTCAATTTTCTTTCCATTACTGGGGAAAGTGTCAAATATGCCTATTTTAGTAGTCAAACGTAACTTTTTGTTTCCATTTTTGCTCTAAAATAGCCGCTGTAAAATGCTCGCTAATTGGGTCCATCCCTCCCCATCCGCTGGTTAAAACTGTTATCTTTCTTTTAAAGTGCCAGCCTCACTTTTACTATGTACTTAGTAAATCCACGTAATTTATTCTCATAGGGTTAAAGGGATTTTCATTTTCAATTTTCATTTACTCTGGGCCCTTTTAAGTTATTAGTGCTAATCATGGTGAACATTTAGTATTCGGTGAAATACACAGGCTGATGTCACTTTCCATAGGACCATTTATGCCCACCCACGTTATTTTAGGGTAGATGCTATGTAAAAAAAGCACCAGCCCCATGGTGTCGATTATAGTCTAAACAAAAGTGTCTATATTAGAAAAATATTCCAGATATACATCAGATGGTTTTGAAAATAAAAGACATGGGGGCTAAAATCTGTTTTTCTTAATCACATGATGAATCCTAATTGGGAGTCCAAAGACCAGGATCTGGCCATGTGTAATAAAGGGCTATGCTATATCATGAGTTTTTAAATAGGACCCCTCACTGATTTCAGCACAGTTGAATTCCCCATTGATTTCAGACACTGGTTCAGTTGCTGGAGTAACTTAGAATTGCTTTTGCTATTAGTTGTAAATGTTTGTTTTGGTGGGATCTGGCACTGCACAAAGAGAAAAGAGCCAGTCCCCGCTTTTTCAGACTATCAGAGCACACCCTCGGATGGCTTGGTCGCTCTGATGTAGCAGTACGTAGCATAGGGACATGGACTTGCCACCTGGAGGTTGTTTTGCCTGGTAGTATTCCAAGCTGGCTGTTTTAAAACAACCACTCTGCATAACTGCAGGAGAGCAAAAAGAGTATGAACAGATATTGGTTGCCTTTTGTGAAACACAGTATTGTCAAACCCAAGTGTTTAAGGATCATGAGACAGGCACTCCAAAATCATGAATTTGGCTTAAAATTTATCAAATTTTAAATACAATAAATTTGAAGTTATTTTTATTTGCATCCTGGCAATGCTTAATTTGTGCCAGGGCTTGCCATGGCTGAGATCTGGCACCTCTAGTTAGTAGTTCATAGAACCAACTCCTTTGGACTATTGCTCATAGACTCATAGGCTACAAAATGTTAGGTCGACTTAACAAAGTGGTTTCCCTGAATGGGGACTTAGTAAGTCAACCTAACTGCCCTTAGGTCGACCTAATAAAGTGGACTTAAGCATCCACACTGTGCTTAGGTTGACCTAAGGAGTCGACTAAAGGGTTAGGTCGACCTAACCGGCGGTTCTTATTAAGTCGACCTAAGCTTTCATGAAGTCGACTTAAGGAATTTCTTAAGTCGACTTAATGAAAGCCTGGTGTGGACAGGGACTAAGTTAGGTCGACTTAAGCCTCCTTAAGTCGCCCTGACTTGCAAGTGTAGACATAGCCATAGATGCTAAGGTCAAAAAGGACCAATATGATCATCTAATCTGACCTCCTGCACAATACAGGCCACAGAACATCATACACCAACTCCCGTAATAAACCTCTAACTTATGACTGAGTTAGTACAGTCCTCAAATCATGGTTTAAAGACTTTAAGGTACAGAGAAGCTACCACCAAGTGAGACATGCCCCATGCTACAGAGGAAGGTGAGAAACCCCCACAGCCTTTGCCAGTCTGCCCTGGGGGAAAATTCCTTCCTACTCCAATTATGGTAATCAGTTGAACCTGAGTATGTGGACAAGACTCACTAGCAAGACCCTCAAGAACGAATTCTTTGTAATAACTCAGAACCAGCCCCATCTAATGTTCCATCGTAGGATATTAGCATATCTACTTCCAGTAGTCAAACTGACTCTTGCTGTGTCAGTTATGAAAGGGAAAAAATTGCTTGAGCCCCGACACCTTTTTCATTTCAAATTAAACACTGACTCTTACTGTTGGAGCCTCAAACATTGAGAACTGGAAAGGTTTGTTTTGTTTTCTTTTCTTTTGGAGGCTGGGGAGGTGTTTTTATTTTTAATAAAAACTAAGATTATCTACTAATGTGATTCCAGAAGCTGAGGACTTAAGGAAAACATCAAATAGCATGAGACTCATGACAAAATGGTGGGAGTTGGCCGCATTGATTAGCAGCTGTTTCTGTTTGGGAGTGGGAAACAACTGACAGCATTACACGCTGATGTGTTGGGGTGCAGTTTGTGGGTAGGAATACAACTGGTTGAAATAGATTTGACAAAACTGTTTCTTGTCTAAACTAAAACATTTTGCAGGAACGGCAGTTTCAATGACAATTTCTTCAGGGAGGTTTCCTGAGCTTGACTAAGAAGTAGAGTATATCTTAGTGGTTAGGGCTATAGTTTTTGCATATGTCTTCAGTGCAAAACAAAAAACACCCAAACAAACCTCCACGCTCTCAACTTGGGTTAAAATAGTAGTTGACAGCAATGTAACTGTACTTAGCAACTTGCATTGGAGCCGAGGGTTGAACCTGAGCTGTTAACCTCACTTAAAACCCTTCTTGCTTTTTTTCCACTATGATTTAACCGAAGATGAGAATAAGATTTTGGTTTTATTTTTTTCCAGTGAAGACTTGCACAGATTTTGCAAAATTTTTCAAAAAGTCATTTTGGTTCTGCATCAGAACAAAACCATATTTCAAAATGTCAAGAGATTTAATTACATGGAGTGGTTGTTTTATTAGGTGGGAGGCCCCTAGGAACTGCCATTTTTAAAATACTGCCCCAGAATGGAAGAATTGAGATTATTTTTTTTATTTCTGGAGTTCATTCCCTCTCTGAGTATTTCCAACTCCTCCCTCTTCTAAGGACTAATCCAGTGGTTTTCAGACTTAGGGTTGGGACCCAGTACTGGGTGGCAGACCCTCAGGTATTGGGTATTGGCGCCCCCTACTGCTGCCTCCAAAAGACTGGAATGCATTGCTCAAAGATGTAATTGTTGGGTCGCGGGCATAAATGATTTTTTTCAACTGGGTCCCGAGAAAAAGAGTTTGAAAACCACTGGATTAATCCCTGTGGTTCAGGAAATACTTCTGAAGAGTGAATATTTTTGGCTTTGCAATGGTCAAGCATGGGCCAAAAGGCAGGTGTTTTACTGTTCTGCCACTGTCCCCTTAAATTATGTAAGTTGGAATACTGTGCTCTACTGTCAATATAATCGGTTTTCAGGAATGAAGACCAAATATTTCCAGCGAATGGAGTTATGAGCTAGTTCTTGTTGCCTTCCTCCTTCCTTACAGTTTTTTTCTGCATAAAAATGTATTAATTTAATTTAATTTAATTTCTGCATAAATTAAAAACAAATCAGCACTTTCCCTAGTTCCTCACTCCTTCTTTTTGTTTGCCAGCATTAAAGGCAAAATGTAGAGGGGCATTTTGTGGGAGCCTCTGGTTAAAATATTGGCAACATATCAGTAGTGTTACAAATTAAATGCAATTATATATGGTCCTAAACTATACTTCCTTGGGTCATAAGTCTTATATATCTGTCTTATAGCCAGTCAGAACATACAATCTATGTAACAGTTCCAGTTTGGATCTGGATTTTGAGCTGTAATGTTCAAGACTCTGCAGATCTGGGCTTTTTGATTCATCCTGTCAAAGGCTCAGAGCTCAGAACTAGATTGAGAATGTCTATGCTGCGTTCTAGTTTGGGTCTACCTCTAAAATTTATCAATGATTTTTATGGTTGTCCAGCCATATGGATGATTTTGTGTGTGTGTGCGCGCGCGCACGCACATGCATTTGGCACTTTTTGTGCTGGATCATCAACTGGCATAAATGAACTTAGTTTCATTTGAAGTCAAGGAAGCTATGCCTATTTATACCAACTGAGAACCTGGCCACGAACACTTCCACAGCCATGTTGCACAGCTATAAATATTGACATCATCATCAGGTTATGAGGTTAAATGCCAGTGGAGGCAAATGCTTCCATTAGCTGGCTACATGAGAACTCAAAGAGCAGATGTTGAAACTTCTAATGTTGTGACTGGTTTTTTATCAGTTGGGACAATTTATTTAACACAGTACCTTTAGCAGACTCTGGATTCTTCAAACAGTTGATATTCTGGCTTTGTGGAACATGGATATTTTCCATGGATTACCACCAGCACTGATGATAATCAAAACAGGTTCAAAGCATACCTAGATAATCTGATTTGCTGAGTTGTCTGATTGCTTGTTCTGCCTTTCAATATAAAAATGTAACATTGGCAACAGTTGTGTCTGCATTTATACAGCACTTTTTCAGGATAGATAACTAAACATTTTACAAAGGGGAATAAGCATTATCCCATTTTTTAAAAAAAGCTGTGTTAGAGTGTGGACTAAAACCCAGGATCTGATTCCCAACTTTATCTGTGGGCCATAGCTAATCTTCTGATAAGTATATCAATTCTGATCTGCATGGTTGACAACCCCAACAATTCAAAAAGCATGCTAGCATCCCCCCTCAAATCATGAACTTCTAGAAAATAATAAATTTGGGTTTCCTTTTATTTACCTTCTGCTTTTTCAGCTTTTAAGGTTCATGTTTTTATGCTTTTCTCCATAACCATTAGGCTTAGAAACTTTGCTTTCATTTTTTTAAAAGTGAGATTCTCTCATAGTCAAAAGGCTGCAGGAGCTGGGACCTTAAGTTATGTACCAAATATTATGAGACTTGTGGTAAAATCACAAGAGCTGAGAACAGAGGATCTGATAAATATGAGGTACATGAAACAGGCAAGTGTGAACACAATCTACAAAAAGATTCACATGCTCCATAGATTCTACAATGACTGTTCAGAAAGTGGTTAGAGCATTTTAGCTACTGTGTCACAGGACAGTCTGTAAGCAGATTTATCTAACAAGAATATTGTTCTTAAAATGGACATTCCATAAACAAAATGTTTGAACTTGAGTTTTAGATGATAGGTGAGGTCTATTCTCAAGTAACACATAGTGGGTGAAAAAAATGTGTAATTGGGTGAAATCCTAGCCCATTCAAGTCAATGGGATTTTTTTCTGTTGACTTCAATAAATTAGGATTCCACCTATAAAATATAGAAGTCAGTGGTAACCTACTTGGATTTTATAAGGGTTGTACAGGCACATAATCTAGTTACTTGGCTTCATTACCCAATGTATAAGTATCAGGACAAGGGTGACTAGATAAGTGTGAAAACTAGGGACAGGAGATGAGGGTAATTGGCACCTATATAAGAAAAAACTCTGAATATTGGGACTGTCCCTATAAAATCAAGACATTTGGTCACCGTAATCAGAACTAAAATGTTGTGATATTTTTTTGATTCATTTGGAAATGGAAGTGAACAGAAAGTGCACAACGTGTGTAGCTGTCTTCACACCAATGAAACGAAAGCTCTATTACAGTGCCAATCTTCCTGCGAAATTTAGACTGCTAGTAATACAAACTTGTGAATACCTTATCCCAAATGTTGAGCAAGCTATTTAAAATAAGCCATGCTTACAGATTTACTGGATAAGTCAACACATTGGTATTGAAACATGTTCCTATAGACATAATTCTGAATACTTTCAAAATCTCAGGCCATAACAGACTATACAGAGAAAAATTCTTTTCACAATAGTAATCGCCAGCCCTTTTCCTCAGCCTGTTAAAACAGGCAAATGTTGATACCTGGTGTGGGAATGCTGCTCACTGAGCTCCCATGTTGTGGGAAAAAACTGCGGAGGGGTAGGACTCCTACATGCCACGTTCAGTTAGACTTCCAATTCGTCTTTGTACTGTGCATGTCACTCTAATGCTGCAGACAATGAAAGGCTGCTGGAGTGGTATCGTGGTGACAGCGGTAGCAACAGAAGTGGCTTTCCTGACCTAGACCATATCACATGCTTAATTACAAAGTGTTCTGTATGATCTGGGAAACTTGTAGATCATATGCTGCTTTTCACTTTATTGTCTTTAAGCCAAAACCTCCTTCATTCCATATTCATGTAATGGTTCTTTGGTTTTTACTTAATATATGTTCATCTTGGAACACTATCATTTTCCCTTCCCTCTACCAGGAGAAACTGAGGGGGGTAGGGGAAAGGGGAAGAGAGAGGTGTGAAGACAGAGCAGGGGAATACTTTTTCTCTCAGTCGCTTCGGAAAGATTAAAAGATTAGAGGCCATTGAAGCTCTTTGAAACTGGCTGGTTGTTTTATGAAATACTTTCTATGGCTGCCTTCAAAGCAAAATAAACTCATGGGGAGTGAGACATAGGCCAAAGAACCTTGAAACTTTCAAAAGGGATTTCTAAGTTTAGGTACTCAGTTTGAGATGTTTGGGGACAGATTTTCACAAGCAATTAGCACCCCTCATTCCAGCACCTCTACAAATCAGAGGTATCTCTGGTTGGACACTCAAAAACAGAGGCCCCTTTTGAACATTTGTCTTAGTGACTGCCCACAGATTATTTCTTTAGCTTTCTGACAGTTGCAGGATCTTGATTTTAAAAGGCTGATAACTGAATCCTTTGGGAGAGACACCAGTCTGCCAACATCATCCTATTTCTAATACAGTCAGGACTGACAGAGGTATATTTTGCAGGGGCAGCACAAACTTCTTTTGGGCCTGTTCAACTAGATTGGACATTACATTGACATTAGTGAGCACAAGATCACATCCTACACAAGAGTGCTGGCTGAAACTTTAAGAACTATTTTTTTCATAAAAAATACCAATTGATTTTTCGTTTTAAAATTTTTTTTTCTAAATGCAACTTTGAAAAATTTCTCCTTTTGCTATTTGTCACTTATTTTTAAATAAAAAATTGCAAACATAATATTTAAAATTTTGAAGAACTTTTTAAAAAATCCCATCAAATTAAAATTGTAGCTCGAAAATGGAAAATGATTAAAAAATAAATGATAAATGACAAAATTCAAGAAATTGTGAGGAGGGAAATTCAGCTAAAATACTTCCATATAAAAAAAATCAAGCATTTCTAATAAAAATGTGAAATGAAAATCATTCCAAAATTGTTTACACATTTTCTAACTACCCTACTGTGCAACCACATGACCCAGCAGCAGAAAGTTCCTTTAACCTCCAGTTACAGGAGCAGCTCATCTGGCAGCTCCTTAAACACCCAGAAATGCAAAGGTGCTTTGGAGGGGGGGTGGGGGGAATGAAACTTTGCAATAAAGGAGGTGGCTGTTTGTTTTTTATTTTTGTCTTATTGTGTTAAAAACAATTGGGCTCCCAAACCTGGAAACTATGGGGCAAAGGCAACATGCCTGCCCAGATATAACAATTAGCGTGAGCCGTCCCAAACTCATAAATGAGGTGAGATTTAAATCTTATTTAAATACTCCAGCAAACAACTTCTGCCCCATAGACAGATATTTTAAAATTTATCTAGACATAAGAATGTATTCTTTTCTCAAATGAATGAGATTTGGTAGGGCTGCAGTCTAGACAGAAGGTGGGGGGTGGGGGGAAGGCAGGAAAAGGTAAAAATCTTAAGAAAGGGACAAAGCATTTATAATTAGACCCTTTCCTTTTCATTATTCCGCCTATATTTTTATAAAATAGATCCCACAATTCTGAGGTCTGTTTCTGCCTAGGTACACACACATCTGCAGCTGAATTATTCTCTCACCAACACAGTATCATATGATTATAGATCATTGTTATCTAGGAGGATCCCAATGTGCGTTATAAATTGAATTACAAAGTCTACAGAGAGATCACTTACCCATCACTGAAATGCAATCACCTTTAGAGTAGCAGCTGTCTAACAGGATACATTAGTCAAGAGTTTAGGACAGGAAGTGAAGAATATCGTATCCCAGTATTTTTGTAAGGCCCTTGTAAAGAGGGATTCTCCCCAAAGGCCAGCCCCTTTCTTTACAAGTTTTTATTCTGCAGACCAGGAGGAAAGGCTAAACGAACCATTGTCTCACAACCAATGCCTTACCCAACTGAAGGGGAGGGAGGAATTAAAATAGAGAATGTTGCTAGAGCTGGTGGTTCTTTTCAAGAGTGGGATTACTAGTTAAAATATCCATTGCAAATACAATTGCCAAAGAGGTAGCCGTGTTCGTCTAGTTCAGCAAAAGAAACAAGGAGTCTTGTGGCACTTTTAAAAACTAACAAATGTATTTATCGCCTGAACTTCCAGGGGAGAGATCCACTCTCTCTCGAAAGTTCATTCAATTAAATAAATTTGTTAATCTTTAAAAGTGCCACAGGACTCCTTGTTCGTATTACAAATACAGTTTTCCTTTGTCCCACAGTTTTCAACCAGTTCTAGTTATCACCAAACTGGGAATTTGACCAAGCTAACTAACTGGACACCAGTTACAAAAAGTGCCATGGGGTCTCTAAGGGGTTCAAGGGTCTTGATCCTCAACAGGCATCCCTTGGCCTAGGGCAGTGGTTTTCAAGCGTAGGGTTTTCAAGCGACTGGGTTGCAGACCCTCATGCACTGGGTTGCTGCACCCCCTGCTGCTGCCCCCAAAAGACTGGAATGCATGACTCAAAGATGTAATTGTTGGGTGGTAGGCATCAAGGATTTTTTTCAACTGGTCCTGAGGAAAAACGTTTTAAAACCACTGGCCTAGGGGGTCCTGTAGCAGCGCAATGGTGGGAGCCTGCTAGCATTGATCTCCAGCGCCCCCTAGGTACCTTGCTAAATGAGGGGCCCATGTGCCATAGAAACCCCACAGTGGGCGGCTCTCCGGCCAGCGGGGACATAGAAGGACACCTCAGCGCCCCTGAATGGCAAGTGCTCTGCTTCTGGCAGCAGGGGGCGAGCGGTGCCTCCCCGCTGCTGGCTGGGCTGTCGGCCTAGGGGTGGGATCTTTCACCCAGCTCTGGGCTGAGCGCTAGAGGAGTGGGAGGAGAGGGCCGGGAGTAGGTGCCTGCGGTCGCGTTCCTCCCGCCAGGGCAGCCGCCGCCGGGCTGGCTGGAAGCGGCCCCGCCACCTGGCACATCAAAGACGGCAGGGCTCGGCGCAAAGGCGCGCTGGCTGCAGAGAGGGTAGCCACGGCCGGTCTCTGGCACATCCCTGGGCCGGAGGGGAAGCGGGGGATCGCGGCACGGATTTCTTAATCCCAGATCAGGTTTCCCGGTCACACATGCTGGGGCCAAGACATCTGTCCTCACCCCGGCCACTCTCCGGGGCACAGGAGGGCCGAATAGGCCCCCCCCCCCGTGCACGTTTAGTTGTAATGAGGGGGGCTGGGAATCGGATCCTCTAATGGGAACTACCACTGGGTGACACCCCGTCTGTTTTGCAACGCAGCAGGCCCGATCCCTGGGAGTCAATGGGAATTATGCTGGAGTGAAAAGAAAAGAAATCCGCGGCACTGGGCCTTCCTTTGTTAGCATCCCCTACCCAAGGGGATTCCCTTGAAATCTTGGCCAGCTCTTCCTAAGTGTCCGTAGGTCGATGACACCGGGATTTCATGGATGTTGTAAATTGCAAGGAGAATGTTCAAACCCCGGCCCAAGTCAGAACCAGTTTGGGTGGCGGCGCTTAATGGCTTTGTTCCTTCGCTCGTCGCTTCCTTTCTGTTGTATTGCCAATAGAGAAACATTTATGCATAGGAAAGTCACATTATATAATAAAAAACGGGCTTGGTCGTGCATTTTTTCCCTCGAGTGCGGGGACAAGCTACAGACATTTCTTTACCAACACTTCGCGGCACATATAAGAACAGCGATTTAAGTGCTAAGACTTTTTGGCAGAAAAAGGTATGTTGCTGTTGGGCATTTCAGATGGGGCGCGTAACATGCCCTTCATAAAGAGAGAGTTGCTGGAGAGGGGATGAACAGATAGATTATTCGACACCTGTCAGACCTACTCTTTCCACAAACTGGACACGAGATACCCCAGACCCGCACAGTGGTTTAACTAACTTGAGAACATCTTACAATATTGCTTAGTCCAAAGAAGCTAAAATGAAGAGATTTTTATTTAAATGTGTATTATAAAAACACCTTGAAAATCTCTGTGCTTCAAACAGTTAATAATATTATTAATTCATGATGATGTTCCTTTGAAGCTCACGCTATTTTTAGGCACTTTATCCTACAGTCCTTATTCAGGAGAGACTGCCCTGGAAGTACTCTAGAGTAAAATGTACTCTCTTCAAGGTCTTGCAGAGAAGGCAGTTCCTGACAAATCCATTAATCTGAGGGAAAATGTTCTGCTACCTAATTAAGAATATTTTGTAGTTTATTTTAAGGAACATTTCACTATGAATTTCAGATGCTATTTTTGAACGTGTAATTCCTACCAAACCAAGTAAGCAAAACTTAAATTTGACTTTTTAATTATTTAAAGGGCTGTCTCTTATCAGTCAGTAATACTGTATCCTAGTTGAAATAAATACTAAGATGTAAAAAGGCATATTGCGGTGTAATCAGTATTTTTCATTCTAATTGGTTTTTTTGCCAGAAAATCTGCAAAGGCTTTATTAGTAGTCTCCGTGGTTAAATCTTGGATTTTGGATTATTTCTAATGTTGTTTAATATAACCGTTACAGACAGCAACATTTTAATCCTAATGCTATTTTGGTTATATAATATCCTGTATAGTCATAGATTTCATTATATAAAAGGTATAGGACTGGCGATCACACAGTTTTCATTTTGCACAACTGACAATGTTTTCGAGAAACCATTTTCTACTTAATAAAATCTATTTTTACAGAAAGAGAAAACAATTTCCTCTTGGTAAAGAACGAGTCTGTACTTAGCAAAATCATATTGCATAAGTCCATCGCAGCCTTTCAACTAATTATACTTAAACCTGAACAAAAATCCTAATATTTACGTTAAACTTTCACACCGAAAATTTAGCAGGTTTAATTCATTTAAATTATATACGGAAACAGAGAAATCCAAGTATACAGGATTAATATATATCTGCAGTGACTCTTTCAAAACAGCCGATTTTATAGTAGCAGATGCTGGCTTGTATTTAAATAACTTTATCAAAATGTCATCACTTCGGTGGTAGATACAAACTTCATATAAAAATGTACAAACGATGGACCAAATAAGAAGGAGCATCAAACATGGGGATAGAATGGATGTACAGTCTATGCACGTACACTGAAGACGTGTTTAAGTACTCGTGAGCACATACATATTAATGTGTGCTTTTATACAAATAATAGTGACTATATGTCCATGCACGACGTATGTGTGTATAGATACACACACGTCACTATAGAGCTACATCCATGTTATATACGTTTGCTTTATTGCTTTTAGCGGCACGTGTGTTTAATGAATCGTGTGTGTGTATGAGAGAGAGAGAGACTATAACTGGCTGTCCACTGTCTCTGAAGCAAAAGACGTCTCCTGTGTACGAGTGCAGTAGCCTGCAAAGTGTGAATAATTTTCAGTAAGGAGTTACACTAAGTGGGAATGCTTTTAGCACATTATCCACTGGCAATTGGCCTATAATCTAATTGTCAACCCTCTGGTCTTAATAGACCCTTTCTCTTTCCACCATTGGATTTGCATCTGGGAGATACCTAATGGGTTTAAAATGCCTCGCTTTTTGCTCCAATAAGCCACCTTCTGGGTGTAGGTGACATTGAGGTGTTTCTGTTGTGAAATTGGATAGGGTTTCTGACGAGTTTGCGTGGTGCTTTTGCTACACGATGTTTGCTCGCTGGGCTGGAAATGCTGTATCAGTTGCAGAAAGAGATTTCACCCTGGACTTCGAAACCAAGCAATATAGTAGGATAATAAATCCGGAAGAGAGAGCTGTATCTACAATAGAATGATGTACATTGAGGGGGAAAAGATGAGACTTGAATCGAGAGCCATTGGCCGAGATTAGATTACTCCAGATACAGAACGGAACTGTAGCAATTTATGAGGTTTGCTCGTGACATTTTTATCCTAAAGTAGCAATGCATGTAGAAGACATGAATGTGATCTACTGTGTCCGTGTCAGTACACATCAAGGGCCAGGTTTCGGTTATAACCCATCGAAGGATACATTATTTTGATCTTGAAAAATACAATTTTCTCCCTTTCTAGATAGGAACACCTCACACCAGAGCAGCAGACACTGGTTACCTTCCAGCTGATAATACAGAGTGGATCTGAAAACCAAAGAAGTGTAATTCCAGTTTAGGGGAGGATTCTGGAACGTGCGATTGTGCTCGGAAAATCCTAAGCACTAGGCAAGATTTCACGAGTCAATTTCACCCGAATTTTGGTGGGCAGGCTGTGGTATGTCCCATTAGGGGTTGGCTATTCCGTTTGTAGGCTCATGCTAACCATTTAAAGCCGACTAGAAAAAAACCCAGCAAAGCAGGGTGGGGGCGGGGGGTGAGATGCAAATCCCCAATTAGCTCGGTGGTAGGATGAGGAAGAATATCGTGTTAGCATAACTGTGTGATTTCAAGGAAAATGCTAAATGTTGCTCGTTTCCATGTATTATGTCATGTTGGAAACTCCATGCCCGAGTAAGGACAGATGGATCTGCTTCAATGAACTCGAGGGCAACCGTACTTTTAAAAGTAAGGAGAGAAAATTTTGGGACTCTGTCTTATGTATTAAAATAATAAACCAATTGGTTAAAGGGCAGTTATCCCTAGCGTGCAGCTGAGAAGGCGGATCCTGCAAACCCAGGTGACTAGTGGGTCAGGACTACTCCCATCAGCGCCTGTAGGATCGGGTCCTAAATCTAATAAAAGCAAAATTAACTCTTTCCAGAAACATTCTTGTTGCTCTTACAGGATTCCAAAATATTCTTCCTAGAAGTTAGGGCACCGCGGAGTTCAATGTTCTAACGGGAGTTCATTAATATTTTTCCTACTGGGATTAGTGTGGAAAAGTATTGCACTAACTATATAAAGTCAAATTCCAAAGGGGTAGCCGTGTTAGTCTATTGTAGAAAGACAACAGAGTCTTGTGGCACTTTTAAAGACTAACAGATTTATTAATCGCATGAGCTTTCGTGGGAGTGGGATTTTCTCCCACGAAAGCTCATGCGATTAATAAATCTGTT
>ML685756.1:4891767-4964048 GCA_007922175.1 Pelusios castaneus | reverse complement strand
GAAAGACAAAAGAGTCTTGTGGCACTTTTAAAGACTAACAGATTTATTAATCGCATGAGCTTTCGTGGGAGTGGGATTTTCTCCCACGAAAGCTCATGCGATTAATAAATCTGTTAGTCTTTAAAAGTGCCACAAGACTCTGTTGTCTATATAAAGTCAGTATATTAATTATTCAAACCCTGGGCGGAATCCTGGCTTCACTGAAGTCAAAGGGAGCTTTGCCACTAACTTCGGCATTTCACCCTCGGTTTTCCCTGGTGATATTGTTAGAAGATATAACGGAGAAAGCAAGAAGGGGCAGTTCACTAGGGGGATGGGTTTCCACTGAGGTGTCCGGGTGGTTGACTTTTTCTCCTCATGATCCGGCCTTCCTCCAAAGCTGGCAGATCCCTTCTGCTTCCCACTAGCAATTACATTAAACGCCCGCACTGAGCTCATCCTCGATAAGCTTGCTGGCAAATTCCACTAAAGAGGATAAAAAAGTAGTGCATAAATACTGTGGGTCAAGTCCCGGCGTCCTGACTCGGGACTGGCTTCAATGGGACCTGTGCCTGAGTGAGGACTGCAGGAAGTGGCCCTGATGCCGTTCCCCGGCTCTTCTTTTCAAAGGAGAAGGCCGCTGGAGGAAAGCGGGGTCGCTTTCCCAGATGAATTTCCCAAGGGAGTGGCGATAAATGATGCGAGCGAGGGAAGGCCAGGACAACCGTTTAAATGCAAGGTGTGGCCTTTCTCCAGCGCACACAGTCGAGTTTACCTCGCCGATTCAGACAGCACCACCCAGCTTACCAGGGGCACCAGCCCCGGCCTTGGGTGTTGTGTTTGTTCTTGGCACCTGGGCTACGAAGGGACCAAGAGCGGCTCCGCGAAGCTTGATCAATTTCATCTCCTCCGCCTTCCAGCGGCAGACCGGTTCGCCTTTGTGGGGGGCTCGCCCAAAGCAGTCAAAGCGAGGAGCCGGCCGCTGGAGCCGAAACTCATCAATTACACAAGACGTGGGGGAGGGAGGGGAGGTGCTCAAGGGGTCTAGACAAGACTCGTTTCCTTCTCCGAGGCGGAGCAAGTGGACCGCTAAGAAAATGCAGATTTCTGGTGGGATACATGGAAAGCCCAGGTGATTTAATAGAGAGAACAAGTGTGCTTTAGTTCACCTGGGCAGAGCTTTCTCTCTCTTTAACCGGGCCTCCCCCGACTTTATTTCCAGCCCGATTTAGTTGGTTCCAGTTTTACTTCCATTTACATGAGCTAGCTTGTGGCTTGTCAATCCACTGGAAGGTGTCAGAGCAACAAATGGTGTGAAGGTTTCACTTTGTTGTGAAACACAGCCACTATCTATGCTCAGGCACACGAGTCCTTAAAGTCCCTTTTTTAAAGCCCGCGAGTTAAGAGCCGCACACTGTTGAAGTGAAATTAACATCTCTTCGTGACCTCTGTAAATGTTCTTCCCCAATGGTCCGAACAACCCCTCCACCAAACTACAAATAGATGGCAACATTCCCACTAAATCCTTGGGTTATATTTTGCCTGTACGGAAGGCGGCAGAAGCAAAAATCCACCGCCACAGAGTTTCACTTCGGAAATTTCTGTGCTGCTGGATCGGCACAACCGGGAAAAGCGAGGGAGAGGTGAGATACGCAGGCACTTGCGTTCAGATCAACTCTTCGGGTGTTGTCTAAAGAGACTAAGGAAACGCCTCGCGATTAATATTACTGCAAGAGGCACATTGACCAAAATAAGACCCCCACTCAGGCTACATAAAATGTCCTCAGAATCTTTTATTTTCCTCCCATTCTGTAAATTCCTCATCTTCAAAGCCTCTGGCAAAGTGGGACTTTCTCCCACGAAAGCTTATGCGATAAATAAATTTGTTAGTCTTTAAAAGTACCACAAATCTTGTTTGTTTCCCTCAAATCTAATGCGAGTCATTGACTGGACTGGATAACTCAGCACCAGTTACGGACTAGCCACCAAGTCCTGTCCAGACCAGGGAATATCTGATCCCACCCCAAAACCTGACCAGTTCCTCCCAGTGCCCGAGACTGGCTGGATTCCAAGCGAATCCAGCACACCAGGGCTGAGGCGGATCTGTCACCCCACCAGAGCCCAAATCAATTTCAGACTACCTGGGCGCGGTGGCCTCCAGATCAGGTATGTTTCGGTCAAGCTGGTTGCCTTCTAGTGGGTCGAAATGTGTGGATTTTTAAAAGCGCTTCAGCCTTACGTGTTACATGGTTTCTGGTCAGAAATTAAAATCCAAACCCAACCACAATAAACAAGGCGTTTGGGAGGAGAGGCTAATTACTGTTCAGGTTGGTTTGATCTGCCTGTGTCTTTTAAATAGGCCAGATTTCCTGTGTCAGAGTATACTCTCTTATTCCACCCTGGAAATATTCTCGTTGCTCAATGAGAGCCCGATTCTGTTTCCATTGAAATCAAGGTGTATTCAGCCACTACTTTCAGTGGAAAAAGACTTGCCCACCCCTTAACCACCCTTTAGTTATAGGTCTAATACCGCAGGGAAGGGGCACTTACTGCTTTCCTTCCGTCACCGAAGGAAGACGTGTAAAGCCAAAATGTAGCAAAAAAGGGCTGTGCAAAGGAAACCCAAATTGCTGCAGGAGTTTGGTGTCATTTTTGTTGTAAGAATTGCTGGGCACAGGAAAAAAAAAACTAATTGAGAGCCCGATCCTGCACGCCTGCCTCAGTCTAAATTCCCATTGGTCAAGATTGGGTCCCAAATTGTAGATTAGCCACACTAAAATCCTCATCAAAGATGCCTTTCTAACCTTCGCGGGCGGCCTGAAATATCGATATATCCCATAAAAGAATAGAATTTAAATAAAAGGACATTTCACCGGGAACGAAATTTGGGGGGACACAAATAAATAAATAAATAAACGTCGTTGAATAGCTCTTCCCCACACGGCAAAGCAGTTAGGCACTAATTTGCCCAGCATCCTATTAATTGAAAAACTAACTGGAGGCCAGCGTGATCCCTGAATGGTTTCACCGCATTATGAATGTTACTGCGATTGTTTCTACTGAGACAAAATGGTGCACGCTTTTGGTATTAATGGATAATCCTACCCCACGCCCAGCTCTCTAATTACATTATGACGTGTGGCCAGCCCCCTTGATTTGGTTTTATATAGCCATTAGCCACGTTTACCTCTTTAGCTGTAACTCTCCCGATGTGTTTATACGGGGATTGATCGAAGTTGAAAAAATAAGATGCAACAACTTTATTTCCCCATATTTAAGGGAATTTATGTCTCGTACATAAGTCCGTGATTATATCACCAAGAGAGAATAAAACCCAGCAACTGCTCTCTGCTCGATTCACCTTCGTGGAATTAATTAATCCGGATTAGTTGAAATGAACGTGGGCATGGGTCTGCCATTCTTAGCGGGGCAATGGCTTTTCAGTCGGAGTTTGTCCGAGTCAGAAACCCAGCAGGATCGGCCTGTGGTCCCAGCTAAGCTGGGGCTGGTGCCGGTGAGTACACCTGATTCTGGAGTGCTCCAATCAAAGGATATTTTGGAACTAATGTAGAAAGAACGGGACCAATAGCCCGTATAAACTAAACTAATCAATCTCATCCCTGCACATGAATTATCAACAAAGAGTACAAAGCGACAACGCAGTTGCTCCCTACCGTTGAGAAGGACAGTGGACCAAATCCTGTTCGCTTTACTCTCACACTTAATCTGTTCACTGGGGTCTATTGGGGCGTGGTTAACAAAAAGTAAAGAAAGAAGAAAATACTCTATATAGTGGAACTAAAAGCTCCGTACATCGGGGTTATTGTGAATTGACTCGCAGCCACCCCACTCATGATACACATGTCTAAATGGCGCATCAGACGGAAGCCATTGTGTGTGTTTGTATATATAGATATAAAATCAAAGAGATAAAGGGTGGCGGCTGTTGAGGAAATCCATTGTGAAGCTTCTCACTCACTCCATCCTTAGTTGGCGAAAAGGGACCGCAGTGTTCAGGACGGATGTCAGGCGCCTCACTGATTTTCTCTGCTTTTGTAAATTTGGTCAATGAATTGACAGTATCTGAACAGTTCTTCGAGGATTTCATTTCTTAGACGAATTTCCAGTTTTTAGGGAAAGAACAAAGCAAAAGAGTTTGCTCATTGGTGGAACGTGCAGTATTTATGGAAGACACTTCTCTTGTTTAAATAGCCATTTAAACACGTTGGGTTTTGAAATGTGTGTTATTTACTTTACAAACCCTGGTAGCTTGGGAACCATTTTTCATTGTATTTAGGAACTTTAAAAATACTGTATGTGTATACTAAATTTAAAGAAAGTTCTTCGGAAACTTTTCAACAGGGTAAATATATAGCGCGCGCAGACACACACGCCTGGCACTCATTTTTGTTCTGTTATCTGCCACGTGAAACCCATATTTAACGTTTGTATCACACCATTGTATGAAAAATACCTTATACAAAGACTCTAATGGAAAGTAAATGTTGAGTTAGAAGAGCAAACTTTATTTTGATCACCTTTATTCCCAAAATGAACACGTATGTGGCCTGTCCATCCACTTTCATGTCAGTGGGCTTGTCAGATGCTGTTGTTTATTGTAGTTATCATTTTTAAACAACCAAGCTGTTTCTCTGTTTGTAAAGAAAGGGGCGTGTTGCCTTGCCACTCGGTATGGCAAGTTCCAGACTGAAATCTGTTTGCTCGAAAGCTTTTCTTTGCATATTTCTGGCTGGAGAGCGCAATTTAGCTAAAGTAAAACTGGACCGAAAGGCTCTTGCAGTGGGGATTCGTGCATCTGTAACATACAGCCGTCTAGGGAGGCCACCGCAGCTTGTGGTAAATACATCTTTGCTTATAGGCGACGCCGGGATTGGAGCGCTCAGCTGTCTCCGGAGTTCCACCCTCCCTGGCCGCCCTTCCAGCCAAGCCGCGATTGCTCTGTTACCCGCTACAGTCTCCCTGCTCTGCCCCCTCCTTTCCCGGCGGCTAGAGCCAGCGAGGGAAGGGAGGGGAGTTTAAAGGGCTCCGCGCTCCCTCCTCCCACCTCCTATCAACAGGATCAGAGAGCCCTTGACGTGGCCCGGAGGCGATTGGCCGGCGGCCGATAGGATCTCTGCGGCCAGCAAATTAAGGCGGAGGAGAGTGTGCACGGATCGCACTGGCCACCCTTCTGCCCTGGGAGCCGCTCCGGCGCCCACCCGCAGCTCCTGCCTGAGCCCAGTTGCTTCTCGCCCGCTAACGCAGCGCGAGGGAGCCGATGATGGTGCCACTTTAACCTCCTCCTCTCCGCGGGGCTTAGATATCCACTCCCAGTCCGGGGCCCCTCAGGCTCTCCCCACCCCACTTCCCCTAAATTTGGGTCCCCGGCAGACTAGCTGGCTCCGAGTCCTCTTGCTTTGCTGCTTAGTTTTGTAGCGTTTTTGTTTTGTTTTGGGGTTTTTTTGGCTGGAAGCTGGGGATCAATTTAGGACCATCTCGCCTGGTTTGTGTAGGATTTCCTCTGTGATCATGGAGTACACAGCATCCCCCAAACCTCAGCTCTCCTCCAGAGCCAACGCCTTCTCCATTGCGGCTCTCATGTCTAGTGGGAACTCGAAGGAAAAGGAAAGTGCCGAGAGCACCATCAAACCTCTGGGTGAGTTGTCTTCTGGGGCTGTGTCCTTCGTGCCCAGACGGCTCAGAGATCCACTGCACGAAGGAGGTAGCAGAAAGGAGTTAAGTCAGATATCTATTGGGAAGGAGGGACGTAGTGTGTCACTAGTTCTTTGAAAGTTGAATACAATGCTGGGAAACAAAGACGGAGCAACGGGAATTGTTTCGGTTCTACACTGCAGATGTGTGAAGAATTCGGGCTGAGTTCGGTTCATGTTCTGGTTTTCCTTGGGTCTTCTTTTTGGTCTGGTCAAAGGAAACACGGGCAGTTCAGTACTGGCTCTCCGGTTTCCTGTATTTTAAACTGGTTTCTTGTTGCATTCATTACCTTGCTTAAGGTGAGGCTTTTCCTCAGCAAAACCCAATATATCCCGGCACAGACGCCGCTCAGCTTTGCAGGAAGTTACAGTTGCGGAGCTTGCAGATAAAAAGGCAGGTTAACCAAAGTGGGATCCGATTTTAGCAAATTATGTAGATTGCATTATCTATACATCTCTATTTTTATTTGCATTCTTGCATTTAATGCGAGAACATGAATAATTTTAATGAATAATTAGCACCAATAAGGACATTTGAAGTGGTCGTTTACTTGTGAAGTTCACTACTTTCAGATTAGTGGTGCACAAATCAGGGAATGAAACTTTTTTTCTTCTGTTTTAAGTTCGAATATATACTTTCCTTACGGAAGCTAAAATCTTATCAAGCCATCGTTTTTATTGCTGCCGTTATTTTCAGATGAGGTAGTCTAGAACAGTAACCATTTTCTAAATTCCCCAACTTTTAGTTACACTGTTTATTTAACAACCGTTACCATTTATAGAAAACGTTAGACTGTAAAGTTAAAAAAAAAAAGGCAGACCCGTTTCTCTCCTCTAATCTGAATGATGCAAGAGACATGACTTTAAAATGTTAGTGTCAATTACCTGTACTTTAAAAAGTACTACATTTAACGTGTGCACCTTGTGAGAAATAAAAATCAGCTCATTTATTTTTAGTACATAATCATTTGGAATAGTAAGTCATTATGGGTTTCAGTAAACGAGGTCACTAAAACCGATTGAATCTTATTCAAGACAACCACGTTGAACATCCAGATTTTTTAAAAATGTCTTGTGTTACTTGGCTATATCCAGAAAAGATCAGGAAAATTACAAAAAAAAAAAAAAAAAAAAAGACTTTTTCCAGAATTCTGAGTCTAGATGAATAGCGTTAAACTAAATACTGGAGAAATTCAGGATCTCTAGATTACTTGATAGCTAATAAAGCTGCAGGCTGGGTGATGTACAAATCTTTAGTATATTTTCTCTCTCTCTCAGTCTATAATATTATGTAGGCCAGATAGGTTATAAAATGTATAACTGACACGGAATCCCATATTTAACTCCGTCTTGAGTTATTCACTGCTTTTGCCTATTGGAAACTCCTTCAAGTCACGTCCCGGTTTCGCCTCCTTTTAAAAAATAATTACACCAGATATGCTCACTCCATATTTGTATTTTGAATGTTTGGGGGAGAAATCCCTGTCTTGTAATTGTAACCGCGTATTTGCTCAAGTAGAGTTTCCTTTGAACCTGGAGATTCGGATAGGATGGCACTTTAGATCCAAAATAATAGAAAATTAAATGGCGTAAGAGCTCTTAGATTCACACATAACATGGGAGAAATAACGGCTCTTCGATTTTAGGTGAAAATTAAGTTAAACGATTACATGTGTTTTACAAAACATGTAGGTTTTCTTTACTAGGAAAATATTATTTTGAATTGTCTGTATAGAAATATATCCCATCAAAAAATTAATAGCATTATCTATTTATTATCCAGAAGTTAGAGATGGGCAAAATATCCGAACGCCAGATTTTTAAAACCTCTTTTGAAGATACCACTCCCCAAAAGACACGTTATAAACTCTTGCCTCGTTTGTTGACTACTCAGGTATTCTAGCAAATTTAATTACGGGTTTCAGACTGTGCTGGTCTTATTTTTCTTCAGTTTTCTTTAGCGTAAGCACAACTTAAATTATTTAAGTGTTTGGTCACTCTTGTTAGGGTATAAGGAAAACTGTAATTCCAGCAAAGGGGAGGGGAAAGTAGAAGCATGAATCTCTGCTGTATTATTTAGAATTAGTATTATTGTAGAATTTAAAACCCCCTCTGATTGTGTTGGTTTGGAGCTTACGTTTGCTCACCAAACACTTTCTACAGCTCCTGCATTACACACTCGAGTCGTTTCTTTTTTAAGGGCTGTGATAATCGGAACGATTGGAAAAGCCTCCTGCGTTCAGACAAAGTGATTTGCGCAGGCGAGGGCCCTTATCAAAACTGGAGCCCGGTGCTCCAATTTTAATGAGAATCAGTCATCCTGTGGTCAGCGGCCAAATGACCTTTCCACTGAAATCCCCTATTAGCAGGAGATACTCTCCAATCAACGTTCCTGCTTGAAGTGCCCTCCGCGCAGGGAGTTGGGCTGAGTGTAAAATCAGCGCAAATATGCAGTGAAGTCGCCTCGCCCGTTGATTATTTTCTTATGAAAATTTTAACTACAGCCTCTTTTGTTGATTCCTGCTGAATCCCGGGCGGGATCCTGGGCCAGAGAGCCCACTGCTCCGATCGCCATGGCCATTCTTCTGGCCACTCCGTTCTGTACATGCTTTGTGGGCTCGGGAACGTGAGACCTCTGCATAAATGATCGACATGCTTGAGATTCAGAGGTTTCTCTCTGCCGGCCGTCTGAGGGAGAACTTTCTCCTTCTTGGGAGCTGAGCCTTTCTCCAGATTCCTTGTCATCCGGGGGGCGGAAATGTCCGCGGTACGGAGTAGGTTGACACAGTTTCATCCACTGGAAATACTACACCAGAAAGCCTCTTCTGCTCATTGCTTCCATTCGGTAGTGCTCCCAGAGGCCAAGATCTGTCCCCCCAGAAGCTGGTTTAAGTGCTTCAGCGTTTGGGCGCCCGATTTGAGACACCTTAAACAGTCACGGAGAAGAGGCTGGCTGCTGGAGCACTTTCTGAGAAGCAGGCCCACTTTAAGGTGTCTCCAATGATACCCTCTCCCCCCAAAATCTGGAACGACTCTGAAAAGTCTTGGCCGTATACGGTCGTTGAGATTAGCCAGGATCCAGCTGAGCTCCAGGTTCTTGATGCACTTTTAAAGACTAACGGATTCATTTATCGCATGAGCTTTCGTGGGAGAAAATCCCACTTCCTCAGGGGCTTTTGAGGAAGTGGGATTTAGGAAAGCGTATGCAATAAATAAATCTGTTAGTCTTTAAAATTGCCACGGGACTCTGTTTGTTTCTCTGCAATAGACTAACCCGGCTACCCCTTTGGATCTGGGTTCTTGATGATCTGTAAGCAATGGTTGTTCACCCTCACTAACAGCCCTGTGGCTCCGTCTCCCCCCCCCCCCCTCCTGTTTCAGAACAATTTGTTGAGAAATCCTCGTGTGCTCAGCCCCTGAGCGACCTCTCCAGCCTGGATCCACACGGAGAGTTCCCCACCAGCCCTTCCGCCCTCTGCACCGAGCCTCTGATTCCCACCACCCCCATCATCCCCAGCGAGGAAATGGCCAAGATCGCCTGCAGCCTGGAGACCAAGGAGCTGTGGGACAAGTTCCACGAACTGGGCACCGAGATGATCATAACCAAGTCGGGGAGGTAAGGGGTGTGTGGAGGGGGGGCTGATGGGGGCGATTGTTGCTGATCAAAGGGACTGGTGGAGAAAACGCCAGGAAATTAAAACCAAAAACGGTGCGGCCAGCCGCTGGAGGCTGGGAGGGAATGGCCCTGCGCAAGTCAAGGTGGAAGAGGCGCAGCGAGGCCGGCTCTAGTGGCTGGCAGGTGTGATGGGAGCAGAGGCTGGGGGATGGGAATCGCTGGGGCTGTCAGGGCAGAGTCCGGTGTGATGCCGGGAGGGGACGCAAGAATAGCCGTGTTTGCAAGGCACAGCCTTAATTCCTGTCTCAGCCTGCATGGGAGCAGTCCCTCACCCAGCCGGATCGCGACCTCACACTTGGGTCATTCTCCCAAAGTGGATTGTCTCCACTGATTCCTAACCTGCTCCCTTCGCCCCGCTCTTCCCCGCTGTCTTATTAAAACTCTGGTTTAGGTAGCTTCCTTTAAATGACAAGTTGGAAACCAACAAGAACAACTAGGGGTTTTTGTTTCAGAAATCCCATTGATTTTAAACATTTGCCTGTAGGGTCCCTTAGCGCCCCCTGCAGGCACCACGACACCTCTCTCCTCGCGCTCAGAGGGCACCAGCCCTTTTGTCCACACACAGCCCAGGGAGCGAGCTGGTGCGGTCTGCTGACAGCTCAACACACAGCCCGCTAATTCCTTAGGCACTGGTGGCACCAGACTGTGGTGGGGATGCTGCGAGTGATCCTACGCACAGCTCCTGGGAGGGAGAAGTAGGGTAGCTGTTGAGAAGGATGCCTCATTCCCTTCCCTGCCTCATTCCCGCCCACTGGATGCCTCATTCCCGCCCACTGACCCCCTTGGCTCTTGTACCAGAGAGAGCTTTGGAGAGGCATCCTCTCCCCAGACCATTAAGACTAAGCACTTCTTGGTTCTGCTCCTTCCTTGTGCCCAAACACTGGCCCAGATAGATGGACGCAACACACTGGGAAAGATAAAATGAATTAGATCTTAATGGCCTATTTGTAAATGCAGAAGCTTCAGATGCATTTGGATTATTGCAGAGACTTTAAAAGCCGAGCTTTCTTTGTCCCTTTTGCAAAGAGATTGGAGGAAGAAGATCCCCACTTTGCTTTGTCTTGTTTCCTTTAGAGTTAAAGAAGCAGTTACCTCTCCAAAGGCTGCCTCCAGCCGTATCAAAGATTTCTAGTGATTTCAGTGTGCTATGGATTGGGGCAACACTGAGTAAGGAGACATCTTTTTGCCTGGGAAAGTGCCTCTGCATTATGCCACATGTGGTAGTCTGGGGTTCTCTGGCTCTGCTGCTCCTGGCACCACTGAAAATTAATTGCACTAGATTCAGTGGGTAAATTCAGTCTCTTTGCTGACAATTAGGTACAATCTGGTGCTAGAGACACAGAAATAACAAGATATAAACCAGAGCAGTAGCCGTGTTAGTCTGTGTACAGCAAAAACAATAAGTCCTGCGGCACCTTAAAGACTAATGCATCTGACAAAGTGGGCTGGAGCCCACGAAAGCTTACGCCCAAAGAAATTTGTTAGTCTTTAAGGTGCCACAGGACTCACCTTGTTTTTTTTTAAAGATATAAACCGTAATGGCCATAGCCTTCAGTGGAAGCAGAATTAGGCCTTTAATTAGTTCTGAGCCAGAGCAACCTTAGACAGGTAATGTGAGTGTTGTGGTTTGTTTTTTTTTTTAAATTATTATTTTGTGTTATAACTTCTTAGACAAGTGTCTGTGCACATACAGAGTCCCGGAGAAATACATTATAATATAAATCTGACAAATGTCTTCTCTTACATTTCTTGAATCAGGTGCAGCCCTCCAAACTTATTTTCAATTACTCATAAATTTCTCCAGTAAAGATTTGTTGGTTTTAAAATCAGTCAAAAGCAGTTTTGAAAATTCACAGATTGTGTCATGTTTGTTATCTGCATAAGTCTCTTGGTAGTGGTTTATTTCTCTGATCACATTATTTTTACAGGTATATGGCAGCAATGCATGTTTTGTGTTGCATCACGTGTAATATTTACATACGTTCACATGTTTATTATTTAAGCAATTTTAAATGCCATTTTTGGTAAATATTTGAGCATTCAGTCTTACAATTCACTTTTCACCAGGGTTCATGGAAGTAAACCTCATTTGCTAGAATACCTTTGGAAAATGTTGTTAACAGAGTAAAAGAAAATAAGTTCAACATTTGCAGGAAAGCTAAGGAAAATGGCTTTTGCAGTATTTTCCCAGCTCCAATACAAATGTATACTTATGAAAAATCACACTGTGTCTATAGGAATGATAGTCTGAAATTAGAATAATTATACTTTAACTCCCAGAAAGAAAATGTATATCATATAGGAATTTATATTTTCCTCTATTTTAAATAATTACTTTAATTTCAGGTATCAGTTCTTTGTGTATTTTATACAAGTACAGAAGTTTTAGACTCCCACCAAGATGAAAAATAAATATTTGAAATTTCTGTTTCTTCAAAAAACTACTTTTTCTGCTGCTTATTCATATGTTAATTTTCTAATTTGTCTCTATTTCAGGAGAATGTTTCCTACTATTAGGGTTTCCTTTTCGGGAGTGGATCCTGAGGCCAAGTACATAGTGCTAATGGACATAGTTCCAGTGGATAATAAGAGATATAGATATGCTTATCACAGGTCTTCCTGGTTGGTAGCTGGAAAAGCTGACCCTCCGCTCCCTGCAAGGTTTGTCCTTTCTATAGATGATCTCTTTTTACAAAAATGCTGAAAAAATACCTTCAAATGATCATTCAAAGCTGTTTGCAGACAGTGCTCCAAGAACCTAAGTCTGTACCTTTTGGAAGTAATGGTAAAGCACCCATTAATTTCAGTGGTGCACTGTCAGGTCCTATATCCTTACACGAGCCAAATATTTTATGCGAGAGGTTCCAAAGGCAAGCAGGATTTGGCCTGAGGATCATTTACAGAAAATGGTTCTGTCAATTGAAAGAGAAGGAAACTTTTAAAAAGACATTTATTTTCTTCTTGTTATGACTTTTTTCCTTCGGCTCTCCTGTTTTAAAGCAACCCAGGCACCTTCAGCTCAATGCCAGTAGAGAGATTAAATTACAGCTCTGACACCATGAAATAGAAAGGCCCTTATTTTCTAACTAATGATCAGTGTTTTCTAACTAATGAGTTTACTGCTGCATTCTTACATTGCATGGTGTGTGTGTATGATACACACACAGAGAGGTCATTTTTCAGGAAATTTAGGACTTCTGAAACTATGCAATAATAAATCAAGTTAAACAAGGTAACCTTTTTCATAATGAACAAAACAGATAATTCACTGCTAAAATGATTGCCTCACTATAATTGATACGGTATGGTTATGAAATTGTGGAACATGCATGCAGGCTGATTGCCATGGCTTTAGTATAGAGCTACCTCGGCCTCACTACATTTAGTAAAACATTTAAGCATGTGCTTAACTTCAATCCTATTCTACACAGCATTTATGCACGTACTTAAATCCCATTGACTTCAGAGATTTTAAGTGGCTGTCTAGGTGATATTCTGAGTCAGAGAATTAGGTGCTGTTGCATTCAGGGCTGCAACCCAGACCAGGGAGAAGTTATGTCATTGTTTATCCTAAGCGTCTTAAAATGTACTGCTGCTCTAGCTTCCTGTCTGGACATTTCCAGCCAGAATACAAGCATGAGTTGAGTATCTGTATGATAAGCAGCCCTGGTTCAGAAACTTTGTCTCCCAGCAGCCTGCTTGTTACACCACAATAATATTCTGGTCTCCACCAGTCTTGGTTACCTCTAACCAAGTGATCCCAACGTATGCCAAGTCCCAAATTTTCCCCAAACCATTTGCCCTGAAACGTTCAGCCTTCTCCTGGACCACGCAGCAACATAAGTTTAGTTTGCTCCTTTCAAGAGTCCATACCCAACAGCTTGCCTTATTAACTGGAGTTCACTGCTACGTCAATTCAAACAGCACTAGGTTGGTGTAGGTTAAAATCAAACAAGTCTATTAACAACTAGACATAGGTTAAGTGATGCCAAGTAAAAGAAATAAAGGTACAGATGGCTACAAGCAAATAAAAGTGAAAACACATCTAAAAATCTAAAATTTAATCTAGCAAGGTACATTCTTTTTTTTAAGATGGTTTCTGTCACCGATTATTCATTGCTCAGCATGGCTGATTGACTGTCTCTCTGTTGGGACCTTCCTCCGAAATATGAGTTGTTGGTTTCTCTTGTCTTTGTTGGTGAAAGATGAAGATGGAGTTTCTCTCTCTCCTTTACATTCCCAAAGAATCGTCTTTGTTCTCAAAGTCAGGAAGGCCTCCTGGGCATTCACTCTCCTGTGTCTGCCCAGGGTGTCTGAGCCATGCTAATTTTCTGTCTCTTGAGTTCAGGCTCAAGACAACCCCATTGGTTTAGCTTGATAGCTTCTTTTTATGGCTAATATGTAAATTGAGGTAAACCAACATACCTTTGTCTAGGACAGGCTTCCTTATCACATTTACTTAGGCTGGCCTGGCTTTGTCTTAACATGCTGTAGTAATGTTACATAGAGGGAATATGTAACTTCACATAGAAAGTTAACATGTGCATTTTATAATGATATTAATGACCAGGGTGTTGATTTCAAATGATACCTTATGCAGCATATTTTGTACAAACATCATTGCAGTAGTGGGTAGGTGTGAATACAGGACTGCTCACGGTCGCAGCCCTGGATGTGCATTCAGAACCATGCAACAGACTCTTGTGTTTGCAAAGAACCTTTTTGAAGCCTGGGTGGCTCTGTGTGGGCACTGGGATCCATCTGCAGAGTTCTCAGTGCATAGCCAGCAGCGCTTAATTTGTGCCAGGACTTGTCAGGACTGAGCCCTGGCTCCTCTAGTTTGTTCATTCATAGCTCCAGCACCTCTGGGCTTACTGCATCAGTTATGAAATGTTTAAAAAAAAAAAAATTTCTTTAGCCCTGGCATCTCTTTCATTATAAATTAAGCATTGAGAGCCAGGGCCATGGAGACTACAAAAAAGGAACATTAGAAATAACTTCAGATAGCTAGGAAAAAATGGGAGCATTTTCTTGTGTGCAAATAGGGAGCCAACTCCTGTGCACTTTACTCATGCCAGCAGTCCTGCAGAACTCACGAAGTATCACTGCCTGCTGATCTCTGGTAGGCCATTCAAGTTTTATATCAGTAAAGAAGCGTCTGTGCTTGGATGACAAAAGTATATCAGATTCAGCAAGTTATAAGTTTTATTTGCTTTCAGGGAAAACAATTATTTATTGATTTGTATGCGGTAGCATGTAAGGACTCCAGTTGGATCAGGACCCCATTGTGCTAGGTGCTGTATAAACACAGACCAAAAAAGATGGTTCCTGCCCCAAAGAGCTTGCAGTCAAAACAACATCAATAATAACAATTCAGAAGAGTACACAAATGATCTTAGATTGGGATTTTCAGCTTATTTGTCTGTAAACTATCTAGTGAATTTTGGGTCCCTTAGTTATAGTAATAATATATATGTGGATTTTGTAGCTATCTAATATTGAGTATTTCAATATTTTTTTTTCAGAATAATATATTATGTGAGCATGAAGAGTTTGATCTTGCTCCCATTGAAATCAATAGCAAACTCCTACTGACTTTGATGGGACCATGGTCAAGCCCTAAATTATTTTATTATTATTACTGTTGTTGTTTAAAGTTTGTATTGTGGTAGCACTTAGAGGTCCCAGTCAGGTACAGTCACTGTTCAAAACCTGGTAAATGATATTCCCTGCTTCACTTTTACCATGTTTAAGCAAATCAGTCTCGATCATAAACCATGGCTATAGGTGATTCTTTTATTCCTTCATATTAACATTATAATTTGCAGTTTATTCACAGTTTTGTTTCTTATGAAAGATATTCTCCTTCTGGTGAAAGAGGGAAGGTAACTTCTGTAAAGGAAGGTAGGAAATGAGAGCTCTGGTGGATCTGTGTTATATTCATCTGCAGCTAGTTTTGGAGTATAAATACTAACATTTTATCAAATAAATTCTGTTTAAATTTATTGCTGAAAGTAAGTAATTGATAAGAGTTGTTTTTAAAGTGGTATTTATCTTTTCTGATTTCTTGCTCCCTTCTCTTTGCTCACTTAAATCAGAACAACCTGATTCTACAGTGTTGGTAGCTAAAAGCTGCTGAATCCCTTAGGTACTTTCTGAGATGCTGTGGAGTCATAAAGGATATTATACGGTTTCTAGACAATTGTGTACACACTTCACACAACATTTTGTAGATGTGTAGTGGGAATTCCCACAGCGTGCATAGGTTTGTCTTAAATCTCGGCTGCTGACAACATAGGTAAACAAATGACCCTCCCTCATTAAATTTTTGAGATGGGTACATAGGATATAAAATATTTTTAAAACTGAGATTTTAATACTGTATTTCCACCTAATAAAGATTTAGGGCCTGATCCAGTTCAAATTGAAATTAAAGGTAAAATTCCTATAGACTTAAATTGGAGCTCAGTTCTGCTCCCGTATCAGGAGGCAGTGGTTACATTTGCACCTAAATAATTTCTAATATCCTTTAGTCACATGAGAAATACAATGGGACTATTCCATGTGCTTAAGGATCAGACAGAGCCTCTGGCACTAAGATGGTGATCCCTAAACAATATATAATTGCAAAACCCGATCAACATAAATAGTCTAAATGACATCAGTAAATTATTCATGTGGGTAATGTTATGCACATGAGTAAGTGATTTCAGGATCAAAGCTTTAAGACTTTTTATTTTACTGTAAAAATAACTTTCAACACTTGAACAACCACTGTACTTGGAATTAGTAAGTACTAAATGATGCCAGTTGGAAGATTATCCCTTCATAGATCCTCACTACAAACAACAATTAAATCCTTTTCTTCCTGCTGTCAACATTTAAATCAAATTTATGTTAATGAAAACTCCTGATTAAATCACTTTTCAGAAGATCCTTGTAAAACTTTTAAAGTGCTTCCAGGGAGAGAATTCCTGCGTGATGTGTATGTGTTTATTTATTTGTCTGTCTTACAACATACAGAGAATGTTTGACAGAAATACCAGCTTTAAAAGTTCCATCATATACCTTTCCACTTTTCCTCCTTTTTTTCCTCTCCCTTCTTGCATGGATAAATGTCTTTGCATAGTTAACTTGACTAGTCTAATAAACCCATAATGGTGTAGGGATTAAATTTGTAATATTTATGCATTTGTAGCAGAAAGCAGCAAAGGAACTTTTTAAAATCACGTTTTCAAACTTGCAGTTTGAGCCCAATACTGCCAACTTTCTGTCTGTACAAAGTGCAAAATAAGTCAGTTAAAAGTCACACAGGCTATGTCTACACTTGTTAATTTAAGTCAATTTAGCATGACTCCACTCAAAAATTAAGTCGACTTAAAGGGGACCCTGCCAAATCGACTTAGAGCATCCACACTGGACGCCTAAGTCGACTTGTAGGGGCTAGGTGGACCTGGGACAGGTCCACGGTGGCAGGGGGGCACCCCTTGCCAAGTGCCAGGGGGTTCAGCATTTGCTCCATTGTATCCATACAATGGGGGCTGAGCCTGAAAGGGACACTGGCAGGGCATAGGAGCAGGGTGGGCAGGGCTCTGTCCTGCCCTGTGGGGGGGGGCATGCCAGGATCTGGCTGTGCAAGCCACCCTGGCAGAGAGGGCAGTGGGGAAGCCCTGAAGCCCTTTAAGTCGACTTAAAGTCGATTTAGGGGCTACTCTGTGTCCACATTGGCTAAGTCGACTTAATAAAGTTGACTTAGGCTGCAAAGTCGACTTAAAACGAAGTTTTATAAAGTCGACTTTATTTTTCCTTAAGTCGACTTAAGCTGCTGCTTAAGTCGACTTAAGGAAAATGTAGTGTGGATGCAGATTAAATTAAGTTGTCTTAAGCAAGCTTAAGTCGACTTAATTTGTAAGTGTAGACGCACCCATACATAGAGGGAGTCCAGGATCAGACCCTGTATTACCAAACTGAACACAAGGAAAATGTAATGAAAGCTAGATACACACGAAGGAACCTAAAGTAGTCAACCTAAACCTTAACTATTATTGCAGGGGAATGTTTGGCCTCCCTCCATGACTTCCCAGTCAGGGTCACTGTTAATATTCAACCAATATATAACCCCCATAGGTGCGGAAATAGTTAACTGTGTGTGTGTGGTGTAAGGTAATTGTGCCCAGCAGATAAACACAAAATGGTCTCTACTTCCTCTCCAAACATACATATGAAATAGTTTGGCTTCTTGATCCTAATTAGTCATATCTTGGTAAAACTGATTCTCTGTGATAATGATATTGCTAATCCCAACCATTCAAAATCATTAGAGTGGTTTACAAATCATGAGATTTAAAATATCGGGTTCCTTTCTTATTGACCTTCTAATTTTTAAGCCAGTAACATTCATGTTTGAAAATCTTTTCTCCACTACCATGAGAGTTTATTTTAAATGAAAGCTGAGAGTTTCATGGAATAACATGATTCCAGGAGCTGGGGCTTTCAGAAAAACACCATTTATCCCAAATTTCATGATAAAGTCATGAGAGTCAACAACATGTGGCAAACTGTTTCCCCCCCTCCCACAACCTATTTCAGAGATGTGGGTCCTACTATTCAATGGTGTACAACCAGCACTCCTTTCTGGGCAAAGAAAAATCTCTAGAGAAGCAATTGTTGTGCACTGAAATAGATAAGTTGTTGTTTCTATCATGGATTTCAGACCTGGCCCACAGACCTAAAGGGAGGTTCCAAGACTGGGCTATATAAGGGTATGTCTACACTTGCAGCACTTTTTGGTGGCAGTCGATGGGAGACACGCAAGGTACGTAAAATACCTTGTATATCTCCTGTTGCCTTACTAACGCTCAATTACTGCCCTGTTTACCCTGTGCTAAGTTGACCGGAAATGCCATCCGGGCAACTTAGCGCTACTCCAGTTACGGGGCTGGAATTATAGTGCTGAGCTGGAGATGGATTGAGCGCATCTTGACAGACTGCTTTTTCGAACCCAGAAGAACACACTGATAGCAGCGAATTTGCTCTCATCAGTATAGACATACCCTCAGTCAGTTGAAGAGAACAGATCCTTAGATGGTGTTAATTGACATTAACTTAAAGGGAATCACTCCAGTTTACATCAGCTGAGGATCTGGGACAACCTCCTTTGAGTAAAGTCACAGAGAAATAATAGCATTAAATTATTTTTGGTAATATACATTTTATATATGTTTGTTGGATTTAAAGATCACATCACTTGTAATTATTTTGGTGTCACAACATAATAAGCCTCCCACACATGCTTGATGTTTCTTTCATCCTGCTAATTTCCCAAATAGGAGCTTGTTAATGACATAGAGGCAATGATTTTTTCATATCAAACCACTGTACTTGACTGCAACCTTTATCTTCTTATTGATGTCATCATAACTAACATGATCCACTGCAGGTGAAAAATACTATCAAGCATAATATTAATAATAAGAAAAAAAATATTTGGGTTCCCAGATTAATCCTCTAACAGTACTATGCCTCTTTCTTTGAGCTGGAATCATTGTTATTTTAAGAAATTATTAGTGCAGCTGCTGGGTGACCTGATTGATTTTTCATTTGGAAAAAAGACAGTCTCCATTTTAGATTATTTTTATCTGCTACTTAGATACAGTTACAGTTATGCTTGTAAAAGAATTATATGCTTTGAGAATGATAAAGCCCTAAAAAAGAGGGATTCTTCATTATAGTCCAGTGGGTGAGGAACTCAGTCATGTCTAATACTCATTTTCATTGATAGTTATGGTATTTCATGGATGCATCACCTTACAGGAATCCTATAGCTCTTGCTATTCTGGTAGATTTGTATGGTTTTAAGATTTGAGAAAATATATCTTGGGAAGCCACTGGATATCCTAAAGGCAAAAGACTGGTTATTTAATTTTGTATGGTTGTGTCTTTATAAAGTCAGTACCATTTACATAAAGCTGTATGTAAGACTTCTGTGTCCGTTTGGGTTTTTTTAGGTTGTATGTGCATCCTGATTCTCCATTTACAGGGGAACAATTATTAAAGCAGATGGTGTCTTTTGAAAAAGTGAAACTAACAAACAATGAACTGGATCAACATGGGCATGTAAGTAGCTTATCTGTAGTAAATGTAAAAAATGTAAAAAAAAAAAATGTAAAGAAAAGAAAAATAAAGACAATAGAAATTAGGCTGTTACAATATGGCATTAATTGGCACACTTCTTGGCACTCTGATCCCAATCTCAAAAGTGCAAATGGTCACTGAGTTTGACCTACCTTTCCAACTTTACAGGTGGTCCCTTCATGTCACAATAGTGGTGCAATGGCAGGGATTTGTGGAAAAGTTTGTACTCACTGGTTTGCCCATAGACAAACAGATGACTTTAGACTCCTTGGTTTGTCAACACCTATCTTCGGTGTCACATTTACCTTTTTTTGGAAACGTGTGACATCACCCATTGCAGTCTAAGGCCATAGACAGCTTTTAAAAAAATGTACTATGTTTCCAAATGATAAATCATGGAAGCTATGATATATCAAATAATTAAATGGATGGATGGCCTGAAGCCCAGGTCATCATAGTGTTCTGATGCTGCTTCCACTGCTATCAAAGGGGTAGAGTACAGAGTTAAATGACGGGCAACATCTAGTGTCAAAGGGAAGAGAAAAGGGGCATGCATGATTTTTCCTAATATGTTCCCATCTCTCTTTTGCCTTGACCTAATTATATACTTTGCCATGTCCCATTGCAGTGTGCTCTGACTTTTGAGACACTATCCAGTGCCTTGTCATGTACACTTGCAAACCTCCCTCTGCTGAATTTGGTTTCAGCCCTAAAAAACCTCCATGGGAGGAGTTCAACGGGGGCATGTCTTTTACTTGCTGACTGAAGGATCAAATGGGCTTGGAATCCAAGCCTGAAGAGTAGGCTCAGGAGGGGAAGATTTCCTGTACAAGAATTAAACTATATAAGTTAGTGTTAATAAATGAGACTCCAGGAAAGAAGAGCTGGTTTTGAATTTCAAAACATAGAGGGGACATGTGAGATACAGAGCTGGGAAACCAAGTCATGGTGATACCACACAGTGGTAGCTCCCCTCATAAAGCGGGTTGTTGTTGCTTTTTCAGGGCGCTTGATATAGCAAGTTACAGTCCGAATAGTCCAGTTGGCGTATTTCCAGTATGAATAAGAGTTTTACCCACTTAAGGATGGCAATGTTGAGCCAAAGTGTTTTCATTGGAAATACATCTTGAAAGCAAAAAACAAAAGCAAAGGTGCAAACACAACATACTTTCCAAAGATCTGTAGACATATTTTTCATAAATCCCTCTTTCTCCTACTTTTCTGGCTAAAGAACGTGGTTTTGGTTTGGTTTGGTTTGGTTTTTTTGATTTTGTTCTATAAAGAGATCTCTAGAAACAAATCTGGATTCTTTGTAGGATGCTATTGATGATAGAAGCAGCAGGGTTACATTTTTCAAAATTGCATCTGGTCATTAAAAAATGTTTCTTTATCCTCGCAGGGGCTATGTATATCTATAATGAAGGACTTCTGATGAATCTGTGTATTGTGAACTAGCGAGCACTAACGAGGACTGGGACAGTTCCCAGGAGTAGAGATGAGCATACTTTTTCTTTTGTAGTCCTGAGAGGCTGTCTGCAATGTAGTTGTGTGAGAGAACAAGATGTAATATGATCCATTGTGTGGCATATGGGTCCTCCTGTCAAAGCAAGAAGGCACAAGAGTGAGACTCAGGGCAGGTCTACACTGCCTGTTGTTTTTGGTGGCAGTCGAATGAAGATATACAAGTTACTTAAAATAACTTGCATATCTTAGTTTGACTGCCTTATGCCTGTCACGTCCACTGTCCTGAGTCGAAGGAAGGGGACCTCCCTTAGACTCAGTGCTACTCCATTTGCTGGGGTGATGTTCAGAGGCTGGCTTCCAATTGACTGAGCAGGTCTTCACAGACCTGATCAGTTGACTGGGAAGGTCGATCTGATGGCAGCGATTTTGTCGCCATCAGTGAAGACTAGCCCTCATTCTCCGCACTAATCCTATGCAACTAAAGTCAATGGGAGTTTTGCCATTGACTACAATGAATGTAGGATCCTGCTCTTAAATTTGGATCCTGCAATGAGATCTGTGTGGCAAAATGGTGGGAGTACATTTGGTGTACAATGGTGGGTGTCATCAATGAGGCTCTGGGTGTGCATGGACTTCATTGTAGGAGTGAAGCATTAATTTTCTTAAATGCCCTAAGACACTAATTTACATAGATTTTAAATCTGACAACCTACATGCTGTGACAAACATATTTTTTGTAAATGCAAGGTAGTTCATTTAAAAAAAAAATCACTTTTCTGAGCTAATGCTACAAATCATCCCTTTATATTGAAACTCGTTTCTGTGAATACCAGACAAGGGGACAATGCCGCACAAGGAATGCTAACTAGTGAGGAAAACAGTCAGAATAAATAGCTAGGAGACCCATTAATGTCATCAACTTGTGAAATTATTAAGGGCCAGAATGTGGCTTTCAGGCAACAATGTATTTGGCAGGAGCGTGGATATTTCCTGAGTTAGTGAAAGTGGACGTAGTCACTCAGCCTGCAATGAGTGAGGCTGAGGGAAAGTCTCCAGTGGTACTGGAGACAGTCTCTGCACCTCTTTGAAGGTGCAGTCTGTGCTCTCCCCCTCATTTGCTTAACGGAAGCATTTAGAGGAATGAAAGGGCCTATATACCCTCACCCATGCATTCCTTCTTTTGGGGGGGCATAATATCATGACCGGTGCTGTGACTCCCTCAACCCTTGGATCAAGGAATACTGTTCCTGGGACCATGACGGCCCCTTGCACAGGCAAGGAACGGGGGAGACAAAGCAAGGAAACTTCTTTTCTTGCTCACCTGTGCAGGGAGCCATTAGAAACTGATCCTAAATCTGCTAGGCACCAATGTGCCATAAGATTCCCATGAAGGAAGCTCTGATCAAAGAAAAAGGGCCTGATGACGCCTCCCTGCTGCATGCAATGCTCCCATTTACAGCCAGTCCCACACGGGGGCTATGTCTACACTACAGGCTCTGTTAAGTCGACTTAACAAGGTCGACTTTAAGTTGACTAAAAGTTGACTTTGCTAGGTCCACTTAACACAGCATCTACACTTTAAGTCGACTTAAATCAACCATGTTAAGTCGACTTAACAGAGCCTGTAGTGTAGACATACCCATCTACACTGGCTTTAAGTTTACTTAATAAGGTCGACTTAAACCTTAAGTCGACTTTCAGAGATGGAGTTAAGTCGACTTAAGGAAGCACTTAAGTCGACTTAATACGCACCCAGTGTGGACACGGCGTTCTGTAAGTCGACTTAAGCGTCTTTAGATCGACTTCAGGTGCAAGTGTAGATGTACCCACGGACAGGAGTACCAGGTCCAAATGCTGTGGGAAGAACATCTTGGTCTCTGTATTTATTTTAGAACACTCTCCATTTAATATTTTGTGTCCTTTAATGTTAATTATTAGAGTAGTTATCAGTGTTCAGGTGCTGCGTAAATACCATCACCAGACACTGTATTGACTTATAGAACAAATTCATTCTTGAAACTTTTGAAATAGAGGGTTCATTGAGTTATGGCAATGATCTTTCTGAATTCCAATGTACTGAGTTAAGCATGTTTGATTTTTAGAGAACTTTAGGGCCTTCTGAAATGTCATCTTTGAATTTAAAACTCCTTTCCTCTGACTGGTTCTTCTTATTTGGTCTATTAAAATGTTCACTGTATTTGAGAGGCCATGTTGGTTCATGGGGGAATCTTAATGCCTTTAAAATGCCTTAGTATTTTAGTTTTTTTAGGTGCCAATGTTGGAACTGTGCTAACCGCAATTTGGTCTGGTCACCTGTTCTCTCCATTCTCTGAAAGACACATTTGGTTGTTAAAGGATGTGAAGTGTTAGGCTGCTCTGTTTATAGAAGGGCTCTTTTTCTCAAGAGGAATCCACCTGAAGGGAAGCAATAATCATTTTTTTTTCAGTTTAGTATTTCTTTTTGCTCTGTTACTCTTAAACTTCTGGACTTCACAAGCTCACCTGCTCATGTATCCTTAGTATGCATAACGCCACAGCGATGGTACTATTTGTATTCCGTCTTTGCATTAGGCAGCAGACTTATCGTTGTATGCATGACCCATGAAGTGAAACTCTCCATATGTCTCTGGATGACATTTTAGAGCTAAGTGGATAATTCATAACAAATAATATATCTGAACACTCTTGCCTCTCATGCTATTCACAGAACATTTGTGAATGATTTTTCTCAAATTTATTCAAAACTTTTTGGTAAATATTTTCACACATTTCACGTATTTTATAGCTTGCTACTTATGCTTTGCTGTGACTGGTTACATATATCACTTGGTATAGTTTCTGTTTCCTGACTAGATGAGCTGTGAGTATACCCCTTGCAGGGCATATGTGGAAGGGAAATTTCATTGTATGCACGTTCACAGAAAACATGCAAACAATGTTTGAACATGGCTTAAGAATAATCACTACAGCTGGGATTTTTAAAGTAACCTGTGGGAAATAGAGACTAACTCTCTTCAATGACATTGGTGCCTAATTCCCTGAGGGTACATTAAAAATCTCAACCTAAAAATGTCAATAAATATTAGTGGACACTTTTTTGCAGTACTCACCTGCTCTAATATCTAAGGCTATGTCTACACTCAGGAATTTAGGTTGACTTTACTAAGTCGACTTTAAGTCGACCTTAATAAGTCGACTTACTGAGTCCACACAGGACTCTTAAGTCAACTTAAAGCTGGCCTTACTAAGTCGACTTAGAGAGTCTAAACTAGACTCTCTAAGTCGACTGGTTAGGTCCAGGGGGAGGTGAGGCTCCTTTGGAGTCTTGGCTCCCCAGAGTAGGGGGCTCGTCCTGGGGAGAGCCAGCAAGCCCTGGAGCGGTCCGGGGGAAAAGGGAGCGCGGAGCTCTCTTCTGCCCCGGACCACTCAGCTCCCTTCTGGCCGGGACTGCTCAGGTCCCAGGCAGAAGGGAGCCCTGCGCTCCCTTTTGGCCGGGTCGCTGGGGTTTCCGTATCAGCTGGACCGCGGTCCCGGCCAGAAAGGAGCCACAGGGCTTCTTTCTGGCCGCGACTGCTGGAGTCCTGGCAAAAAGGGAACCCCGCGCTCCTTTTTGGCCGGGACCCCTGTGAGTCCCGGCAAGAAGGAAGCTGGGGCTCCCTTTTTGTCGGTACCTGCGGGGGTCCCGGGCAGAGGGGAGCCATCGGCTTCCTTCTGGTTGGAACCCACGGCTCCCTTTTTGCTGGGACCACTCGGGTCCCGGGCAGAAAAGAGCTGCAGGGCTCCCTTTCGCCAGGACCGCTGGGGTCCCAGCCAGAAGGGAGCCCCGTGGTCCCTTCTCCCTAGGACCTAAGACGGGATCCAGGACGAGCTGCTAGCTCGGGACTGGCTCTCCCCAGGACAAGCCGATAGCAGCTTCCTGGGGAGAAGGGACCACGGGCTCCCTTTTTCCCCTGCCCTTATCTTGTAAGTCAACTTAGGATGTCCACACTGGCTTAAGTCGATTTAAGAAGTCGACTTAAGCTTTAAGTCGACTTAAATCTAGGTCTTAATAAGTCGACTTAAGTTTTCCTTAAGTCAATTTATGAGGCAGCTTAAGTTGATTTAAGGAAACTCCAGTGTAGACGCAGAGTAAATTATGTCGACCTAAGCCTGCTTAAGTCGACTTAATTTACTAGTGTAGACGCACCCTAAGAGCCTTGCTAGAGTGCTGGTCATCTTGTACATAACATGAATTGACTTGTCAGTCTGGCATACACAGAGTAGTACATATGTGCACCTAAGGTTTCAAGAAAAATCATATGAGATTATATTGTTTGAGAAGTGGTATTTACAATTTGTATTGTAATAAACATGCTCGAAGCAGACAGTGTGGTTGTAGGGAGAAAACTGTGTAAGCAGGTGGCAGTATACAGTAGGTATAGGGTTTGGCCTATCAGAAACCAAAGAGCTTAATTTTGGTAGCTTTTGAGCTATGTTTCCCTTTTGGCTCTTGGGGCTTCTTCCAAATCCCATTAATAGAAAGACTCCTGCTGAGTTCAGTAAAAACTGGATCAGGCCTACTTAGAAAGTCAATCATTTGCACCTACATTGACATACCAATGTGGAACTTAAACTAGCATTTGAATCACTTTTGAATTGGGTACGGAATCTGGTATTTCTTTATGGCTGGTATGCTTCATAAAACAGGTTGGTTAGGGTAAATTTTATATATATACAAGTGGAAATATCTTGATTCTATATATGAGAAGAGGTAGGGCATTGAATTGCACTAACTGGGAAGGCTATTCCAAGTGTATACATGAAAGAAGGCACACAGTTCAAAGTGGACAATGAAGACAAAAGAGCAGTGAGGTGAGAAGCTCTGAAACAGCATACGGAAAGTGAGAGACAGCGAGGGCAGAGAAGTAGAGGATGGTATCTGTGTGTAGTGTCTTGAAGGTAAGAATGAGGAATTTGAACTCAATGCAGAAATAGAGTGGAAGTCAGAGAAGTGATTCAGAAAGAATACTGAACTGATAGAAGTTTCATGCTATACTGAGCACTAAAATGATGTTTCACTTTCATGGTGATTGTAGTGTACTAACTTCTGTGCTCCATTGTACATGTGCAGTCCTATTGAAATCAGAGCACAAGTTAAAGCAGAGTTTGGCCCAATGGGAGAAGAAAAAGGTATAATAGGGATCTGCTGCTGTAAGAAAGCCGTTGCAATGTGTAACGTGCTATCTTTGCTGAGTTATCAAGAAACATTGCATTTCTTATATTAACTTTCAGGTTAACGCTTGTCGTTGAATGTAGATTAGCTATTCCAGAGAATGTATGGAGATGCCCATGACTTCCTTACAGTCCTGTAAAATGGAATTACCATCCCTCTGTCTGTTTAGTCTGAAAACTGTGATTATATTCAGAATGAGAAATGGTGCAAACCTAACTCTACATTTCATTTTTATATTCTAGTTTTGTGACTAAAGTGGGGCAAATAAACTTAGTCCAATGCCATCTCACGTGAATGTAGTCTGTCCTATGACCTTAGTGGGCGCTGAACTCAGTTGAATGATTAGGCAAGAATGGATATTTTTCACAAGCAAATATGCATAAAGACAAATGGCAAAAATTGCAATAAATATTGTTTTAAATGTATTGCTCATAGTCCTCCTCTGCTTTTCCACTTTGAGTATATAGGAGAAGCTGCTTTAAAAACCATATTTGCACTGAAGTGGACAATAAAGACCCGATTTATTTTTCCAAAGGGGCCACAGGCTGGCATAATTTTGTGTGTGCAAAACTTCACAGTTGCCTTCTCCAGCACTCAAATCTGCGCATGCAGCTAATCACTTCAAACATGCATGCACATAAGTGATAGAACTTGCTTATGTCAAGCCTAGCTCCTGGAAGAACAAGTATTAATTCTTGGAATGAGTGAGTTCAAGAGTTTTGTGCAAACACAAAAGGAGACCATTTTCTGAAATTTATGCTTCTTTGGCCTGATTATCACAAGTGAACACCCATTGAAGTCAAAGGGAATGGGAGTGCTCAACCCCTCAGACAGCCAGTCCCTTCATATCTAGATTTCTGCTGCCATGTTGTACTCCTGGAACTTTAAAGTACACTGGAGTTTTAAAGTCACGTTTTGTTCAATTTGTCTTAACCTTATACTCAGGACTTTTGTAACTCTTTGCTTCAGATCATTTTGAACTCAATGCACAAGTACCAGCCCAGGGTGCACATTATTAAGAAGAAAGACCACACTGCCTCCTTGCTAAATTTGAAATCTGAAGAGTTCAGGACGTTTATCTTTCCAGAGACGGTTTTTACAGCAGTCACTGCCTACCAGAATCAATTGGTGAGTGTGATGCTAGATCATTTTTAGAACTCTCATTAACTTGTCTAAAGTTCTCTGTGCTAATAAATTCTCCCTTTAAATCCAGCATAGAAGTCTCTGATGGAATAGAGTCCTTCCCATCCGAGAGCTCTCAAATACTTTTTTCTTCTCTTTGGGTTTGGTACTGCTCATTTTCCATTTAAGAGTAATCTGTATATATATGAATAGTTCTGATAACGTCAGTGGATTCATGAACCATAACTATGCATAAAACAAAAAGGATTAGTCATGAGAAAGGTTACAGAAATGAGCCCTTTAGTTATTTTTATTTGTGTGTATAAAGCTGTTACCTATTGTTGTTTAGTGCTTTTCAAATGAATCCTTTCAGTTCACCTAAGGGCTGTTCCAATTTCTAGTGATCCTATGTCTGAGTACTATTGACTGAGCTATATCCTGGCTTGGACATATTGACTGCTTGGACTTTAAAAATTGCCTAATTAAGCTACAAGGTAAAATGTAAGGGAAACAACCCAGAAATATGCCTTTCTCCTATTATCTAGATTATAACAGTTTTACGTTTGAATATCAAATGGTATGTCAATGAATAATATCCACAGAATGAACCAGGATCATAATAAATGATCTTGCTTTTAACATTGGATATAATAACAGACTGTAGGAAGTTTATAAACAATCGGATGAAAATACTTCTTGGGGCATTGCTTATGGCCTTTAATACTGAAGTCAATAGAAAGACTCCAGTTGAATTCACTGGGCATATCCTGAAAGAGAATGGCTATTAGACTTGAGGGAGTAGCTACTATTTTTCCTAAATTAAAAAGCTTTAGATTAGGAACACGCCAAATATCAACCAACCATTTAGAAGGACATGATCTCAGCCTCCGAGAGGTATGTATAAAATTTATAGCATTTCCTTATAGACAGCAAAATTTCCAGACGCAGTAAATGGAATAAAACTACTGTGTATAATGAGTATGAGTTGAGCCACAGTTGCGCCATAGGCGCATCTCTAGATCAGTGTTTCTCAACCTTTAGTGGACTGAGGAACACCTAAAGGTATTAATTACTTTACGCAGAACACCTGATGAAATCTTTCCTGAAAAAGCTGGTTATATACCGTCTCTAATGTTCATAATATCTGTATACTACGCACTCCTGCGAAAATATATATTTTAAGAATATAACGTGCATTTTATTTCTAAATAAAAGATATGATTATGCACAGAACTTAAAACTGAAAATGATATTACTCAAGTAAGAATGGGAATTCTGGGCCTGTGTGTTCGAACAAAGTTAATCTATTCTTGGAGTAAGGTTCGTCAAAGAAAGTATTACTATGGAAGTTATGTCCAAGTGATTTTGATGCCAGAGGTAACAGTGGTCGAAAATTTAAAATGCCCCGGCCTCAGCAAAAGAGCAAGGTGGCAGCAGATGGCAACACGTACCTGGAAGCTTGGCTGTGGCATTTTGAATCTCCCAGGCATGCATTACTCCTCACCCCCACCCCATTCAGACCCTCCCTCCCAACAGAAAATTAGCCATGCAGTAATCCTGATAGCATGCCAGGAAGAAATTTGGTTAGAAAAGGATGTTCAGTTAACTTTCGGCAGAAATCAGCAAAATTTTAAAAATCCACTTTAGAACTGGAATTTACTTCTGTACAATAGATTTGTGCTTATTGCTGACATTTAGATCATAGCCATTTCTTAACAAAAGTTCCCTAAGCCTATACAATGAATACTGCAAAATTTCTCAATGGAACATGTCTGGAACCCCTAGAGATTGATGCTGTCATTCTATTTTTGACTAATGAAAATGGAACATTTTTTCATTTCTGCCATTTCTTTCAGTGCTGTTTTAAGGAGGTTGATTACATTTCTGCAGGTTATTAGATAAAAGCTAAATACATTACACTTTCAACAAACTATCTCATATTTTAAAATTTAAAGGGCATGCATTTGTTTAACAGTCAAACCACTGCTACAGAGTTGAATTGTAGGTCAAATTTAATTTTTAAATGCTTTCTAGCAGATGTTCTTCTCATTCTTTGCGAGACAGTCTCTGAGGATAAATGTTATTTCTATGTGAGATCATAAATGGTTGTGAGTCTCATATGGAATGGGTAGATAAGACAAGTTTTACTCCTGCTGTCATACCAAATCATTAGGATTAGAGAAACGGCAATTTGAATGGCAGAAAAATAGATTTAAGTAGGCTTTCCAACAATTCATGGATTCATAGATTCCAAGGCCAGAAGGGACCACTGTGATCATCTACTGTGATCTTCTGGGTAACACAGGCCATAGAACTTTCCCAAAAGAATTCCTTGAGTATACCTTTTAGAAAAACATGCAATCTTGATTTAAAGATTTTAAGATTTTAACTGTTTTAGTAGAGTCTCACTTTTAACTCAGACTTTCCAAATCTGGTTTTAACTGCTACATCTCTCCCCTTATCTGTACAAAACTGTTCTGGTGAGTCTTTGTAGAGTTTATTAGGCTCAGCTTGGACCTGTGGCATTAAAGTAAAAATTGTTGGGGCTGCTTGAGATAGTGGTTTAAAATCAGCAGGCACAGCTGGTTGTGAGGCCCCACTCCGCCCAAGTAGGTTGTAATTCCAGCATGGTGTTTACTTTTCAATGCCAGTTGGAGAGGAGTGACTTGCTTTATACAGGTGATGGTGACTGATCTGGAGGCACTCGCTTGAGCCTCCTGTAGAATTAAGATATTTCCCTCTTTCCCGTAGCTATGTATAGGGCACCTCACAGGCTCCCCCGCTCCTGTTTAACAGGTGGCCTAAATCTACTATTCCCCTAACTCCATGAACATACACAGCCATTTTGGACCGTGATCTAGCCTGACTCTGCCAGCAATCATGACATAGGACTTTGGGACAGATGCCAGAAAGGAAGCCTGATTTATCTTCTCATTTATTTCTGTTTTACACTAGTGTAATTCCACTGACTCCAGTGGAATGATTGCTGGTTTATCCTGGAGTGAGAGGAGACTTAAACTTTGAAACTTGTGCTTTGACATTGGTCGTGCCAATTCAGTGGCTTCACAGAAGCCAGCATATTTGCTCAACCCAGCCCAGAGAGCAGTAACAAAAGAAATGGGAATGTGGATCAATGTCACTGTGAGGTCATGAGGATAGATTGGTTAACACTTTGTACGCTGCAATAACTTTGCACCACGATCATGTTCTGTTGCTCTTTCTGTGTTTCCAGATAACCAAGCTGAAAATTGACAGCAACCCTTTTGCTAAAGGATTCAGGGACTCTTCCAGACTCACTGATATCGAGAGGTAATGGGGACTTTCTGTTTACTTTCCATGTAGATAAGATAAAGAGAAGAGAGAGTTTGTAAGAAAACCATTCTTTCAACTCCTGGGAAGCCATGCATTTTAACATTATCTTGTTGCATATAATAAGTCTCCTGCAACTCCTTTAAAAACACTTATAAACCTTATGGAGGCAGACAGACAACCGTATTGAGCCTTGACAGCGCTCCAGCTGAGTCTGATGTACTTCTTTTTCTGATGCTTCTTCTTGAAGAGGTCACTTTCCTGGCTTCAGTTTTTCTTAAGTTGCAGAATGCAAAGCTTCTTTCTTATCATGCCATTCAGTTCTACTGAAGGATACGAGCTGGGCTCTGGGAAATGTGATCTATGGTATTGTACAAAGAAAAAAGCCCTTGTATTGTCCATTGTTCCACATGAGGGACAAGAAAATGAGTGCTTCCCAAAATTTACAGTTAAAACTATCTTAACATTTCTGCCCCTTTGGCTCCCAGCAACTCGTGTACCTTTCTTGTGTCTAGTTTTAGAAGTCTCAGATTCTGAAGTCAGCAAGTCGGTACAAATACCCACACTTTGATGGCAGAGATGCCACATTTGTTTAATTGAGATTGTACTTCAAGCTTCATCAGGGGAAGAATGTTTCCTGAAACAGTCTGGAAACCATTATGATGTTTGTGTCTAGGATTAACTTTCACCTCTGTAGTGAGTGGCTACTTAGCCCTGTCATGTGATGAGGATGTTAACACAGATCCATGTTCGGTGTGCGGGACTAGGAAATAAAGATCAGTTTCTTATCAGTGCTCCTGTGTGTCATGCCTTTATTAGACAGAGTCGAATGTAAACTAAATCTTTGGCAAAAATGGAGCAAATTAAGGAACCAGATTCCTTCAGTCTGGAAGAAGATCTGACAGAAAACTGAAGGAGGTGGTTACAGCACTTCCAAAATTTCCTGGAAGCAAGTGGCACTGATAAAAAAAACTCTGAGAGGATGAAATCCTCCATGCTTCTCTGTGTGGCTGGCCAGAGGCACTGATGATCTATAGCAGTATTTCTCAATGACCGGTCCACGGGCTGGCATCAGTTCCTGAGATCTCTATGACATAGTTTAGAAAGGGGATTGCAAACTGCTGTATGAAATCATTACAAAATTTCAGGAATGCTTTTATCCCAGCACAGATATCACTTGGGAAAAGGCCTTTTTTTTAAAAATAAGAAACTGGCTGTCAGGCAAGGCCATTGACTTTTTATTACATAGGTATGTAACACAAGTCATGTGACTTTAAACAATTAGCTGGATGAATTATGAGTGGTATAATGGATAATTAGGGCAAAGAGCAGTTACTGTGATAAATAGGGTTTGCAAAATACAAGAAATATTTGCAGGGCTAATGAAAAATGCTACCCCAATGAACGTTGTAGTCAGCAGTGAAAAAAATTGAAGTTCATCTAATTAAAAAAACATAGCCCGGCTTAATGACAGAACAAAAGAGTAAACAAGCTTCAGTGACCAGATTTGTTTGCAATAAATAGTGACAATAGGAAGAGAAACGTACTATAACAATGTCCCTTTCCATCACTAAATGTGATCATCTTAAGCAGGGAATACAAAAAGGACTCTACAAGAGCATGAGAGAGTAATTATGAACGGGCAGCCAACACAAAATGCCTCGGGCACCTCCAATTATATAAACTGATTGGGGCTATACAGATGAAGTTTTGGTTGTGAAAGGAGTTTTTACAAAGGACATCCTATCATAACAGCACATGGCATGAAGTCAGAAATGCTAATCATATCCACAATGCCATTTTGATTATTTAGAAGTGGAAAAACAGAGCCTGAGACAGCCTATCATTGCCAGGCATGAATGCTGCCATCAAAGATAAGTATCCAAGTGCAATATCTTAAATACAAGGAATGGAATGAGAAAACCATTGACGCCACCTAAGAGATTCCTATTTTCCCTTAATCTGTGGTTGGCTCAGATCTATTTTGAATTAAAGAAGAAAGATTCCCTCTTATTAGTGGCATACTGCATTTTTAAACATTACAGTTGCACAACACTTCTTCCATGTAGTAAAAGTATGTGTAAAACACAAGAGTGTTGGTAAAAGGCTGGTTGAGATTTTTTAATTTATTTTCTATTCTTATTCTAATGGATCAGAACCATAAAAGATTTATTCTGTTTGTAGGCATTAAAGTACCCAAGCACTTTAAAATATGAAATGAGATGTAGTGTTACTTCAGTAAGCTCCACATTAGCAATCATAGTTAAGTGTATTTTTATAACACCCAATGATAGCACCACCTAAAGCGACAGATAAATAAGGCAGACGGGAAAAAAAAGAAATAGGAAAAATTTAAAATCTAGTGATCACATGCAATAAAATTTAAGGCAGCATAAAGACTTTTGTGTCTGACACCAATTAAAAGTCAGGCATTATAATATTTTAGGTAATATATTTTGAATGATTCAACTTGAGTTTTGGCTGGTTATAATAATAAGTAAGTTCAAAAAGTCTACCACTTGAAATAAACAGTATTGTTATTCCATTTCTATGTCACAGAGAAGAATATGCAATGCAAATACACATTCACACATCTCTTTATAGTTGAAAATTTGAATAGATGTTGCAAGTAGATTTTCCATTCAATGCATGGGCTTCCCAAAACAGATATGGATACAATGCATGCATGAATAATTTGAAATGTGGCACAGTGATCTTAATGATTCCCAATCTGTGAAGCATCCCACTATGTAAGGGCCAAGAGAGCACTCATTCATCATCAGCTGCAAGTTTTCAGGATGACCTAAGTAGTGTGAAAGTGGACAAAGCTTTGGATTTCTTTTCCAGGTATTTAAGTCTGCTTTTTTCCTAAACAGCCTATGGGGAGGGAAACAAATCAGATCAATTGATCTTTAGAGACCTAAAGAAATTAAATTAGTCTGGAGTCAGTTACTGCACTAAACCATCCAGTAATTGGATTGTTCCTTGTTACTGATTGAAAACAGCCCCTATCTGTAACAATATAGGGAGCTTTTTCTTTATAGTAGATCTGAGAGAAAAACGCATCTTTTTATGACATGATGACAGAAATTGCACTTTTCTAACCTAATTGAATATGATTTTATAAATATGTGATTTTAACGATTTCAAGTTTCCTGTTCCAGATTTACGATCACTATGTAGGAAACCCAAACTGAAAATGCCTTTACGATTGAAACTTTTTGCATTGTACATATTGAAGTTATAATAAAATATAAATAAGGACAATGGAATATGCAAAACAGCATAGACTTTGGGCACCAGTAACTATTCATGTTAATATACTTTCTTTCATTCCTATTCAAAACCCAAGCATAGTTTTCTTCTCCTGATAGCTTTCCATTCATCACTTTTATCTATTAAAATGTTAGGTGGCAGTGGTATGTTTCAAATTTACATTAGGATGTGGGATTCCTTTTGTAATCAACTAAGAAGTAAAGTAAGAGACTCTGTACTTTTCCCATAAATTACTTAAATCTTAAATCCTAAATTACATAAATCTATGCTTACTTAGGGCAGCATTTATCCAGAGGTCCCTGGTCTTAGGTAAGTTACTGACTCACCCACTAATACTTGCACTTTTTATTTATTTTTTGTCTTCTATACCTTTGCTCTTTCATAGGTTGGTTCCTATGGTAGGTGCCTTCAAAAAGTGAACATTTAACAACAATTGTCACAGTGCAGTATTATGAAGTACCATGTTGTCAACCATATTATGTCAGACAACAGAGTCTTGTGGCACTTTTAAAGACTAACAAAAGTGCCACAAGACTCTGTTGTCTTTCTACAATAGACTAACACGGCTACCCCTTTGGAACATATTATGTCAGACAGTATGATGTGGTCATTGTCGGTGAATGCTGATTTTTTTCACCGTAACCATTGTTAAGTAGGTTATACAATAGATTGAAATTATCAATGGGAATATGTATGAAGTGACTCTCTTTATACTTCTGCTGAACAAGAGTTCAAAGTCTATACGAATTGTCAAATCACAAGGCCTGTGGATTCACTTTTTGCTATGAGTCTGAATACTTCTTTGGGTTTGTGGTGAAGAATTAGCCTTGGGAATAACATCACGCAGACCAACCAGCAAGAAATTCAATCAGTTTAAAGTATGGGAGTCAACAGAACTACTGAACCATAAACCAATGTTCAGAGTATGATCGATGGCTCATAATCTTATCCTGAACATTCTTTTGTTTCAGCATGCACGAGAAAAGCTCAGGAATGGACTGGTGACTATATTAAAGATAATTGAGGGGTATCCTCACCTGCCTACCTCCAATAAACACTCACTGGAGTCAGAGAGATACATCAAGAGGAGATAGCTCTTAATGAGAAATGTGGCTAGAACACCAAAACAACACTTAGCATCTCCGGGGGAGGCGGGGAGTAGGTGTGAGGACATTCGAGCACAGCATTTCAGATTAGTTTTCTTGGTAATCAGTGTCAATATTTTCCTACATTAGGCAGTTCACGCCTAAAAGACAAAAATATATTGTATAAAGGCATAAACTTAATTTGAAATGTACTTGCATGCTTAAATATGTACATAGCCCCACCCATCATGCAGTCAAACCTTGTGCTTAATTATGTGAGATGAGTGGTAAACTTGAGCTGGGTCGGTACCTCTCTTCCTCTCCAACCCAGTGCAGGACCCCTTCTTCCCACATCCCATATATCAAAAGAGAACTCTTCCTGTGGGAAGGGGAGAGCATAGGACATGGGGGGATATTTAATATCCTCATCATTTACTTCCAAACTTTCTACTATTCTTTCCATATAATGGTCTAAATCTTGCTGCTTTACCTTAATGCAAAGTACAAGACTTATCAAGCTCTTTCAAAGTTAAAATTAATGGCTGGTATCTGCATTGTGATGATGCCATCACTCAGGAAGTGTCATTTCTGAGATAAGTTCTGCCTGTACCCTACTGCTTTCCAAACACAGATTTTTCCAAATACCAGCAAATATTTTACTTTGATTTATTTTCTTTAAAAAGTTGTGAGTTTTGCTTTTGTGTGCGTTGTATTTATCCAGTTCTCGCATATTCGTTTTGAGTTTCTGTAGCTAATTTTGGCTCTCTAAACCACTTGGGATCAGATTCCATTTTCACTTTCAGCTATTTGTGTTTTTAATTGTGTGTTGTGCGTGTATAGTAAGCATCATGGCTTAATGATTCCTGAGCTGCGTTTCAGATGTGTGTTTGTTGTTTATTTATCTCTTTTCCCCCTTGGGTAATAGGGTACTGGTTCCTTCCTTTGTTTTTGTCTTTAGGACTCCTTTTCACCACTTGAGTCTTGGACAAATTAGTCATCTTTTCCATTTTTTTTAAAGTTCTACTGCAGTGAAACTTCCAGCAAGTTTATTTTTTTGGCCTTCTGGGCCCATTTATTCTGTCTGTCTTCACATCACCTCACTTCTGATGTCTTCTGTTATCTGGGCTTTCTTCCAAATGTACTAACTGGCAGCTACAGAAAAAGGAAACCTTTGAAATCCAGAGCTAAAGAAGTTATTCAAGCTGCAAACTGATAATTCATACACTCTGTATCCTGTTCGGTATTTTTCTTTATGTTGCACTGAATGGCCAAGCAAAACATAGTTGTCAGTTTTATTATTTTCTTCCTATTAATCTATTGTAAATTGCATTTCCTTAAAAATAGAAAAAGGCAAAAAAAAAAAATCATTGGGCACGGGGAGTAGAGTAGGATGGGATCTTTATTGTTTTGCTTATCGTTCAGATTGACAGTGAGGGAGCTCCTGAAAAATGGAGGAAACATGGACCCGTTGGTCAGCATAGCCCATAAAGTCTGTAGCTATTTTAGGTATCCTTAACCGACAGCATCTACTCAAAGAACTACAGGTGCACTGTGCTCTCCTTTGCCACCACCTGACGCAAAAGGTGGTAGCATTGTGGAATTTCTCTCTGCACATTGATGGGCATTGAATCAGGCCCATAGGGGAATGGCTGGATGAGCAGTATGTAAAAACCCATTATTTTTATATGTGACTAAGATGGGTGCTAACCTGCAGCAGGCATTTTCAGGGTGGTGCAGTTAAATATTGGTCAGGACTTAATTTAGCTCGAGGCTTGCCAGCTGAGCCCTGGCACCTCTAAACTTGGCAGTTCATAGTTCCGGCATCAGTTATGAATGAAAAAATTGCTTGAGCCCTGGCAGGGCCGTCCCTGGGGACAGGGTGGGGTGGGGGGAGGGGGTGGCCAGGGCCAATTGGCCTGTGTGGGCTCCTGGCCCCCAGGCCAGCCCAGAGAGGCCGGACCCTGTGTATCTACCCTCCAGAGCAGCTGCCCCACCCTGGGGGGCGGGGAGGGCTGGGCCAGAGGCCACGCTCCGCTTCCCTGTCCTGCCCCTGGGCCTGCTGCTCCACCCTGGGGGTGGGGAGGGCTAGCCCAGAGGCCGGGCTTCGTGCTCCTGCCCTGCCCCGCTGCCTTTGGCTTGCTGCCGAAGGCAGCGGGGTGGAAGCAGGGTGAACCATGGCAGTGGGGCCCCATGTAACTATGAAGTTCAGGGCAGTCACCCGGCTCGCCCATCCCCCAAAGGATGGCCCTGAGCCCTGGCACCTCTTTCATCACAAATTAAGCATGATATTAGCCTTGTCTGTTGACTTGGGTTAAAACTAATGTTGTTGAAAGCCTGTTCCATCCAAAGGGACAAGGTAGAAATTTTGTCTCCTTCTCATGTATGTTCTCTCTCTAGCACTGACACCAACTGCAGAAAAAGACACAGCTTCAAATATATGCACGCCTAGAGTGGACTCAGTGTCCATGGCCCTGATCATACAAGGTATTGTGCACAGCTAAGCCCCCATTGAGGCTTCACTGTAACTGGATGTGCCCATTCACAATACACTGCAGCATCAGCGCCCAGGTGATCAGAGCATGTTATACTGTGGGCTGTAGCACAACAAATAGAAAATGAGAGATTTGATGAAAAGTCATCAAAGGAATGCCTCCCTTCACCTACAAGGAAGCATAGCCCCTTTCATCTTGATTGAGGAGCTGGCCATATTGGTCCTTGCATTTATCATCTCCAGAGTGAATTTCTATAATTCATTTGGGTTTGATGGTGGAAGGAAACAGATGTTCCAGCTTATGCAAGACATTGCCCTGCTTCTGAGTTGCAAAGAACACTTAGAAGTGCTTTGTGTTTTTCACTGGCTCCCAGGTCACTTCCAGTGCCATTTCAAGGCCGTGGTCTTAATCTATTAGTGGATCAGGTCCCAGCTACGTCTGAGACTGCTTGTCAGTTCATTGTCCTAGGAGACTGCTCCACTGTTCCAGGCAAGTGCTGTTAACAAGGCCTGCGATTAAGCTTGTGAAAGCTGGAGGTAAAGCATTGTCAGTTAAGAGAGCTCAGCTTTGGAATGGGTTCCCATAGGAGATAAGACTGAGCCATCCAGGCCACAAGTTAATACCTCACTAGAATCACAACAGACAGAAAATTTATGCACCTTGGTGGTTTGATGTTGCAACCAAGGTGTGACAGCTCTGATGTTCCTCCACCTGCTGGAGAGAAAAGATATTCTCCACGATCCATCCTAAGGTGTCACTCTCCTTGAAATGCAGTATGCAGTGAGTGCTGCAGTCACCCAGGCACCATTGAAATGCTACGTCCTGTCCACAGTATTGGATTCACGGTTCAAAACCACTGTGGCTTCTTTCAGATGTGTTCAGTATAAGTGAAGATTGGTTGAAAAGGCTGTCTCAACAGTTCTTTGAGATCCTCGTAAGTGCCCTCCCCACATTATCTCTCATCCTGTTCATCCCACCTCTGTCACTGTCATCAGCATGTCCTCCAGTTTCATGCTGGCCAGCAGCAACTCAGTTACCTCCTTGCCATCTGATACACAGGTACTCCCTTATTCAGACAGCTTCATCGCCTATCTTCTGTGATCTCCTCCTATTCTCCAGCCCATTCCACTATTATTGTACAACAGTATACTTAGCTTAACTTCAGCATGGTAGTTTATAGTACTAATGTATGCATTTCATTCATATTTGCAATATAACTAAGTTTAAAAGGGGATCTGGAAAAATGTTGGGAGAGCAGGCAAAAGAAATTGGCAGTAAGGTAGCATCTTAATCTCTACACCCCTGAGACCTTTAAGCCCACTCTCCCCTCACCATATTCAGTGACCTAAATTTGCCAGTAAATAAAGGTGCTGTAGAAATCTAAGTTATTGTATAAAGAAAAAATCAGTTGGTTTATGCATTAGGCAATATCTGATCACAAACTGAAGACCAAAAGCTTTTCTTGGATTAAACTGAAATTAGTTCATTTTTCACAAAATGTCTAACTGATTATAGATCAGCTATGAAAAATTTCAAGGAATGCTTCTAAAAACACAAACAATCCAATTTTCAGTCTACAGTTTTCATTTATTAAGTATTTTTATTGAACAGAATCATAATATAGCAAATATTGATTTATCTTTCAGTAATTTATAAAATTATTTCCATATATCTTTTGAGCAATGTTGTGACATGACCAGCCTAGTTATTAATTCTTTTCATTTGCTTAAGACCTTTTGCATGCATAAATATAAAACTATAAGTTTTAAAGAAATGGGCATTGTCACCATTAAATTCTTTCTATGTTTGGACTGATTTTTGTACGTGCATGCGTCTGTGTGTTCCATCAGAAGTTTCAGGTAGTCTGGAGGAGTTTTGGTTTTTTTTTTACTCCATTGCACAGACCTATAATCTGGACCTTTCCAATAAAAAATCATTAGTTGTTTTGTGAAAAAAACCATAAACCAGCCATGCAGTCAGACTAGATTAGTTTCTGTAAAATTTTGAATTTAAAATCTCAGCTGCTGAGACCAGGACCTTGGCTGCACTAGACAGCGTTTGCTGTTATAGCTATAACAGCAAACCATCCTAGTATGGATTCAGCATACACCCACAAAAGAGTCCTTTTCAAATGAAATAAAATATATTGACAAAAGAACTTTTTGCTGCTGGTATAACAATGTCTGCACAAGGGTTTTTGGTGGTGTTAAAATATTGGTAAAAATCACATCCCTCTGCAATATTTCAATACAGGCAAATATTCCCGTGTAGACCTGGAAGGTTATAGCTCAGAATGAATACTTCTGTGCAATGAACTTCTTTTTCTATTTTCAGTTTTCTCATTCTTAAGCCTTTCCTGTTTTTAAAATACTTCTTCTTTTGACAATGAATCTTGATAATTTCTTTTCTAAACCTTTGGCACAATAGCTGTGAAATAATAGTAACAATAATTCATAAAAAATTCTAATGTACTATGCCCCATTTTTAAATCCTGAGTTCACTCAAAAGTCATACTTCTTTTCCCTTTGAAAAAAGACAACCAAATAGGATAATACAGTTCTCTGTCTAGCAAAGTCACCCATCTGGAAAGAATTTAGTCTGCAATAATTGTGGGTATTTGATTTAGTTTTAAATTCCCGTAGGCAATTCAAAGGTAAATTTATTGGGCCAAATTTATCTGTAATGTACCTCCATTGAACCTCATGAGGTTACAGATGAATTTGGCCCATTGAACTAGAACTGGAGCCTGCATTGTTTCTGCTGTATCACAACATTATTTACATCATGTACACCAGGGTATATCATTACAAGCAATAAAGTCAATACAGACATATCACCTGAAAGTGATTTATTTTTTTAGAGCTTTTTAGGTTAGTTGCTGTATATCTCACATTTGAAGGCCAAAGTGCTTCCCAACTGGCATCTATGCCACTTTGCCAGGACAATCCCTATTGGTTATTCTATGTTGGTCTCGCATTCTCCTTTATTTTTTATTTATTTATTAAGTAACATTTCCCAGTCTGTTTGAAAAAGAAAGGAGGTATTAAATACATAATATAAACAATGCCGTCTGCCTTTTTCTTTGTAAAATCTTCTTGGGAGATAGCCCTGATATGCCCACTGTTTTCAATCACTTAAAAGGCAATAATTCAATTATATCATCCTCTATGTAGGAACTGCCATTGCTTTCAGTCCACTTCCAATTCTGACACAAGTAAATCACTTAGATAAGATCCCCTTTTTATTTTTTCCAGGAGACTAGCATAAGTAATGATACCAGTTCTAGACCAAGGACAAAATGACTATAATAGCCTTTTTGTAGGAAAGGAAAACATGTGCCATAGTGATTTATTATGCTATTTGGAAAATGTTTTTCCTTGGAATTTTTGCAACAGCCAAACTGCTATAATAAAATGCATGTAGCAAATATGAATGATCAAATAGTAGGGGCAAAAGAAACCTGCACCAAACAGCTGTATTAACTGTGTGAAGGTATAAGGGATACCATTCCTCTGGGGTCAGAGGCCTGCAGCTGGCTGGGTGGGTAATTATCCCTGCCCTCTGCACCTGAGAAAAGAGCAGGGCCTTAATGGCTGATCCTTATAAAAGAAGGCAACAGGAAATAGAGAAAGGAGACTGCAGTCTCTTCCAGAAAGTTGAGGGAGGAGGGGTAGGGGCCGTGCTCCCAGTAACCTGCTACTTGAATTACTGCGGAGAGAAATTGCTCCAGAAAGTAATACGGACAGCAGGGAGAGGGTGTGAAGTCCTTTACTTCTATGGCTCTGAAGTAAGAGATAGAAAATTTTGGGTAGCTGAAGTTACTGATATGAGTGGCTGACTTGGGGAAGAGAGTCATGGCCTCCACAGGCTTTGAGGAAGGAATCTATGAGGTTTTGATTCTATTTATTTGGGGGCTGGAGTGTTTGGGGTTTTTTTTTTGTTAAGAAGCCTTAAACTAAAAACAGCTAATGCTGCTGGAAACGGCTTGCCTGGATTCTGGGAGAGAGCTCAGCTAGAAGTACCTCAGGGAGAGGGCAGGCTCAGCAAAAGTAAAACCCACTCTGGTAGCAGAGAGTGCTAGGCCCCAGTCCTTCACAAACTGGATTTCCTGGATGAGAAAGGAGTTTACAGTGACACTGGAAATGTGTTAGATTCATTCTTGGTGTAATGCCAGTGACTTAAATGGAAATATACCAGGGATTAATTTGGCCTTCTCCATAAATTGGCTTACTCGTCATATAACTGATGCCTCATGTCTTGAGGCATGACCGTTCATAGCCCCAGCTCTTCTGGGCTTGTTGCATCAATTAAGAATATAATGTCAATTCCATGCTTGTTCTAGGTGCAAGACTTGAGAGGTCTTGGTCTATCAGATGTCTTCTTGGAGAAGGAATATGCTTTTCCATGATTTTCTGTGCTGTATTATTAATATCCTTGAGGGTGGGCTGTATCCATGCTGACAGTCTCTGACGGTAGAAGTGAAGCAGTCACCAGTCCATTAGGAATTGGATTGTGACCATCACTACTGACCCAGACTGATTTCACGAGCATAGATGTTCACAGAAAGTGAATTTTAAGCCTGCATCTTCAAATTACTTGCTGAGGCCAGTTGTGTATTGACTGTCTGTAGAAACTCATACCAGAAATCTGATGGTAAATTTGCTCACATTTGTTCAAAGACCAGACACAGTGCAATGTAACATGTGATCAATAATGAGTAAACAATACTGAATGAATTTGGGATTATTAACGCAAGCCACAGAGTAACTGAAATGCATGAAACATCTTGTTTTAATAATTTTGAGGAAAAAATTGATCTGTTGGTACACATCTTGAGCAGAAAGATAAAATCTGTTAATAATTTCCCTCCCCCCTAATTTAATTATTCAGTCAGCTAGACTGTATGTATGACATCATCCGTACGTCAGACACATCTGGCTTGGTTTTACAGCATAGAAAGGTTACATGGCTTATACACTAAACAAATGAGGTAATGCTTAGAATGCTACTGATATGCACTATTGTTTTCTTCCATAGAGAGAGCGTGGAAAGCCTTATTCAAAAGCATTCCTATGCACGCTCCCCCATCAGAACCTATGGAGGCGAAGATGATGTTCTGGGAGATGAGAGTCAAGCAACACAAAGCAGAGGTAGGAAAATACATTGAAATGAACACACTAATTCTCCATTGCATCTCAACTCTTCTCAGTGCAGGGAGAAGGGGGTCACATCCGGTGCTGCCCATCTCTGCAGAGTTGCTTTAACTTATGCCACTGAGGTAAAGCCCCTAAGTGACCCTACACCACTGGAGTTTAGGCCTAACTCCACCAAGGTCCCACCCCATCTCTGGCATGCACTGTACACTGGTGATGAGTTGGGGGGGGGGCAGTGCAGATCAGAGCTATGCTGCCCCCTTCAACTTGATGCCAGAAAACAGTTCACTTACATAAGAGGAACTCTCTGCTGGCCACCTCTAGCCAGAACAGGCTATGTTGCATTGCCTGGGCAGTGCAAGGGGGCATAGCAGACTGGAGAATTGACTTTGAACTTGTAACAATCTGGCTGCCTAAAGCCCCTACCTTGCCTGTCATTTCACCCCAGATGATTTAGTTTTGGCTGTTTTACCAACTTCAAAATCATTGGCTACCCTGAGTTGCCTTCCAAACGGATGCTTGCTAGATAAGTTACACCTATAGTCACAAACTCCCCTTATGTGTTATTCCCTGCCTGGTGACTTCATTACCTGCTTCCTTTGCAATAAGCATTTGAGGTAAAACAATTCTGTCTGCCTGTAGAGTGGCAGGGCCCTTGTCTTGTCATCTAACTTCACGCAGCATTGTTAAGATAGGAGCATTGTTCCTGTTCCTGCTCTGTGGACTTACAGGGGAAATTGTACTCACTTTCAACCAGGAATTTCTCTTCAACAAAGCTGTTCATTTGCGCCTGCTTATGCATTTCTGTGCCTAAGAACAATGCCTTAATTTCTGGAGTTGCTGGGCCTGCTCATCAGCTGGTCTATTTGAAGTACTTCAGTGGAATCAAGTCCATTTATGCCAGCTGAGTATATCCTTAGTGCAATATAGCCTTGATGCAAATGTTGTTTTCCCCCATCAAAAAGACATTTAATCTTTAAAGTGCTGAGAATAAGGCACCCTGCTATGAAGACCTTGTTTGTGAACAATGAAGTGAGCGCATTATATATTGGGGTAGTTCGTGGCAGTGTTGTCATTTATAGCCCACCTGTTCCTAGAGAAAACTCCAAACTGGATTCCCAAGAGGCTCTTGAGAGATGATGTAGTGTGCTTTGTTTAAATAATTGATTTGGTGTGTCATGTAGTGTACAATCCTGCCCTTACCTTCCTAAGTATACAAAGAAGTAGGGAAGAGGATAAGCAGAGATCATCAGCCATTGGTAGATTGGGGAGCAATGTTGCTGGCATGGGAGAGTATTCATTGGTCAGGACAACCAGTGGAATACATGGTGGCATATGACTTATTGCTTCTCCAAATGAGTAACCTACATTTTCCCCCTTCTCTTCAAAGCATAGGGCTTACAACCTGTGACTGTCTTACTGAAGGAGACTCCCAAAAAGTATGAGGGGAAATGTAAATGGCTCACTGAAATTCTTAGCAAAACCTTATAACTTCTTTAAAAATGGCCCTAAAATGAATGTACAATATGGAAGCTGAACTAAACTTAGCAGGTGAGCAAGTGCTGCTGGCTTTAGCATAAGGCAAGAGGTCTATGGGTCCTGACCATACCTAGAATCGGTAGACCATGTCTCCTTTGGCACCAGAAAGTATGATATTTGGGACTCTCTTCAGCTAGTTATGATCCTTCCCTGCTTCTGTATAAATGAAAAGCAGCTCTCTATTCACCATCAAATGCATTCTTTATAAAGGGCACAATTTTGTCCATAATGTATAAATAAGAAAGCGTTTGTAATGCTCATCATTTACTTCAAAACCCATTCAGATAATTTATTATCAAAATATTTTGGCATTCCCTTTTCTGATGCCACAGGCCCCTAGAAGTACAGAGGCATGAAAACACAAAAGAATAGGGAAAGAGAGGAGAAATGATGAACACTTTCAGGATTCCCTTAAGTTTGTTTGGGATTTAATTGCTGCATCAGGCAAAGGTTTGTGAGGGTTTTCCCCTCCTTCCTGGAATTGGCCTGATTATTCTATGTAGACAGTCTTAGGGAGTCTCAAAGTACAATAATCAAATCTGAAAATGGACCACACAGGACAGTATTTTATGCCAGTGTCTCTGAGAATCCTGGAGAAGCTGTCACTGTTTCTGGAACACACAATACCAAGTTCAAGATAATGATTGTTATTGAACATTCACTATAACATGAAGTCTGATTTCCAAAGCTGTTAACAATTAAGAAGTATATATATCTTTATGCAAAAACAAACCCCTCTGCAATTAAGAATATAGTGTGTGTGTACCTATGTTTACATATACACATTTGCACATTCGCACACAATTTGTACAGAGCACAGGTCAGGGTTGCCATTGGATCTAGGGACAAGTGTAAAATTCAGAATCTAATCCAGATTTGGATTCAACCTTCCCCAAAGTCAGGGATATTCAGATTCAAAGTTTATAAAAGATTTTCTTTTGGCCTATTATAGAGAGAGGTAATCTTTGCAGTTTGGCTCTAGATTTTAACTTCCCCAGTGTTCAGGGATGTTCAGATTTGACTTCAGAATTTGGTTCAAGTCAATTTCTGATATGGATTTGATGCAATTTTTATGCTAGCGCAAGTCACTTTTACTGGACCACTTTTCCTTTCTACTTAAGCAAGGGAAGCATTTATCATGAATAACTTATCCAATGAATTTTGCTGCTTTTTCTGCTTTTAGGATTTGTCCACCCTCAGACTAATTTTTGTCAAATGTATTTGTTTGAAATTCTTCTGCAAACAACTGTTTGCCTACAGGTTGCTTATGAGCTGTTTGTTATGAATAATCAGCATTTGATAGTCAGACTGTTTTTCTTTGGCACATAGGTGTCTTTGTATTATTTCTTTTCCATGACAGGCTAATCATATTTCTTTTAGTCGGACAAAACAAACAACGAGTCCTGTGGCGCTTTTAAAGACTAATAAATTTATTTATCACATGAACTTTCATGGGAGAAAATCCCACTTGCCCCCAATTATAAATTTAAATTAAATTATAAATTATTATAATTATAAATTATAATTATTTAAATTATAAATTTAATTTCCCCATGAATATCCTGTAATACTGGTTTAGGTATTTTGCCAAACATTCTTGCCAGTGATCTTATTTCCTAAAATATCCTATTAGGGTGAAATCCTGGCTTCATTAAAATCCATGTGAGTTTCACCATTGATTTCAATGGGACTGGGATCTGAACAAGAAAGCAAGCACAAGGGACATGAACAAAAATTTTAAAAAATAGGTTGTGTTTTTGTTTGTTTTGTTTTTCAGTATTTACTCAGCTCTAAAACCCAGACAGGTGACAATAAAGAGAAGTATATGAATAGCAGTGATTGACAGCACCATCTGCATTAGACTCTTGGGCTATGTCTACACTTGCTAAAATTAGTTCGAATTAGTTCGAACTAACTAATTCGAACTAATTTTAGTTGGTTCGAATTAGCTTAATTCAAACTAGAAAAAGTTAGTTCGAACTAAGCAAGTGCCATTCATGAATGGCACTTGCTTAGTTCGAATTAGCGATCCCCATTCATTTCAATGGCCGGTTAGTTGGAACTAAGAAATTAGTTCGAATTAACATGGCCACATTGGCTAATTCAAACTAGTTAGTTCGAATTAGCCCTTTAGTTTGAATACCCTATTCAAACTTATTAGTTTGAATTAAGGAAGCCCTTAATTCAAACTAACTAAAGCCTAGTGTAGCCATGGCTTTAGTTAGTTCGAATTAATCCTCCTTAATTCGAACTAATTTGCCATTGTAGACATAGCCTTGGAAAGTGACTGACTTTTTTGAAAGTGAAAAACCTCTTTTGTAGCTGTAGTCCTTGTCTACCTGATGGTGTTACAGAAGCATAGGGTGCGTCTACACTTTAAATTAAGTCGACTTAAGCTTGCTTAAGTCAACTTAATTTAGTCTGCGTCTACACTACTGCTGCTTAAGTCGACTTAAGGAAATTGTAAGTTGACTTAATAAAACCTAGTTTTACTTCGACTTACTGGCTAAGTCGACATTATTAAGTCGACTTAAGCCAGTGTAGATGTGGCTTAGTGCTAAGTCGACCTAAAGGGTCCCCAGGGCTCCCCCACTGAGCTCCCTCCCAGGATGCCTGGCACAGCCCTGCCCACCCCGCTCCTATACCCTGCCCGGCTCAGCCCCCATGTACTGTGGTACAATGGGGAAAATGCTGAGCTCCCTGGCACTTTTGAAGGGGTGCCCAGGGAAGGGGGACACCTCTTGGGTGCCCCCCTTCCCACCATGCATTATTCCCAGGTCCACCTAGCCCCTACAAGTCGACTTAGGCATACAGTGTGGACACTCTAAGTTGATTTGGCAAGGTCGACTTTAAGTCGACCTAAATTTACAGTGTGGACATGCTAAGTTGACTTATTTGAACAAGTGTAGACATAGCCATAGTTATTGTGCTGTAGCTATGCTGCTGTAATGCCTGCAGTGTAGACATGGCCTTTGTGTAGTTATCAAAGCAAATTATCCACTGGCATGTCAAATAGACTGGTGTCAAATGGGCTAAAGAAAACACGTTGTAATTTAAAGAAGCTCTTTCGTACCCTTTACTAATTTTGAAATCCTCCAAGGAAAGGCATAGCAAGGAACGCGTTAGGTTTCAGAAAACAGCAATATTTATAAGCTAATGATGATAAGCCCTGATTAGATTAGAAAATTACTCTTCAGAGCATGTTTAATATAACTACTTCCAATATTCGAATGTATTTTGAAAGATTTCAATAACCAGGCAAGTTTGTAGATCCTATCACTTATGGTTACCATTTGACCACTAGAACTCTCTGAAAACAGTGGGTTATTTTTTTTAAGGAAAAATAATTTTTTGTAAATGTTATAGTTTCTCCCCCACCTTGAATTTAAAAAAAGAAAAGTCAGAATTTGAATTGCTGAAAAAATCAATTTCCACAAGCTTTCATTGGAAGAAAAATCCCATTAAAATCAATTTCTAATTAAATTTTTATAAAATTCAAATTTTGGAAAATTTCAACCAGCTGTGGTGACCAGTTGCTATAAAATTTTGAGACTATCTTTCTAACACAGAAATGCATTGAAACAAGACTTTACCTCTGATAGACAGATGTTTCCGTTTTTGGCACTAACGTTGCTGGTGGATGGAATTATAACACCCATCTATAGACTGACAAGTGTGCAGAACAAAATTATACTTTCAGATTACTTGAGGTGGCAGGTAAAATAAATGAGCAAAAGCTAAGTTTTCATTCCAAACAACTTTAACCAATTTCTTCAAATGATACCTCATCTGAGATGTATGTGTAAAAAGGAGCAATCCATGTATAATCTAAAAAGTTAGAGTGAATTCTTTGAGAAGTTCCAGAGGGGTAGCCATGTTAGTTTAGTTCAGCAAAATAAGCAAGGAGTTCTGTGGCACTTCTAAAGACTAACAAATTTATTTTTTGCATGCGTTTTCATGTTTGAAGTCCTACTTCATTTCTAAAAGCGCCATAGGACTCCTTGCTTTTTTTTTTTTTTTTTCTTTATGAGAGTATTTGATTTCCAGCAGCAACTCTTTTTAACATATGAATGGCCATGCTGGGTCAGACCAATGGTCCATCCACCCTGGTATTGTGTCTTCTGACAGCGGTCAATGCCAGATGCTTCAGAGGGAATGAACAGAAAAGCAATTAACAAGTGATCCATCGAGGGCCATCCTTAGGGGAGAGTGAATGGGGCAATTGCCCCAGGCCCTGCAGTTACGTGGGCCCTGCGCTGTCCTGGTCCCAGAGGGGCAGTACGGGGCCCGCGCGTGGGCCCCCCATGGCTGCGCTGCGCCCTGCTGCCTTTTCTGGAAAGCTGAAGGCAGTAGGGCAGGGTGGGAGTGCTTTGCCCGGCCTCTGGGCTGGCCCTCCCCACCCCCAGGGCGGAGCAGTCAGGCCCAGGGGCAGAGCGGATGCGTGGGGCCAGGCCTTTCTGGGCTGGGCCAGCCTGCCCCATGTGATGGCTCCTGCTGCAGCCAGGGCTGGCCCCTGCCAGCGGTGTGGGCTAGGGATAGAGCCAGGGCTGACTCCCACTGGTGGGTGGTCTCATGCTCCCAGCCAGGGCCAGCTCCCCGCTGGCGGGCGGCCTTGGGGCCAGAGCTAGGGCCAGGGCCAGCTCCCTGCCAGCGGGCGGCCTTGTTCTTCCAGCCTCGGCTTCCCGGCTGGGGCCAGCTCGCTGCTGGCAGGCGGCCTAATGCTCCTGGCCGAGCCAGGGCTGGCTCCCTGCCGTCGGGCAGCCTCAGGGCTAGGGCCAGGGCTGGCTCCCGCCAGCCGGCGGCTTTGGGTTCCCAGCTGCGGCTGGCTTCCAGTCTCTGGGTGGGTGAGTGGGGTCTCTAGGGTGTGGAGCGGGCCAGCCTACTGCCACGCTTCCCTCCAGTATGGAGGGGGCGGGGCCCCGCCTAGGCCGATTGGCCCTGGGCCCCGCTCCCTCCAACGGACGGCCCTGGATCCATCCCCCTATGGCCCAGTCCCTGCTTCTGTGGCTTAGGAACATCCAGAGTATGGGGTTGCATTGCTGACCATCTTGGCTAATAGCCATTGATGGCCATATCCTTCATGAACTTATCTAATTATTTTTTGAACCAAATTATAGTTTTGGTCTTCGTGATGTCCCTGACAGTGAGATCTACAGGTGGACTGTGCACTGTCTTCCATATCAACTTTCCAATGAAGGATTCCTTTCTTTTTATACCTCTTTTGCTGTTCTAGTTACCTTGAGGCTTCAGCCATTTATTTTCTTTGCAGGATCAGCTTTTACAACATCTGATAACTTATCCCTGAGCTCCTGGGTATCATCGTCAACGAGTTTTCCTGGATTTCAGCACCCACAGTCATTGACTGCCCTTGGTACCAGTACTGGATCCATAGCTACACCCATTCCTCATCCAATCCAAGGATCTTTGCCTCCTTACAGCCGCCTGGGAATGCCTCTTACACCTTCTGCCATAGCCAGCTCAATGCAAGGTAGTGGCCCAACATTCCCGTCATTCCACATGCCCAGATACCACCATTACTTTCAGCAGGGGCCTTATGCAGCTATTCAGGGACTGCGGCATTCCTCTGCGGTAATGACACCATTTGTATGACTGACATAATACAAGAGATATCAAGGTTTTTAGATGTGCAAATTTGGTATGAAAACACCAGGGACCTTCCTGAAAGGCCTGTGGAGAAAGAGCTGAACTCATAACAGACCAGCTAACAATACATTATGGATATGGATTCTTCCATCGAGGGCTCATAGCAAGAGAGAATGCAGCTTGAAGTTGCAAAAGTATCTATTACAATCAAATGGATCACAAAGTTCACAGGACTTTTAACCAAGTGCAGATTGATCCAAAGGTGCGTTATGCCTAGCAGAGTAAGAAGGTGCATTTATGCAGCAATGTACAAATCATTTAAGAATAGGTTTTTTTCAACATGCTAAAAGAATCCTGAATGAGGTAATCCTTTTACTTAACTCCATCCTTCCTTATGAATAATGAGCGCTGATATGGAAAGATTTATTGCTATAGCTTTGAGCATGTTTAGGCTATCTCAGAATTAGTTTGCTGGGAGAGGGAGAAAAAATTGTCCTTCTTTTAAAGACTGTCTTATCTTCAATAAGAGCAGTGTTTCATAGTTCCAAAGGGGAAATATCAAGAACATATGATCACAAAACAAGTCTTGAATTCTTTATTTTCTTTTAGTTGGCAAAGTTATATCCGTTTGGGGAAAAAAAAGACTATTTGAGAACTATATAAAAATGCTATATTCTGTACTTTGTCTAAAAATGAGCTCCTCACATATCCTAGAAAGGAGCAATTTAAGCATCTGCCAAGCGTGATGGAAGAAAATATTCTGGGGAATCTGTTACTTTTAATCTAAGAATGAAAGATCTCAAATCTTCACCCAGAATAATTTATCTGCCATTGATACTAAAGGACCCATCTCTCCAGATGTGCACTTGTATAAGATAAAGAAACAGAGCCAAATTCTGTTATTATAATGATCTGCCCGTCCAATTTACAAATATCAGTGGATCCTGGTGCATGACCAGTACGTAAGAATTTACCAACTTCACCCCTCACCAAGAAAATCAGAGATGTTGCCAGCTATGCTGTCCTGCCACGCAGACCAGAACCAAATTCGGTGCTTACGTCCCAGTGAGGTAATGGAGTTGCCTGGGGAATAAATCAGCATATAATTTGGCTCGCAATATTTTACTCGTATCTATTTTTTGCTGGATTTCTAATTAAACACGAGGGGTGTAAACAATGGGTCTCATTCTGGCTGCAATCCAGACTTTCACGTTATTTTTATCTGCAATATAATAATTGTAATTGGCATTATGGGTCAAATTTGCTTCTTTGCGGACAGCCAACTTGAGGTATCACCAAAGTCTTAAGAAGTGTAGACACCTTGTGCTGGCTGTCTGCAGGAGGTGAATTCCACCACATGTGAATAATAAACAATGTTCAGAGGACAGAGCATGTTGCAATCAACTCAAGCAATGTACAGTTTTTCTATATAGGTAATGGTTATATGGTTATTGACCACAGTTCTTATACCCTAGTCATGACTTCTATAAAGAGAACTTACAATACAATTTCACAAAAGGAGGAGCTGTTCAGAAGTAAGGTTTAGAGTGGAAGGCCAGTCTTCATTGTGTTATTCCATTCACATATCTGACGAATATGTGTTACAACTCTATGCAGTAGAGACTGGAGCATTTTATGTCATGTGCCATATCTGTAGGTACATGTCATGTGACTTTTTTGGTTATAGCCCATTGACTAGACTTTTGCTGTCCTGCCATAAAATAGTGTAACACCCTCTTGCCCTTTGCCTAATTTTTATATTGTGTTTTGCTGCAGCTGAATAAAGCAAAGGCTGGTATTTGTCTCACAGATGAGAACTATACTGATAAATCACAAACAGTTGATTGCCTTTAAATTCTTGCCATTATTACCTTTAACAAATAAATATCATTATCTCAGTAACTGCAGTATAACTTCAGCAGTCACAATTGCACAGAAAATGCTAGAAAGACTGATGTAAAATTATCTAAGGCAACTGAGTTTTTGCTGGTGTTTTGAATGGGTGAACATTGTAATTTGTTCATGATTTCTGGACTCAGAGATCCTCCAGGGAATGTCAAAAATCAGTATAGGGATCCAAGCCCTCCGTCTGTTTGCATGGGTTATAAATAGATGTAGAATTTAGTCTGATGTGCCAACATACTGAAGTTTGCACTCAGCTGTCTGACTTAGCTGTAAGGTGTTTGTACTAAAGACTCGCTTTCAGAAAGTTTCATCTAATCATGCCCTGTTTTGTTATGAAGAAACCTACTTTTGGGGAAATCGGAGCATATTGTTGGAACAGATTCGTATGCTACAAAGACTACAGGTAACTCCTTGAATGCCTAGGAAATGCCACCTTTTTTAGATTTTTCAGTGCAGATTTGGAGGGAGAATTGACCATTTTCCACCCCCTTTCGATTGTTTGGTTTACATAGCATAAATGTAGGTGTTCGCTTTTACCCGGTACTAGTCCAATGATAGATAATGGCAAAATTTGTGGGGCAAAACCTGTGACGTCATATCTACCCAATGCAACTTCAATAACTTATCTGGTGCATGTAGTTACTGTGTGAAGAATTCAGCCCAGTGCTTTATAACTGTCATGTATGTGTGCTAGAAAATGCTCAAGCAAATACAGTTGACTATCCATTTCAGTTGATTCAAAGTCAATTTGAAACAGGTAGGGTGATGTAGCTTTTATGCCCTGAGATTGATCTTCTCACAATGACCTGCTGTTCCTCTATCAAGCAAAGTCTAAGCAATAAATTCTTTGACCTCTTTAGCTCTTTTCATGAGTTAATGTCAATATTCTCCCCATAAAGTTTCTGCTATGATGCTAAATGAACTGTGAAAATGTTTCAAAGAAAGTTCTGTTTCTTCGTAGAGTACAATATAGTAACAGAAGAATGCTAAAACATCCAATGAAAGGCAAGTGCTTCTTCACGAGGAGTAAAATGTGAAATGTACATGAAAAGTACAGCACTAGCATTCTCATGTGAAGAACACATACAAGAGGGGGATGTTCTCACAAAAACTCTGATCAGACTCATGTACTCATCATGCCCAGAATTAATTTCAGTTTTCCAATGGAAAGTGTTGAGGGAGAGGCCTTTATGGGGAGCATGCTGTGGGTGTCAATAGCTCTAATGCACGAGTCTCCAATCACATGGTGCTCAAGTGAGAAGGTTTCAGTTGGTGGTAAAAGAGCAATGTTACTGAGTGTGAACACCTGCCTGCTATTGGCATAGCTATGGGGAATTTCTGACCCATATTACTGTGATATTTTTTTTTCCTCCCCTCCTTGCCTTCCAGCCAGAAGGGAGCCTCTGAGTGTAAATTCTGACTATCCTTAGTGGACAAAATTCTTACCCCATTGAAGTCAATAGCAAAAGTGTAATTGACGTTAATGGGAACAAGATTGCACCTACCTTTTCCAATCTCACTAATGGAATCCAGCTAGCTGGACAGTGATGTTTATTGACATTGCCAGTGTGGAAGCTCTATAGGGAGACTATAAACCAGTTTTCTCCTGCTTCAAATTGATTTTAATAAGTAGAATAAAAATTTAGAAATGTAATTCAGATTTTAACTACTTAAACATTGAAACTTGTATTCCTGTACTATTTAACATTGGCTCAATCATCTTTTCCAGTGGTCCGCTATTGCTAATGTCCCAATGATATCACTTCCAGGCAAAACAATGGCCACCAGTAGATGGTTTAGCAGTGCCAAATATAATTTGAACTGTTATTATCCTTTGCATTTCACATTTTATTCCTGATGTGGCATATGCTTCACTTCTAAGATTGGCTAAACAGAATGGGTTGGGTTCTTTTTAAAAAAGGGTCGAGTGAACATGCTGGAATTTGCTTTTCAAAGAAAAGGGTAAGATTATCCTCTATCTATTGTGGTATTGCCTGGCTCAGTGTTATGAATACATGTGGATATTTTTTGGATTACTCTGTTACCCAGAGCCTCACATCTTGTTCCCATCAAAGGAATAACAGACTAAGGCAAATGACTTAGATGCCTTTATCTAATTTCCTTTTTATTTCTGGAACACTGAAAGAAACAAGACATCAAACACATCTTAAATTTATCTGTTCAGTTTGTAGAAATGCCCTCACTGGTCTACTACTCTGCAGGCCAGTCCTGAGTACAATTCAAAGCCATTGATGGTAGTGGAGTTACACTACCTATGGATTGACTTAAGCAGTATAGACCAAATGGATTAATTTGCAAAATTAAGAAGAGAACACTGTCACGTCAGATAAAAATAGCCCTTTTTAAGTTCAGGAAAAACATTAAGTCTTCTCTACACTGAGAAATATTGTAGCCATTTTTCGGCGCAAGTGCAGTCCTGCCCAAAGGTAAGGTCTAGCTAGTGGAGACAGAATGTGGGTTGTCATTGTCAACATAGTGTTTTGTTTTGTTTTTTTAAGCCTACGTGTGGTCTGCATTAGATGTTCCATTTTTAATGGGACCAGTGGAACTGCACCAATGCTGAAAAATTCTTTACAGAATTTTAGTCAATATACATCCTTACAGCCTTGAGAGCAACAGTAGCTGCCAGATGCTAAGCACTTCTGAGAGTCCAGTCATTAATTCATGCACTATCTTTTCCTGCACTGCACTAGTGGAGGTTGAGAAAGGGGAAAACAACATCTCAAGATTCTGCAAATATTAAACATTTAAAAATCAACTTTAAAAAAAAAAAACAACAAAAAATGATTTTATGGCTTTCTTAGATCCCACAAGATCTTTGTGGGTGTGTGTTATGGGAGATCACACAAGTATTAATGAAAAATATTTAAAATCTTTTTGGGAAGTGTCCTATACAGATTGGGTGAAATTAACCCTATGCAGAGGACCTATATTAAATCCTAAACCTTACTTATGTCTCATTATTAAAGGTCCTATGGCAATAGTCCTTACGTTGGTTCTCTGCACAAGGTGAATTTAACTCACTGAAATGTATGTTTAGATCTGGGAAATCTATTCAGAATGTCACTGCTCAATACAAGATAGCATAGATGGTTTAAAATAAGTAATTAACATATTTCAAGGGACCATTCAAGGTGAAGTGGCCCTTTAACTACTTTCGCTAGACACTCTGGTCCACCTTGTATTTTAGCTGTGGTGTTAAATATGTTTCCCAGATCTGAAGAAAAGCTCTGTGTAAGCTCAAAAGCTTGTGTCTCTCACCAACAGAAGTTGATGCAGTAAAAGATATTACCTCACCCACCGTTTCTGTCTAGTACCTGGAACTGACATGGCTCCAAAAACACTGCATATAAGTTTATTACCTTATTTTCCCGTTTGAAATAAATTAAGCAGTAATCTAAATAAACACTCTGAGAAGTAACTGCTTATCATATTATATGGACAAGAAATACAGTTTGCTGTATTTTACCTCTGGCATATTTTTAACTAGTCTCTTATTTTCTTATTGTACTTTCAGAAATGAGGAAAGATTTCTTTTTAAAAATGGGGAAGATAAAAATTGGATGTGTAGCCTCTTTAATAGAATGTACCCCAGTCCTGCTGTTTGCTGTGTTTAATTTGTTTATAAATGCCTTGAGTGAGCACATTCACCATGTAATGAAAGTGTGTCTTGGGTGGAGGGGGGGTGATGGAGGGGGAATCTTTTTATGGAAAGTTATGAACATAACAAACTACGAAGCAACATCTAACGAAAAGTTTCTTTTTAAGTGCAATATATTTATTTCTGCTAGAAATATAATATCAACATTATGTAATATTTGAAGCATTAAATGTTATTTGTAAACAGCTTAAAATTATATATATCACAAAAATTGTACATAAGTGCAAATGTGTGGATATCCATTCTTTCATTAAAATATTGGGTGTTTTGATACAATCCTTCTTATTTATGCAAAGTCTCCTCTTTTGGTGTTCTCTAGTTAACCTGGCCAGAGGTTCATTTGGGCCACTGGTGTACTTCTGTGATGGCATGCAAAATTCAGGCGTGGCTCCTGATGTGTGAAAGATGGTCTAACTTCATATTGAAGCCACAGTTGTCATAGTAGAGTTGTAATTATATAGTTAAGAGTAGTCAAGACTTGTTACTGTTTAATAGAAGTATTCAAGTGCTGTGAAATCCACCTATTTATTTAGACTTTCTTGAAAATTACTGGTTCCAAAGGGGTAGCCGTGTTAGTCTAGTTCAGCAAAACAAACAAGGAGTCCCGTGGCACTTTTAAAGACTAACGCATTTATTTATCACCTGCGCTTTTGTGGGGGAAAAAATCTCACTTCGTCAGATGCTTGAAGATGGGGAACTTACGGAATGGGAGCAAAATAAATGCAGGGAAGTGCAAGTCAGAGGATCAGGTCAGACTGTTACAGCAAATCAAAGCAGTTGTTAGGATTCAAACAGTGGAGCAGAGCAATTAGCAGGGAGGTTGGTGGAGGGCGGTGGTGAGGCAAAGAAAATTACTGGGTCTCACAAGGACCCAGGACAAAATTAGTGGCTGACTTTTGAGGTCGTTTGAGCAAGCAGTTCCCTTAGAAAGCCTATGACACAGTCCTCGAATTCTTCTAATATTTGTGTACACACCTGTGGCACATAAGGTGGCACTGATTCTCCGCAAAGTGATATCAGACGCTTGGGGTTTCTTAGCTTGAAGACAGCACCCACTGGCCCTTCGGGGAAGCAATACTGGAAAAATTGAGGATCAAGCTGTTAACTGAGGATAAGAACTGCCATACTGGGCCAGACCAGTGGTCTATCTAGCCTAACATCCTATCTCTTACAGGGGCTAGTACCAGAGCTTCAGTACAAGATAGTTAGTGATCCACCCTGTCATTGTCTTCTGGCACACAGAGATTTAGAGTTGCCCCAAGCATGGGATTGCAACCTGGCCATCTTTGCTAATAGCCATTGTTGGACTTATCTTTCATGAACTTATCTAGTTCATTTTTGAAGCCAGTTTGGTTTTGGCCATCACAAGGCAATGAGTTTCACAGGCTAACTATATCTTGTATGAAAAAATACTTCCCTTTGTTGTATTAAATCTGCTGCCTATTAATTTCATTGGGTGAACCCTCATGTTTGAATTGTGGGAAAGGATAAAGAACACGTTCCCTCCCATGTGATTCATGATTTTATAGCCATCTATCGTATCCCCCTTAATTATTTCTGTTCTGAATGTTGTCAGTTGTTGGCTGTGGGAGTGTTCTCTCTGCGTGCTGCACCAGCTCTGGCCAGAGAGCCGGGACTGCATGTCAGGCAAACTGCCCAAGAAGACCATGGACTCAGTTAAGTGGTGAAAGCACTTGATCAGGTTGATTGTTAATGAAGCATGATCCTAGTAATGTGTAGACTCTACTGGACCAATAACACATCTATGCCCACCGCAATGGACCAGCTCAGTGAGCAGCAGGACTTTCCACTCCCCTCAAGCCAGACAAAGATACCTCCTCTGAGATTTCTCTTTTATAGACTGATATAAACAAACTATAGGTTGCCCCTTGGACTTAGTTAATTACCACCTTTTATCTTGTACCAGTTGGTTGGGTCAAAACACGGGTATCCAACCACTGTCATTCTAACCTTATCTTTTAGGAGTGGATAGTATGTCCCTGTATTATCTTGGGGGAGTGTTTTATACCATAACTTTGTATTGGGGTGTTCTTGTACTACCTTTCTGGAATGCATTTACATGAATATTTAGTGCCTAGGAATGTTTGTTTTTGCAATGCTAGCCATGTTCTTTCCAAGTTCATGTACCAGACAATGAACTTGCAAGCAGGCATCTGTTCTGTAACAGGGCCTCACTTTTCCCCATAGCCTGACTTTTGCTAACTTTTCTTTATATCAGTAGGGACTCACTTTTGCTGACATCAGTTCTGGCTTTAAGCCTTGCACCAGGCTCTCTCTTTATACGACACTGAACAGCCCTAATAGTCTTACTCTCACCTCATTTGGAAGCTGCTCTATATCCATAATCATCTTTGTTGCCCTTCTCTAAAACTTTCCCTGCTTTATTATAGCCTTTCGGAGGTGAGGCTACAAAAATATTCAAGAAGTTAGAAGTCGACCTAGGCATCCACTTTGGACACTTGAGGTCGACTTTGTAGGGTCCCCCCTAAGTTGACTTTAAAATTTAGGTGTGGACATGCTAAGTTGACTTTAAGTCGACTTAGCTAAGTCGACCTAAATTAACAAGTGTAGACATAGCCATACTGTCTGCATACATTATGCTCAAGCAGGGGCAGCAACAATACCTGCAAGAATGGTTGTGACTGTACACTGTGAGGCAAAACTCCCAGTACTTTCTCACACAAAACTATTTTCACATCTAAAACTCCACAGTTAAAGCTCATCGTGCAGCAAGATGAAAAAAGTCTTGGGGTACACTGGGTCCTTTTATTTAAAAAGAACCCCAGCCCCCTTTCATCATAAAGCATCATCTGTATCTTGACTTGTAAGTGCTGTTCAAACAGTGCTATGTTGCTGAGCAGTATCTTTTTTGATCTGACCATCCAGTTTCTCCTGGAGCATTCTCCCCACCCTGTCTAACAATTCCGCATCTGTAGGTTTACAGTCAGACATAACAGCCAAGAGCCCAGCTGAAAAACACAAACTAGTAGTGCTTTAGCTGGGTCTAGTGTACCATTTATATCAACAACGAACTGTATTCCCTTGTATATGGCTTTCATAATCTGCAGCGTATAATTAATTCACTCAAGACTGACAAAAAGAAATTCCTCACAGTACACCTCACCCTAAATCGAAGTAATTCCCATTGCAAGCTTCTCACTCACTCCTATACATAGCTGTTTGGGGGGGGTCTTCATCTGCATTTTCAGGGTTGTTTGAGGGTCCCTCTATGGAACCATTAGGCTGACACCATTTGAGGCATCATCCAAAGGGCCACCACAAGGATCATCAGGAGTAGATGGGAACCCATCAACAAAACCTTCTGGGGAATTTTCTAAATCAAACTCTATGTGAGAGTCACCAACTGCCCAGGTCCTGCCTCCCCATTCTGAGACACAACAGTTGGAACCTCCACTAGAGGGCATCTCTTTGGCTATGTCTACACTGGCAATTTAAATCGACTTAAGGAGGCTTAAGTTGATTTAAATTAAGCTACGTCCACACTAGGCTTTCATTAAGTCGACTTAAGAAATTCCTTAAGTTGACTTAATGAAAGCTTAAGTCGACTTAATAACTACCACTCATTAGGTCGACGTAAGCCTCCTTAGGTCGACCTACCCCTTCCTTAGGTCGACCTAAGACCAGTGTGGACGTATAAGTCCATTTTGTTAAGTTGACCTAAGGGCAGTTAGGTCGACTTAACAAAGTGGACTAAGTCAACTTAAAGTGTTGCCACTTGTTAAGTCGACTTTAATAAGGTCGATTTTTAACTTGACTTAAAATTTACCTTATTAAAGTCGACTTAACAAAAGTCGACTTAACTTTTCTAGTGTAGACATAGCCTTTGGGTTTTTTCCTCCTCATCACCGCGTTAGCCATAACTTTTTGGCAGCAACATTTTTCTATTCCTCCCCCAAATGCTGACCCCCATTTGTTTACCCCTCAGCTGATGTGTACCCTTGAGGTACCCTTTTACCAATACCCCTTTCCATGACTAGTCATGCCTGCTCAGAACGGAACCACCCTCTGGAAAACTGAATTATTTTTCAAAGTCACTCACAAGACCTTTTATATTTTTTATGTTGTTTCCAGTCATCCTTTCTTTTAGAACACCTGAAGATTTAGTGGCCATCAGTTTTCTGAACAGGGAGCTATGTTTTTCACAAATCTTTTTAGAATACCGAAGAGCTGTGCTTAGCTTACTGAGGTAGAAGACTAGTTCATAACAATTTTGAAATACTTCATAAGGAGATAACCCTGCATTGCATCAGCTTTAAGTCTTTGATTTTTTTTTTTATTCACAACCCTGAGGTGCATGCTCTGAGTTTGTGAATGTGTGTTTTCGCTAACAGTTTTCTCAGGACTTGGCATGGTATTGATCGCTGAGGAACAGGAGTTCTGTTTGTGTTGTTGCTTCTTTTGTTTTCTTCTGTTTTGTGCTTTGTCTTGATGCATCTGAGCTTTGGACAGTCTTGGTGCTCCATCTGCAATCTTCCATTTTGTGTGGGCTTTGTTGTTGTTAAAGGTCTCAGAGCAGATTCCTAGTTCTTTAGTGGCTCTGCTGGAGGTGACTCTGTAGCTACTACTATGGCATCATCAGAGAGCTGCCCAGGCCTGATTAGGAAAACAAAGATGTACCAATTTAGCATCAAATGAAACATTTTACAAAATTCATCAAAGCAAAAAACTTATCTCTGCAATCTCTTTCTCACCAAAACCCACCCACATCTATGTATTTGTTTAAAATACAAAACTGTTTAAACTACCAAATAACTAAGCAAAATATATTTACTAGGGAAGCATTATAAGAAAAATGCATTAATATTGTTAAATAAGCTGGGCAAGGATAAAAATATCTCTTCATGGAATGATAAAAGGGGCTTTTGTGTACAAAGGCTTGGTAGTTAACAGTTCTAGCATGCTTGACAAAGTCAGGGCTGTCACCCAGGCATATGCCATTCCCACTAGCCATGCACTGAAAGGATGGGGATTTATGAATGTCGGTGGCAGAGCTGAACACACACTCTTCCAACTTGGGCAACACAACCAACAGAGATTTTTTGGAATGTGTGAGGGCCTCAACCACCGTCACTGGGGTTGATCAAAAAACAATGCTACTACCCCCATTTTGCCTCCTAAAAAGAAAAAAACTGGCTAAAAGACCCCAAATGGCTCACTCTGTAATGTTTTTTATGCTTTAAACTGAGTATTTTAAAGTGGTAATGTTTTGCTTTAAATAAAACACTTTTACTTTTTTAAAAAAAATTAAATATCAATGTGTACTTGCTCTGAATTGATCAAGTAAGGATAAGATTATGTCACGAAGGCCGCAGAAGCCACAGATTCCATTACTTTCAGAGACCTCTGTGACATTTTCTGTTTTGACCTTGGGTTAATGGGGCCAGAACTGTCAGTGGCAGGGGGCCGCACAGGTATGTGCCAACACAGGTAGTGGGTGGGGAGCATAGAGCTCCAAGATGTTGGTCTCACAGTTCTCTGTTGCTGAAGGTCCCAGCTGCCGGGGGGGGGGGTGAGGGAAAGCTCGGAACTGTCAGCCATAATGGGTGGCAGGGGGCTAAGAGCTCTGAGCCATTAGGGCTGTGACTGGGGTCCTGAACTCTAAATTGCCATGATAGCTAGTACCCTTCTTCTGCAGCTAAGCTCAGGCTCCTGCTGGCATTCATCATCCCCTCCCTCTTCTCCCCGAGCCTTTCCCCATTATTTTTAGTAAAAATCAATCATTGCAAAAGCCCCAAAAACCAAACCCCCCCAGAACCAGACATCAATTGTTCTAAAACCCCTCACTGGGGTGCTTTCTTGAGAAACATGGTTATGAAAGTCATTGGCAAGATATACATATCTGTGCTTGTTGAAACACATTTTGAGCATGCCTAGACCTGCCCAAGATTTTACATATTTTATTTTTTTACAAAATTCATCATCATCTGCTCCTTGTGCACTAAGTCATTTAGAATACAATTTTAAAATATGGTCAAAATCTGCTATGATGTTTAAGAAAAACATGCAGTGATAGGCCCAGGCAACAAAGCAAGGATCATGTAATTGTGTTGTCATAAGGCTTCTAGAAAAGAACACACTGTTTGAGGGGATCTGTTCTATATGAGTAGCTGTGCTGTTACACTCTGCCAGGTACAAAGCTAACAAGGGAGCCAATCACAAGGGGACACATCCAAGAAAGTCTTTCATCTAAAGGTTCTATCGCAAGGAGTCATGACCATCCTCACAGATTGATAGAGAGAGACCACAACCCACCCTCTCTAGGTGGAGCCAGGAGGGCCACACCAACAATGCCAGATGCTGAGGGGTAGGAAGTATAAAAGGTGGGCCCTATGGCTCATTAGGTCGGAGCCACCAAGGGAGACAAACACATTCTACCTGTTTCTGGAGCCTGAACTGCTGCTGGGACTGCCTTTCACAGTGTACCCTGGGGAAATGGGGGATGACCCCAAACTGCAGGTACATGACAGCAGAGGTGTGAGGAAAAGCCCGGGGATACTAGGAAAAGTTTTGTTGAGTGTTGGTCTGACCTGGTCAGCCTGATGAAGTTAGATCGCTGCTGGCTAGTGGGGGTAGAAGACTCCACCACTCTTAGGGCCCTGGTTGGGACATGATAAAGTCAGGTGGGTCTACATCCTCCTCTCCCTTGCCACACCACCTTGGGATGGCAGTCTCCTCACCATAGGCCAAGAGGCTTACGTTGGTCTGCCATCTGCCTGAACCCCAACATGCTGAATAAAGCCAAGTAAGGGAATTTCCAAGCCTGTTATGTCTATTACTCCTATAATATTCCTAATACATATCAACATGGCGACAAGACGGGATGATGAGATAACATCTTGTGAACCCGGGAAAACCTAAACAACATAAGAATGAATTTTCTTCTCACTGTTTGCATACCTGTGCTGTGTGCCTAGAGGGGGATAGAGCTCACTGGGGTTGAATTCTGATCTATTTATTTGGTGAAGCCAACGGATGGGAGATAAACAACCACAAGAGGGAACCATAGCTCCACTTACTGGTTCAGCCATGGCTTCCCTCACTGATTCCCCTGGGAACTTTGATGCTGCCTCAGACACATGGAATATGTATAGAGCACGCTTTCAGAACTTTGTGGTAGTGAATGATATACATGATGAAAAGAAGGTACCCATTTTCTTGACCATTATAGGAGCTAAGACCTATAATTTGCTATGTAATTTGCTTTATGTGGAGAAGCCCGAGGCAAAATCGTATGACGATCTGGGTGAAATTATGGGAACACATTTTCCCCCAAAATCATTGGTAATAGCAGAGTTATATCAGTTCTACCACAGGAATCAAGGGGAAGGTGAATCCATTGCACAATTCGTATCAGTTCTGAGGAAGATGGCAGAACACTGTGATTTCAAGAACATGTTAGATGAAATGCTATGTGACAGGTTAGTGTGTGGCCTGCACGGTGAAACAACAAAAAAACACCTGCTAACTGAAGCTCAGCTCACCTTGCAGAAAGCCATTGATATTGGGGTTTCTATGGAATGGGCCACCCAGGAGATGCAACTACTCAGGGCTAATGCAGTGATGCATAAGGTATCCATAGAACCTACCACCCGGCCCCTGGGAAGGCGGGAATGTCACCGGCCTGGAAAACTGGGTCATCATGCATCAGTGTGCTGGTGTAAGGAACTACTGTGTCGACAATGTGGCAAGAAAGGACACATCGAACATGCCTGCAAAAAGAGGAATGAGCCAAGCAAAAAAGACAGACCTGAAAAAAATGAGTCGGCAGTCCGATGAAACAAGAGGGAAATTCTGCATTCAGTAGAACAGGCAGAAGGTGATCACGGCGACACCCAATTTGAAGATGAAGAGTCTCTCCATGTTCTATCTATAACAGCTGGCCCATGCAAATTCTGAGTGACACTGCTGTTGGACAGTAAATCTGTCTTCATGGAACTGGACACTGGTGCAACTGTTTCATTAGTTTCTATCATTGTGTATGAGAAGGATTTTAGACATCTGCCTCTTAAACTGACAACAGTTGTTTTGAAGATGTACATGAGAGGGGCTGTACCCCTGCTGGGTACTATTGATGTGAAATTAGAATTCAATGGACAGGCCGCAAGGCTACTACGGTTTGTGATGAAAGGCAATTACCCAGCCTTAATGGGAAGGTCTTAGATTAGGAAGATCCAACTCAACTGGGCAGAAATGTATTAAATGACTGAAGAAGAAATAAGTCTGGCAACAATACTAGCGAAACATACTGCTGTTTTCGGAGAGGACTTAGGCAGCATAAAAGGAATCACTGTGAAGTTAAATATTAAACCTGACTGCCAGCCGAAATGTTTGAAGGCCAGACCAGTGCCATTTGCCATCAAATCCAAGGTTGAAGCAGACTTGGAGTGACTAGTCAAGGAGGGAGCCTTAGTGCCCGTTACTCATAGCCAGTGGGCGACACCTTAACGCAGTGTACATGCAGAACAATATCCTCTTCCCCATAGAGGACCTCTTCATGGCTTTGTCTGGGGAACAAAAATTAAGCAAGATTGATTTGAGGCAAGTGTTTTTACAGATGCATGTTGAGGAAGAATCTCGAGAGTTGTTGACTATTGTAACACATAAAAGGCTATACAGATACTGTTGCTTGCCTTTTGGGATTACTGGCTTTGTTCCAGAGAGCCATGGACCAGATCTTGAGTGGCTTATTGGGAGTACAGTGCTGTCTTGATGACATCCTGGTCACAGGCAAGAATAAAGAGGAACTCCTTATAAACTTGAGAGCTACCCTACAAAGATTGGAAGAATACGGCCTATGGGTTCACCGAGACAAATGTGAACTTTTCCAGCCCTCTGTTGAATATTTGGGACATATAATTGATGCTGCTGGCCTCCATAAGTCTCCAGCCAACGTGAAGGCAATCGTGGATGCCTCACCCCCTCAGAACATAAGCCAACTTCACTCTTTTTTAGGGTTACTGAACTATTATGGCAAGTTTATTCCACAGTTAGCAATGCTTCTGAAATCCTTACATGAGCTCCTTGGGGCAAACAGGGCTGGACCTGGACTGAAGCCTGTGATGTTGCGTTCAACAAGGCTAAACTCGCATTGACAAATTCAAGGGTTCTGACACACTTTGACCCATCTTTACCTCTACAGCTAGCCTGCGATGCCTCCCCTTATGGAGTCAAGGCTGTGCTGTCCTATGTTATGCCTTCAGGAGAAGAAAGGACCATTGCTTTTGCTTCAGACACCTTGAGCAAGACAGACTAATTATGCTCAAATTGAACGTGAGGTACTGGGAATTGTTTTTGGCATCTGGAAATTTCACCAGTATCTGACTGAAAAGAAATTTGTGCTCCTCAGTGACCATCGACCCCTGACATCAATTTTTGGACCACACACAGGCATTCCACCTCTGGCTGCTAGTCATATGCAACAATGGGCATTGATACTTTCTAGCTATATATACAAGATCAAGTATAGGAAATCCTCTTTGCATTGCAATGCAGATGGTCTTTCAAGACTACCATTACCAGTACCCCATTGAGATTTGGGCCAGGAAGGAATCTTTTACTTTGATCAGGTGGAAAACACGCCTATCACAACTACTCAAGTAAGGAGAGCAACACGCATTGACCCAGTACTCTCTCAAGTTATGGATCTCGTGATGCAGAGAACATCATTATCTGACTCTCAGGTCTCACCTGACCTCCGCCCCTATGGGTGCGTCTACACTAGTAAATTAAGTCGACTTAAGCAGGCTTAAGTCGACTTAATTTACCCTGCGTCTAAACTGGAGTTTCCTTAAATTAACTTAAGCTGCTCCTTAAGGCTTAAGTCGATTTCTTAAATTGACTTAAGCCAGTGTGGACACCCTAAGTCAACTTACAAGATAAGTCGACCTAGGGCAGGGGAAAAATGGAGCCCGTCCCTTCTCCCCAGGAAGCCGCTAGCGGCTTGTCCCAGCTCCCTTCTCCCCGGGACTGCTCAGGTCCCGGGGAGAAGGGACTGCGGGGCTCCCATCTGGCTGGGACCCCACCGGTCCTGGCAAAAGGGAGCCCCACAGCTCCTTTCTGCCCGGGCCCTGCAGTTCCTTTCTGCCCGGGACTGCGTTCCAGCTGATAGGGAAACCCGGGTTAGAAACACTGGGTATTTTTGAAAATGTTGTCTTAATTCTGAAATGAAAATGTTTAGGTTTATAGATTAGATTTAGATGATTGTAGCACCTTAAATTCAGATTTAAAATTAGCTTCCTACTTCACAACAGGTCATCAATTCTGAGGATCAAGGAATCATGTGACTGCAGGTCAAGTAAAGTAAATCAATCTGCTCATATGCTCTTTGAATTGTTATTCTCGAAGCCCAGTCAGAATAGCTGAAGCCACACTTACTTTTCATGAACAGGTTTTCTTGCTGCAAAAAGAAGGCTGAGAGACTTTTAAAGCTGTACTTTTGTCTTACATAAAAAAAGAACATTTCTTCATTGAGAATGAAGTTTCTGTCTTCTCCATCAAAGTGTTTTCTATCAAAATTCTTTAAGAATTATTTTTTCCCTAATCAAGTGCAGTCTGGTATGTAACATTTTTGCAAAACATTTAGAATCTCCCTGTTATCTCTCTATACTCTTTTAAGCACCATGATGCATAATCATTTTACATGAAATAATCTATTTTCAAAAATATTCTATTAATTCAACCTCAGTGACATTTATTATAAATAAAAGTGAAGTCATTATTTGTTTTAAACTTATTTATTTCATATACTCTGTTAGTGGATGTTTTGCAGTGGTCTGTTTCTTTTCTCCATATATCTCCAACATCTTGTTGCACTTATTAATTCTTATGGTTTTCATTATTTAAACTAAGATGATATACAGCTCTCTACTTCCTTTTCTAGGGCTCTTTGTATTTCTGTCTGTGTGAATGATCTCTCCACTGAATGCATGCTCATATCTTGTGAAACATGGGTAGAAAAGAAAGCCATTAGTTTGGTTCCATTAATTATCTTTCTGCATTTGAATCACTGATTTCAGCTGCAATCCCGCAAATAACTTCACACAGGCAGACTCCTGCATCTATGCAGCATCCCAATGAAGTCATTAGTGGTCCACTAGCAGGTTAGTTCTTCTTGTCTTTTAGTCTTGAGTCAGCTTAGCATATGTCTCAGTACTCTGCTGAATCAGAGGCTTTATGACATACAACAAAAATTTTGATGCATGCCCTGGTTCTCTCAGGTTGCATTATTATAAAAGTCTTTTTGCTGGGCAACTCTCGTCTTCTTTATTGAACTTATAATTTGTTCATGACCATGTGGCTTTTGTGACATTTCTTCATACTGTTTTCTTATGACACTGTTATTTAAATGTCTCCATTGCCTTCCAGTTTCCCTGTAATACACATTTAACTTAAAGTTTTGCAATTGGCATGCAAAGCTATTCATGCTGGAATGGCATATTATTTGCTTACTTTACATTCACGCTAAACACTGGCTCTGATGTTGTGTTTCTGGATTATTTCCATAGTAGCATGGTAGAAATCTGGATCTTCCCTTTTCTCACTTGGGTAATTTTGCCCATTATTTTCCATTTTGGTGATGTCTTCCTCTCATGAGATTCATAGTGGCCATTCATTTTTTTTAGAGTAACTCCAAGATTAAAAAAAATCTCAATTAATTTTTTTTTTCTTGTCTTGTCTTACGAACAGTTTCTTTGGTCATATACAATATAATAGCAAAATTGTACTTGAAATACAATTTTGTATTTTCAATGTATGTCACAAATGACTGTTTTAGAGTCCTTGTTTGTCATTATAAAAGTAATAAACTGTAGGAAATAAAATTTTCGTGTTTCAAATTAAGCTTGCTTAAATCGGCTTAATTTACCTTGCGTCTACACTACAGTTTCCTTAAGTTGACTTAAGCAACTTGCTTAATTTGACTTAAGCAACTTGCTTAAGTCGACTTAAGGAAAATAAAGTTGACTTAATGAAAATTAAGTCAACTTTATTAAACCTAGATTTAATTCGACTTAAAGCTTAAGTCGACTTTTTCAAGTCGACTTAAGCCAGTGTAGACCTGGGGTAGCCCTAAGTCGACTTAGGGCTACCCCAGGACTCCACCACTGCCCTCCCTGCCAGGGGGGGGGGCACAGGGGAAGCCTGGCATGCCCCCCCACAGGGCAGGGCACAGCCCTGCCCACCCTGCCCCTATGCCCTGCCAGGGTCCCTATCGCTATTTGCCCCATTGTACCTATGTACAATGGGGTAAAGGTTGAGCCCCCTGGCACTGGGCAAGGGGTGCCCCTCTGCTCCCGTGGACCTGCCCTAGGTCCCCCTAGCCCCTAGAATTCGACCTAGGCATCCAGTGTGGACGCTCTAGGTCGACTTTGTAAGTTCCCCCTAAAGTCGTTTTAAAATTTAGGTGTAGACTCACTAAGTCGACTTAACTAAGTTGACTTAAGCTAAAGTCGACCTAAATTTTCAAGTGTAGACATAGCCAAGGTTAGTGAAAGAGTATCTTTTACTGGATGAGCTTCTGTTGGTGAAAGTTGTCACAGGGAGCTCTTCTTCAGGATTATTTATTGAACAGACTCTCAATGCCATCTGCTGGTTGTAAGATGCCATTTTCACGTGCAATGATCACTGACAGACATAGAAGGACTGTGGAAAACACATTATGATGTGAGCTCTGTGCAACTCCTATTTTTATTTTTAAATTCTTTTGTATACTGTTCAAGGGAGAGAGTGGGTAAAATGTGTGCAAATAGGGGTATTCCCGCACCTGAATCAAGAAATGAGGCCACCAGTTTATTACTAACACTAATAATATTTAGCATAGACAACAGAGTCCTGTGGCACTTTTAAAGACTAACAGATTTATTTATCACATGAGCTTTCGTGGGAGAAAATCTGACGAAGTGGGATTTTCTCCCACGAAAGCTCATGCGATAAATAAATCTGTTAGTCTTTAAAAGTGCCACAGGACTCTGTTGTCTTTCTACAATAGACTAACACGGCTACCCCTTTGGAATATTTAGCATAGTGCTCCTTAGGTTCACAGTAGTTTCAAATGTTATCTAATTAATGAACATTGAACAGCACCAAACAGCCATCACATGCTTACCATGTTTACTTTCAATTGTTACCAACACAGGCCACATCTGAGCCAATGATCAGCTGTGTAGCCAATAGTCAGTCCTCGGACTCATCAATGGCCACCAAATTTACATGTACAGATTCTATATCAAATCCTCAGCTGTTGTAAATCAGTGTACTTTCATAACATCATCTTACACTAGCTGAGGCTCTTGCCCTCTATGCTTCTTAAAGCTGTGTACGCTTTAGAATACCTCAATGAAGCAAAGCAAAAATATTCTGAACGGACACAAAAGTGGAAGGCAACACAATAAAGGCACATAAGCAATCGGTCATCAGATAGCTGAAATGTGAGCTCCTCTAAGCTATGATAATCTTTATGCATCATCAGTAGTAAAGTATTTTAAATTCTTATACATTTTTAGCAAATATTAAATGTGTATAACAAACGTTGGAAGACATGTGAAGTAATATCTTTTATTGTACCAACTTCTGCTAGTAAAGGAGTAGTTCTTCTCCATTAAAAGATATTACCTCATCCCCTTGTCTTTCTAATGACCTGGGACCACCATGGCTACACAACAACACTGTAAATTGGAAAACGTTTCACAAAGAGTGAAGCTTAGTGCAAGTTAAGTTGAACATATAGAATTTTATTAACCCCTGTGGGCTGCTCTGTTGAGGTGGCTGAATGGCTCCCTGTATACCTCCACACCATCTCTGTTCTCTTTGTGTCCTGTCAATAAGAGAACCTCCAGAAAACATGGGCCTTCTGACTCCGGTTCTCCTGATCACAATACATCTTCCCTATTTTACTAATATTTTAATATAAACATTAAAAACAAATAATTGATACCCTAATCTCCAACTCTGTCCCTTCAGCCAGAGATTGCTAGAACATAGCACAGCTGGAATCTCATCTTTACCACAGACTCAGCAGACTACATAGTTTTTTAAATAGTTAGGTCTTCTCAACAGGTGACCATACTGGGAGTGGCCTATCTCTGTCTCCCTGTCACTGCAAACTCTCTCTCTCCCCCCCCCACCCCCTCTAGGGGTGGCCTCTGGATGGTTTTCTGTCTCTTTGTTCTGTGATGATCTCTGTTTCTCTGGGGTTTCTCTGCATGTCACGTGTGCTGGCTTATGTCTCCTGTTCCTATGGTTCACTTGTCCCTCTGGTGTAGTCATCTCATATGATGTGAATGCCTCTGCACCCCTCATGATTCATTTAGTCTTCTCTTCCTGATGTCTCTCTCGTGGCTGGATCCTCACAAGAGTGCTTGTCTCTGGGACTGGTAGCGTCTTGTCTGACTTGTTTTACTTTAGTGCCTGCTTTCTCTGTTGCTGGCCATCTCCTCTCAGCAATACCCCCATCATTTTTGCTGCACTAGGTCTTCCCTCATTGGCAGCATGCTCTTGGTCCTTCATCTCACCACCAGTGTCAGATTTATTTGAACTCCTGTTTGCCAAAAATGTTAACAAGGGATCTGAACCAGAGAAAGCAGCCTTGTCTAACAAGTCTCGTAGCTATTTTTACAGCTGTTTCCACCTTACCATCACTCTGTGGGTATGATGGGGAGGAGGTGCAGTGGTAAAACTCCCATTTGCATGCACATTCCTTGAATTCATCTGATGCACATTGGGGTCCCTTGTCCGTGAATACTCTGTCCAAAATGCCATATCTCGTAAAATGGGCCTCCAGTCTGCTAGTCACTGCCTTGCATCTTGTATCAAGCAGGGCACTGACCTCCCAAAAATCCAAATAATAGTCCACTGTAATCAAGCCACATCAATATTGTCACGCTCAGAGTACCCCAATATCAGATAGCAAAAGGGGCTCAGATATGTAACTGTAAAACTCTGCTGGCCTGACCAGCACAATACACCTCACATACACTGTTGGCATCTGACGAAGTGGGTTAGAGCCCACAAAAGCTTATGACTGAAGAAATTTATTAATTTTTAAAAGTGCCACAGGACTTTTGCTGACCTAGATTAACACGGCTACCACTTTGGAACGTGTTGTTTTTTGCTGTATACAGACTAACACGGCTACCCCTCTGGAACTGTTGGCATGATATTTATTTAAAAGTTGTCTTGTATGTATACTTTGAAAGCTAATAACACAGTGGTCATTAATATCACCGTGAAATGTAGTGTGACAATGCTCTGGGTGAAATTAGGAATGCACTCTGACACTATGTTTTGGAGACCATAAACAGGCTAAGGAAGCAAAACAATTTTTTTCCAGATAAAGGGAAGTAAAAAAACCTCTTTGGCTAAGGTGCAAACTGAGCCAGGTGTGACCAGAGACAAAGACAATGGGTTATTCAGTTGTATTGGAGTCTTCAGGATGATCATTTGCACTGTAAATCATAGGAGACTGCCATATTAACGTGGCCTCAGCTCTCTGGTGAACAGAGCAAACAGAACTGAGCTGAGCCCTTACAAGAACGGCCTGATTTTGAAGTCAAAGAAAACTTTGGATATAAAATGAACGCTGGGATCTATCTCCTGAGAGAACTAAGAAACCAGCTATTTGATTCTCTGATGATTGGATCCTGGGTGGAACAGTAAAGTCATGGTGGAGAATGTTAGCAACTTGGTGTGAGAAGAAAGCTATGTAGGCAAAGTTATATCTTGCTAGAAGTTGGGGGCTGGCAACCTTTTTCCTGACCTCTATGCCAGCCCCTCTGCTATGGCCCTCAGCTGGTGCCGGCACCCCCTTCACCAAAAAACTTGGCCGCTGCCTGAAAATTTGGCAGTGGCCATGGCTGGAATGGAAGGAGACTTTTGAGGCAGGCTGCTGAAAGGAGCCACTCATGAAAAGAAGTCACCCACGATGACGCCTCTCAGCAGCATGCCTGGGGATGGGGGTTACCCAGGCATGCCGTGGAAAGAAGCTGCCTGAGGCAGTAACATGCTGCCAAGAGGAGCTGCTCAGGGCAGCTTCTTTCTGTGGCATGTCTGGGGCATGGGCATGGTGGGGATCCCCCATGCCCCTGGTGCCCCCAAAAGGAGATGCCCAAAGTGGCTTTCAGTGGCAGGTGTGGCAATTTCAGCGACGCTGCAGAGGCTGCATGTGCTACTCCGTATGGGTTCACATGCCAATATTCAGACTCTAGAAAGTGTGTTTGTGATGCAGGCAACCAGGTGCCTGCCTGTGTGAAGGCCCCTACGTCTCACTGACACTGACAACCAGTCTGGTTCACCTGCATGTTAGTATTGTTAAAATAGGTAGATTTATAGAAATGTGTTCAGACTATGAAATGCTTGTGAGTTGCTGCATAAATTAATTTCATTTAAAATATCTGTGCCCCATGTTATAAGATAATATTTAAGTGCTTTGTTCTGTAACTCTAAAAGTGTCAGTTATGAAAACGGAAACCCCTACAATAAGAAGAGAAGCATTACGAAGGCCAGTCTACACTACAAAATTAAGTTGACCTAATTTACGTCTGCATATAGTCTCTGCAGTACAGTGAAACCTCGATTATCCAGTCTTCAATTAACCGTGCATTCGGTTATCCGGGATCGCCGAAACATGGGGGTTCAGGTGGTGGCAGAAGCTCCGCTGGAGCTTCTGCTGCCTCCCGAACCCCTGGACTGAGCTGGGAGGCCGGCTCTAACCGGAACCGGCCCCCCAGCTCAGTCCAGGGGTTCGGGTGTCAGCAGGCACCGTGGCGCTTAACGCCGCGGCGCCTGCTGACACCCGAACAAGCTGGGGGTTCGGGTGGCGGCAGAAGCTCCGCTGGAGCCCCTCGACTGTGAACCCCTCCGATTGAGCCGGCCCCCCAGCTCAGCTCCCGGGCTCGGCTCTCA
>ML685756.1:4881137-4891367 GCA_007922175.1 Pelusios castaneus | reverse complement strand
TGCCGCCACCCGAACCCCTCGACTGTGCTGGGGGGCCGGCTCCGATTGAGCCGGCCCCCCAGCTCAGCTCCCGGGCTCGGCTCTCAGCAGGAGCTGCGGCGCTTTGATTATCCGTGATTTTTGATTATCCGGATGACGGGCGTCGGTCATTAAACCGGATAATCCAGGTTCTACTGTAATTACATCACTTTTGCATGTCTACACTTTGATCCTTGTGTTGGTGGTGCATGTCCTCACCAGGAGCACTTTTATTGACTGTTCTATCAGTGTGGGGCATTGTGAGGTGGTTCCTGAAAGTCAGTAACAATTGACATACACAATACAGTGTCTATACTGACACTCCATCTACCTAACTACATGGGACTTGACTCTATGCTGCTCATATAGGTGGAACTATTAAGTCAACGTAGCGAGTCAATTATGTTGACAAGAGAGAAATTGTAATCTAAATTGCCTGGTATCAACCTAACTCTGTACTGTAGATCAGACATAAGTGTAAAATACTATTTTACTTCAAGGGGTGTCATCTCCTCTCCAATAGAAGAAGGCCTATAAATATCCGACAGGCCATTGTGGAATATCAGTGGACAAAAGACCTTGTTGATTGCTAGCCCAAACGCATGAAGAAGAGATGTGCACAAATGCTCATCCCATCAACTTCGGATCTAGGGAAAGGCAATAAAAGTCCCTATAAAGAAGAAATTGTTATCCCTATGCTGCTTGGATTTCAGGGAGAGGGCAAGACTTCTAAGCATAAGGAAGGGATCCCTGGCTATTTAGCTTAGGTTAGCTCTAAAGGACATACAGAGATTGCATATTACAGCAGTTTTCATTACCTTTTGTAACTAAAACTAACTCATTTGTGTTTGCTGTTTGCTTTGATCCTGTAAATAACTCTCTCATTTCTTTTTCCTAGTTAATAAATCTTTGGTTAATTTATTATAGGGCTGGATACAAGCATGATCTTTGGTGTGAGATCTAAGGTGTAAGTGACCTGGAGTAAGTGAGTGGTCTTTTAGGACAGAAAGTAACCTGAATATTGTTGTGATTTTTGGAGCAATGGACTATCCATCACAAAGGCAAGCTTGCCTTGGTGGCAAGATAGACCAGAATATGCAAGGGGAGTGTCTGTGACTGAATGATAAGGCTGTTGTAATGCTTGAGGAATTCACACTTGATACTTGATTAGTGAAATCTAAGAATAGAACATGCAGCCAGTTTGCGGTTGTGACCTGATGCTTAAAAGTCTGCCTTAAGGTTGGCACTCATAGTCATGAGCCACTCTGGACAGCTTGACAGTTTTGTTTATTGTAATCCTTTCATATCTCTCACACCCCTGCTTGAAATCATATAAATTCCTAGTAGCTGTTGTTTAATTTCCTTCTAAGTTACTAATGGACTGAAAATAACTTTATCATTCTCATGTGATATAAATATTACTTTGAAATAAGGACCAGAAATATTTATTGAGTTCTACTGCCTGTTCTGTATCATTATTAATCATTTTGCCACCTCTATCTAGTAATGAACCTATACCACTGCTAGGATTTAAGTTCTTAATATACTTTAAAAAAATTCTCTTATTGTTCTCAGCTTTGCCAGCCACATATTTTTCCTGGTGTCTTTAGCTTCCTTTATGCTTTTTCTAAATTTCATACGTTCAGATTTACATCAATTGCTATCTATTTTCATTTTTTCCCATTTGTTATGTGTTGCTTTTTCCCCCTAGTTGCTGTCTTCACTTCACCACTGAACTAGGATGGGCTTTAACCAAATCGTCTATTTTCTTGGCTGTGGAATCATAGCTTTTTGGCCCTCTGATAAACTCCTTTGGAAGAATTTGCAATAATAATTCTAGTTGATTCTTCAGTTGTGGGTGGATTCAGTGACATTATACTCATCCCCCCACTTTTTTTTCTATGTGCTGCTTAAAAGTGGAGGGACTAGAAACCCCATGCAAATCAGCAGTTTACGGTGGCTGAATGAAATAGCATTTTTAATAGAAAAGCATTCATGCAAAAGTAAAAGCTTTGTGGCCATTTCCTGGGCCAAATATAATTTGCCTTACCATAATCCTTTAAGGCACTACCATCCAAAAAATGCTGCATGATAAATTACTCTCCCACTAGTACAAAACCTGGATTATTGCTGATTTTATTTTCGTCCGTTCCTAGGAAATAATAAAAAAGAATTTATCACTCAGATAAATTCCAGGAGGTCTCTGATATTCCTTGGTAAAAGAAACCTCCCTCTTTCACGACTGTAACTTGAAATCCCCATCCAGTCACTAATATCTTCATATATTAAAAAACATAAAAAGGTTTTCCTTGTGACAATGAAAGGTCTCTTCCTTGAGCCCTTCTTCTGTCTGTTATCTGAAGCCACATGACATGTTGTAAAGTTCCCACACCAGTAAAAAAAAAAAAAAATAAGGGGGTTAATATAATCACCACTGTTGCTATTTATCCTGTGACTTAGACCAACCCAAAAAAGAAATTTTGGGGAGCATTGGAAAGTAAAAATAACTCGCTGCTACTTTTCCTGACAAAACTCCTTTACAAAACTTCACAACAGGCAGAAGTTTGGTGACCAAGAGAATAAGCACGAGAATGGCATCTTGAGATACTTTTAGTTGTGGTTATGTAGTTGTTTACTTGTATGTAGTCGTTTACTTCTAGTTGTGGTTATGTATAACAAGTATCACACTGTAGCGATTCAAGGGCACTTGAACTTTTTTTTCTTTTCTCTGTCATGACCAAATGCAACAATATCAGATTTATCATGGGAAGGGACCATATCCAGGGGACCACTCAGTGCTGGTGAACAACTCAGGGCTGTTTAAGGGTTGGGGACAGTTTGCCTCAGACCCCTCATTTGAGAGGGCCCCAAACTGAGTGGTGTTACAACATGGTGCAAGAATCACACTGCCACTCAGGTTTGGCCCAGCCATCCCTTCATCATAATGGAAGGGTGGCCAAGCCAAATTTTAATAGGTGGCTTTGCAACCTAGTGAATGAGTGATAGAGGAACAGCTGGGCCATTTTTGAGTGTGCTGTGATCTTTTGCACCAGGACAGTGCTTTCAGCCAGGTCCAGCCCCACGGGACAGGAGCTGCTGCTATAGGGTGAGTGCACGATAGGCTTGTTCTCCAATCCCCCCCTGCCCTCAGCCTCCTCTCAGTGTTTTTACACCATTGGGGGTTTTTTGGATGATGTGGAGAGAGGTCAGTTTCAGATTAGCTGCAAGTCCCCAAAACCCTCTGCGCTCACCTGGAAAGCCTTAAGAATTTGAGGGCAAAGTTACAGAGGACCAGGGGGTGACCTGATCATGCAAGTGCATAAGGAATGCTCTTCTGGGTGATCAGAAAAGCACATGGAGCCTAAGGAAAAGTGAAGAAAGGAGGATAAGGATGTTGGCAGGCAGAGTATCTTTGTCTCAGTTGTTAGATGATAGAGCAAGATAAGAACTTTCACATGGACATGTCTGAGAGACTTCAGGCATAAAAGCTATAGGGGTGAGTCCAGGGACTTAATGAGCTTCGTGGATTTTTCTTGATGCTGTTATATCCTACAATTTCTAAACCAGTGGTTCCCAACGTTTTTGGTTTGAGGGTCACAGATATCTATTTTGAAACCTGAAGGGCCACCAGTCTCTGCCAGCAGGCCCCCTCTCCCTGCACTACAGCCAAACGGAAGGAATTCAGTGAGGGGGCAGCCTCCTCGTTGATCTCCCATCTCCCTGGCTGCAGCAGGGAAATCGCACATATCCTGTAGCCCTGCGTGCTCCACATTGGTCCCTAGGCAGTGGCTTCCTTCTGTAGCCAGGGAGACAGAAGATCACTGCTCACCTCCCTCTGGCTCCAGTAGGGATCTCAGCACCTATGGACCTAGGCGAAGCACTTTGCTGTGCTTCCTGCTACAGCCAGTGAGAGGGGAATGCTGATCTCCCATCCACTTGGCTGCAGCCAGGAGCCTGCATTAGTCTTTCAGCCCTTCAGAAACGTGCTCTGCCGGAGTCCTTAGACAGCAGCTCCCTTCTCCAGTCAGCAGGAGGGGAGCTGCGGGCCACTTTACAAGCCCCCAAAGGCCATTTTTAGGCCCCTGCAGGGCTATCCTTTGGGGAGGCGAATGGGGCGATTGCCCCAGGCCCCGCGGTTACATGGGCCCCGCACTGTCCCGCTCCCAGCGGGGCAGTGCGGGGCCCGCGCCATGGCCTCCCCCCTCGGCCGCGCTTCCCGAAGGCAGCGGGGCAGGCCAGGAGCACTCCCCCTGGCCCCTGGGCTGGCCCTGTTCCCCACCCCCAGGGTGGAGCAGGCAGGCCAAACGCAGGGCAGGTGCGGGGTCCCGGCTCCGGCTGCGGTGGCGGCAGCCTCACCCGGGGCTGGCTCCCCACTGGTAAGCGGCTGCGGCTCCCCGCTGCCCCCGGGGCCACGGCCTCGGCTCCCTGCCGCCTGGCGGGCAGCCTCAGTTTCCGGGGCTGGCTCCCCGGGGGGCGACTGGGGTCCCTGGGGGGCAGAGCGGGCCAGCCCGCTGCACTCCCCACCAGCATGGGGGGGCGGGGCCCTGCCTAGGCCGATTAGCCCTGGGCCCCGCTGCCCCCAAGGGATGGTCCTGGGCCCCTGGGCCAGAGGTTGGGAACAACTGTTCTAGATGCTAATGCCTGGGGGTCGGAGAGCTAGTTAATGAGCCAAGGAATCTCAAACAGCAGCATTCACTGCACTATATACCTATTATAATGTGGGGGAAGGAACAGATATATTTAGGCCTGCCAAAAGCCTGCCAGACTGTTTGTAGATTGAGCTCACAGCCAATATCCCAGGGACCACTAACTAAGGGTATTAAAGGGTTTATGACATTTTTAAGGAACAGTGGAGTTGCTGGGGAGATATGTAGATAAGAATCTATCTGTACATGTATGGGGGGAAGGGGTTTCTTAAGGAGGTGGATATCTTCACAAGCCAAAATCTGCCTGAAGCAGTGGCTAATCTGCCAGAAAACAACTTTTCTGGCAAAGAAAAGGATAAAAGCTGCAGTTGTTTAGAGTTTGATAGCAGCAGCCAGAGCTTTTGTGAAACAAAATGAAGCATTGAAACAAGAATGCAGAAAATATAACACTGAAATCAAGGATGTGCAGGAGAGTGAGAACCGAGAGACAAGGTCACTGAGTTATGGGCACAGTCTGTGATACGCTCTGAGACTTTGATTGACAAAGCTCAGGAATGTAAGTATCGTAAGTAGCAGAGTGGCATTTTGTAAGCACAGCTAGAAGTTGGAGGGTACAGAAATGACAGGTTCTTTTAATCAAGCAGTGAAACTTTTGGAAGGAGAAAGCATGAACGTGAAGTACTGTTTATGGAAGCTTCTCCTTCTCATAATCCACTTCTTCCTTGAGCAATCTGAATTCTAAAACTGCCCCTGTTGTGCCTATCCCCGTGGAGCCTATAATCACATCTGCATTTTATGTCCCTGGTATTCAACCCAGGCCAGGCAGCCACTGCATCCTGGCCTCCACCCCATGTCTACTGAAACCTGGCTGCTATTGTATTGTGGGACATCACAATACAAAAACTCTCTTCATTGCCCCTTACACCCATGAAGAGACTATTTGCTTGAATTCTGTAAGAAGGAAATAAAAATAGCTGAAAAGAAAAAATTTCATCTTGTTTTCTGGTTGGACTTTCACAGGGCCAAAGCTACCAAATAGTAGCAAAGATCACCTGGTTTAGCCCTAAAAGACACTCAGAGCTGACAGATTACTACAACTCTGGCACCATTTGAAGCTAGACTGTAACTCATTTCTGTATATGTTTGCCTGCTTTAACTTCGTAATAAGTCTCTCATTTCTTTTCTGAGTTAATAAATCCTTAGACAGTTTACTATAGGATATGATACAAGCATTATATTCGGTGTGAGATCTGAGGTACAAATTGACCTGGTGTAAGTGACTGGTCACTTGGGGCTCAGAGGAACCCGAATATTTTGTGATCTTTGGTGTATAGCAAAGGTAGAATGGGACATGCCATGGCGGGTGTCTCTGTGACTCTATGGCAAGACTGTTATAGTGCTTTAGGAGTTCACACTTGCTGACTGGGTTGGTGAAATCCAATTATAGAGTATACAACCAGTTTGGGGTATATGTCCTATTTTGTGAAAGTCTGCCCTGAGGATGGCACTTATGGTTGTGACATGTCACTAGGTCCTGTCAGGAAATGAATTTCCAGGTCCTAGACCATTTCATCCCATGAATTTGAGATTAGATAGACAAGTTGGCCCACAACACTTGCAAATGCATGCGTAGAGTGACGTAGTAAATTGTGGCTCTATGAATCAAAGGATACGAGCCCAGATATAGTGCTAGTGCAGGAAGTGGACAACTGCATGCCGATATGGACAAATTGATCATGCTGTGTAGCGGGTTAAATTACTGTGCATTGACTAACCCACAATTGCTTCATTTGTTGTCAGCATGAAATGAAGACGTCCCGTTAGAGAGAGAAATGGCTTCAGCATGAGTGGGACGAATCGGGGGATCTTCTGGGGGAAAGTAGAAGTAGGGAAGACTGAGTAATATCTCAAGGGACAAATAAAAAGTAGAAGTGCACGGGGGTTTGAAAGTGTGGGGGTCTCCAGAATAAGTGAAGACACCAGCAAATCTTGATCACAGTTAAGCTGTGATGAATAGCAAGGCCAGATCGAGACCTGGGGGGCTTTGAGGTTGCCCACCCTTGTGGGGGCCCCCCATTGTGGGGGCACCCTGCCTGGGGGATGAGGTGCCCAGCCCCACTGGTGCTTGGGGGCAGGGGCTCCAGGGCCCCGGCCAATGCTACTGCGGGGAGCTGGAGGGGAGCCTGCAGACTGGGGCTGCTGCGGGGCCACGGGGGTGGGGGTGGGGATGGGGGGACACGGTCGGCACTGCTGCAGGGGGCAGAAGGGGTACTTCTGCAGGGGGCAGCTCTGGAGGGGCTGCATGCCAGAGACTGTGGTCCGCGGCACTCCAGGGGCCCCGTAGACCCGTGCAATATCTGCCCATGATGAATAGCTTGTAATCTTGGACCTCTTTGGGTCTATTTCACTCTCTGCAAAATATGAGCAACTCCCACTGACTTAAATAGAAGTTATTTGTATCCTAATGGGAGAGGGGGCAGGAAGTGAGTCCTAGGAGAAAATGAAAGTGTGTTCTAATCTCTTCTGTCACAAATATACATACAAAATCATGTCTCTCCTTTCACGTTTAAAATAATAATAGTAATTACATCTATATAGAGACGGCTGCTACTTTATTAAAATAAAAACATAGCCTGTCTTCTATTAGAAGCTGATAGAACAGTGAGAGTGGGAGTATGCCAGCTGGCTGACACTGCAGCCTGTGCACCAGAATACCCTTCAGCCAGAGGATTCCAGTCCTCTTTTCTTCAGGGCTTCAATTTTATTTATTCAGAATAACTCAAAGTGCCACCAGACTCCTTGTCTGTTTTGCTGGACTAGACTAATATGGCTACCCCTTTGAAACTTGACAATATCAATTGTATCAGGCATGTCCTTTTCTCTTTGACCTAGGCAGCCACATATATACAGGATTCTATCCCACAACTAGCTGACTCCTGCAGTAATCTTTCTTGTCTCTATAGCTGAGCTACTTGCTGGTTTTTATGAGGACCAGGTCACTAGGCAAAAATAACTAAGATTTATGGCAAAACAGGATGACAGAAATCACATAACGGGAAGAGTAGAGTAGAATTTCACAATTTTTAGCTATTTATTTAAAAACTATCAGATGCTTTAATTATTTATCAGTTATATAGGCATTCATACATAATAAGTTGCAACCAAATGGCAGAGAAATCTATCTTATGTGTTTAATGACCACAACCTCAGTTTGGAGAAGAGTTTGTTTATTTAAAAATCTTCTGTTCAGAATAAGAGGAATCATTTAAAAGTCCTGGCTTCCCATTTCTTGTCCTGCATCTCCTATGGCACACATTCTTGCAAGTTTTGGCATATATCCTGTGTTAGGGACTATGGATTTTTCTCTCATTACAACAGGTGATTTGACTTCACCTTCCTCTATGTGCTGTTTCCCAGTGTTTGAATCCTAACACCTATTTTGATTTGCTGTTACAACCTGACCTGATCCTATGTCATACACTCCCCTGCATTTAATTTCCTCTCATTCTGTAAGTTTCCCATCTTCAAAGCATCTGATGAAGTAGGATTTTCTCCCACGGAAGCTCATGCAATAAATAAATCTGTTAGTCTTCATAAGTGCCATGGGACTCTGTTTTTTTTCTGCAATAGACTAACACGGCTACCCCTTTGGAACTGTGTTAATAGTTTTCACTAAGACAGATAAATGCATGTGCATGGAGCTAAGAGTACTAGAACAAACAGCAAGTGGGCAGAGATGTAGGAAAGAAAGGACACAGGAATTGCTGAAAACATCCAAGAAGAGAGATTACCGCACAAGAAACGCAAGCACTATCCATGCACAAGTTAAAGAATAAAGACCCATGGTGTTATTTGGGGCTCTGCTATAGGCCCCATATGCAGGGGCAGTCTTAGGGAATCTGGGGCCCTGGGCAAAAGTCAAGAATGGGGGCACATGGAGGGGACCCCATCATTGACATTTGCGCTCCCCCGGCCTTGCCGCTGGTCCTGCACCTGTCTCCTGGCTCTGCTGTCAGATCCCCACCTGCCCCCCAGCCCTGCCGCCCTGCCCCTGTGGGGCCCTGGTCAAATGTACAGGCTGCCCCATAGCTAAGACTGCCTATGCCCATACGGCACTGTAGTAGTGCAGAGGGACTCTAAAAGACCTGGAGACAGCAAACATAGCATATGGGAGCTGCAGTGTGCTCTGTGTGTGACTTTTCCCATAAGTTCCAGTGCCGAGGTTTGTTGAGACTATAACACTGTGGTGATTCTGGGTAGTACTGTCATTCCTAGGCTGGCTGCTTAACTTACACTGCGGGCCTACAATAGTTCAGAATTAGATGTGCGTATGTCCACTTTTGCTCCTTTTTCCTTTAGGCAGGAAGGTTCATGTTGTGTCCATAAGAGCTGCAACAGAAGACTGCCACTCCAGTGATAGAGTCTGACATAGTGTATGGCTGGAGTTGGGGTGAAGGTGTGAAAACAAGTGGCTTGCAAGGGAGAATGGAATTATGGTAGGGAGGGAATGTAGTGTAACTGAAGCTGGAGCCCATGTGATAGGGGACTGAAGCAGACAAGAGAGCTAGGAAAAAACAAAGATCTAGGCAGGAGCTTTATAGTCTCTTTAGATCAGAATTGTAGTGCACAGTGAATTACTGCACCCTTTTGATGTTGAGGTAAGAGTGGGGCCCAGGAAGTCCCAACACAATGAAGATCCCAGTTTGCAATTGCCCACTGTTAAATCTGCCCCTACCATACTCCATCTTTTCCTTCCCTTTGAGCCAGACCTTCTGTCCTTTCAATTGTCACAGAAACCTCTAGTCCCATATTCCTTTACTTATTAAAAGAACATCGCTACCCTCCTCTCCCAAATATTTTCTTCATATAAAAAGAAGTTGAACTCTAGAAAAGTGAGTCAGAGAGAAGAGATCTTCCTATCCTCCTGCTCCAGGTAGCATTGCCTTCTGGTCACACTCCCCAGCTTCAGGGGGAGAGTTTGGCCGCAGGCTGCTCCCAGCTGAGCTGACTGTGCTTCACCTCTGCCCAGGATGCCTTTTCTTGCAGGGCTGGGAGCCAGAGCCATAAGGGGGCTGAAAAGGGGACTGGGTCAGAGCAGGGAAGAGGGATGTAAAGGGCTGGAGGAGGTGAAGGGGGATGAAGGGCCTCCAGGGCCGGATTAATGCAGGGAGGGAGAGTGGATCTGAGTGGAAGGCATGCTGGGCAGAGTTTATTGAAGGTACAGGGAGGCAAGGCCTTCCCTGATTGGCTGTGGTGACCCCATCTCTTTCCCTGTGCCACTTGCCCTCTGTGCTTTTATGCTCTATGAAGCCTGGTTCCTTCAGCCACTGGGGGAATCTATCTGCATGGAGCATATAAAGGTCAGCATGCCGTGCCCTTAGGCAGTGTGAAACTGATATCAGCCTTCTTAGCAAGACCAAAGAAGAGTTTTCTCCAGTCAAGTCTCAAGTTTCAATTTCACTGCCTAGCTGAAAAACAAGAGGAGTCTTGTGGCACTTTAAAGACTAACATATTTATTTGTCAAATTCCAAAGGGGTAGCCGTGTTAGTCTATTGTAGAAAGACAA